>VZRV01000611.1:226418-296000 GCA_013398115.1 Falcunculus frontatus
ATCTAATCAGCAGTTCGAGTTTCAGTTCAAAGTCCCACTCTTCAGGGAAGCTTCTTTGGTTGTAGCTTCTTTATAATGAGCAAAACTTTATATCAATGTTTGAGGCATGAACTATTTGCAGTCTGTGACTCCAGAAGACTTTTGAAAATCTTGGAATAATTTGCTGAAGGCCTTTTATCCATTACTGCTTTTAAGCATTTAATATTTAAATACCATTTTATCATCCTAATATTATTGCCTACACATCCTGCTGTTCCCTGGGGTCGTTATGAAGCTGACTAGGAGGGCCCGATGTCCAGGCACTCTGCTTTCACTTTGATGCTGGTCCTGGGTGCATCACCCAACAGAATGATGCTGATCCATTAACAAACTCCCAGGTTAAATATTCCCTCAGCACAGGGCAGAAAAAATGCAAAGCAAGATATATCCAGCTCTTCCAATGACTGCCAAGGAATGAAATATAATTTATATTTTTCTGGAGTAGTACTGCAAGTTGCATTGCGGTAGGGAAATGCCAGCAAGGCTACAATATTCCATTGGTAATGAGAATGGAATAAATTACCTCTAGATGAAATTTTTAATTGAATTGCAATCTAATATCTCACTAATATATTACAATAATGAGAATATTAGGATAATTAAAATATATTTAAAACCTAAGTCATCTGAAATACTGAGATCTGGTGCTGGGTAAAAGGCCCATAATGTATGTATGTATGTCCTGTTGATTCTCAAAAATGGGCAGGTAATTTGGTGTTGTTTGTCTCTGTGGTGTCATAAAGCTCCTCTCTTATGTGTTCGTGAAGTGTTTGTTGTCAGTTTTAAATGTTTCTTCCCAACAACAGCAGTACTGGGGGCCAGCTTAAGTACAGTCATTAGCTATATTTTGCATACATCTACCAGAATACACAGGTAATGGTCACATGGAAAAACCTTAGTTCCTTCCCAGTTTCCTCTGGGAGAGGACTGGGTCCTCAGCATCAGAGCTAAAATCCTCTGGAGTGAGTGAGTGAGGGGGTTTTGTTGGTGTTGGTGAATTAGTTAAACTCATTTATGTGCATTGGTGACTCTCCCTGGGTGACTTACCTGAGCACCAGGGGATGTAGTTAGCCAGCATGTTGACTCCAGTGTGATGGAGATTACTTTTGTTTGCCCTGGAGATTTGATGACTGACTTAAACAGCCCTGCCCTACGCTTTTGTAGAGCTCATACAATTCAATCACCCATCATACTAATTACTGGCAGGTAAAGCATTTGCTGGGAAAGCTTCAGGTAGGAAAAATGTCACACGGGCCCATTGAGCCTGCTTTGTGTTTGGTACCTTGTCAGCATCTTGTTAGCAGAAATGCAACTGCCTTTGCAGTCAGTGATTTTATATGTGATAGGGATAATATTTTATATTTATCTAGGTCCTGAAATAGACTTTCCCGCTTGACTTCAGTACAAGTAAAGGGCACAACTGCATCCCTCAGGAAACTCAAGGACAATATATTGTGCTAGTAGCACAGCATGGAGAATACTGGTCTCTTCCCACCCTCCCCCTTCCTTCTTTACATTTTTCCTCCTCACTGTAACCAAATAGACCATCTTCCATTGAGTAATCCAGGAAAACAAGAAAAACTGTTCATCGTTTGACTTTTCCAGTGCTATGAGGTTCAGTCCTTAGGCCAAGAAGCACAACAACCTTCTGTTGCCACAATCTATTATGAAATTTATTGTGCCTTAATTGATCTTTAATCGTTCCAGCTTGGTTAGCTGTTATTTACTGCTGAGTAACTTGTACTCCAGAACCCATTGAAATAAAACCTATTCCAGGAGAGAAATTGCTGACTGAAGACTCCTGCTCCCAGTCACGGGAGAAGCAGCACACTCAGAATCCCGTTAGATGAATACCTGTGAAGGAAGAGCCAGCCTTCTGTGAATGGAAAGATAAAATGCAGTCATAATTTAAGCTGTTTGATACAGTAAACAGTTAGAATGTGTTTTGCAAATTCTTTACTGTAGGAGTGAATCACTCCCAATTCAGTCATTACACAAATAGGCAAAGCAAAATTGTTTGTTGTGCATTTCCATGTGGGAATTGAACAGCTTTAGGGGGAAGCGCCTAAACTGACACTGCTTTAGGACTGTGTAACCGTGTGTGCATCTATAGATACAAGAATTCACAAATTCGTATACTGGGAACATCGGAGGCTACCAGTTCAAGAACTTGAAAATCATCGTATGCCAGATTTGCAGTTAGAAGTAAGTAAAATAAATTGGATTGTGAGCAGTGGTAATAGCTCCGACCCCCTGGTCATCAACAGACTTTGAATCCTCGTTCAGATCACTGAAGCTGCCTCTGTTGGAGCTGGAGGGGCAGCAGGAGGCTGTCGGATCCAAGGGGAGAGCAGTGGGTCCTGTGGTCCAGCTGTCTCCTCGATGATCACAGAATTGCAGAATGGTTTGGGTTGGAGGGGAACTTAAAGCTCATCTTGTTCCACACCCCCGCCATGGCCAGGGACCCCTTCCACTAGACCAGGTTCCTCCAAGCCCTGCCCAACCCGGCCTTGAACACTTCCAGGGATCGGGTAGCCATCGTTTCTCTGGGAAACATATGCCAGGGCGTCAGCACCCTCACAGGGAAGAACTTCTTCTAAATGTCTCAGTAACACCTGAATCCACCCTCCTTCAGTTTAAAGCCATTCCCCCTTATCCTGTCACTCCATGCCCTTGTTCAAAGTCCCTCTCCAGCTCTCTTGTAGCTCCCTCTAGGTGCTGGAAGGGGCTCTAAGGTCTTCCTGGAGCCTTCTCTTCTCCAGGTTGAAGAACCCCAACTCTCTCAGCCTGTGATGGCTTTAGTGGAAGGAACAGAGCGTTGGTCATGGGGAGAGGAGATGCAGAACTTGAGATGGGAGGAGCGGACTTCATAGGAGGTGGATAGGGACAAGGCTTTGAAATTATAATATGATTTCAGAAGGAGCCATGAAAGGGCAAATGAGGCAAGAAAAGAGGAGAGTTTGGGAAAAAGATGAAGCTTTCCACTCCTGCCCACCCGCTGTGGGACTGTGGGTGCCGATGTGCCTTGTGCATTAGGCTGGGAGCAGAATCCACTCATTGCTTCCCATAGAGATTTTATTTCCAGTTCTACCTTTGCCAGTCCAAATCCATTGGAGCTGAAATGCTCCATGCCAGGAACCTGCTGAAAATGAAATTGTAGTTTTTATTTGCTTTCTGGAAACTGTGTTAAAAATTGCTCAGCAGTTTTTGGTAATAAGATTAGAAAAATGCCCAGTGTTTAGTCCCTGGTACAGAAAAAAGTCTTACTGGTACTACAGTGTGAAGGTTTAATACTGGATGTTTTGCAGTACTGGATTTTAACCTGGCAGTTGGGCTGCACTTGGAGTCAGGTATCTCACTTCAGCTTAAAGCTGGATTTAGAAATGAGCTGAAGGGACCCACTTTTGTGCTGTCCTGATGTCCTCGGTCTGCACTGCATGAACAGCAGAGAGCCCTGCCAGCTGGAGAGCCTGACCTTTAGGATTACAATTAACTCCTTGACTCTCTGCCTTTTATTTCAGCTTTTCTGGTGAGCAAAAAGTTTCAAGGCTTTAATTTGTAAAAAGCCTGGGAGCTAAGGAACACAACAGGGAAGAAAAGAAAGAATACTGGCTTTTTCCTCTGAAGGGGAGGCTGACCCTTGTGTCCTATCAAATTTAGTCCTAATTATGTTTTACCTTTATTTTAAAATGCCCTTCAGCTGGCACAGGAGCTCCTCATGCTCTGAGCTAATGCATTCAACGACATGGGCTGTTCAAGGTGAGAATTGAATCTTGTTGTCCCTTGACAGAGATGGAATAATAGTGTAACGCAACAGAACATTTTTAAAATGCTAATACTTGCCACCTGCAACTTAATTTTTTTTTTCTTATTGCCTTTTTTATGACATTTCACAGTCCCATAGTCTCAATAGATGGATCTGCATCATAAAAATGACACAGCAATGATTTAAGGAGGATAGTCAGGCTGAGTGAAACGGATGGAGTGCTTTAAGAGTGTCAGCTTAGCACCTATTACATAGGGTCAATGTTCATTTTCAATACATCATTAAAGCATCCTGCTAAATCACTCAGAAAAGGTTCGTGTTCTCCTTTTGAGCCACCATGTTAGATTACAGGGATAATGAAGTGTAACTGCACATAAATGGCAGTATTGCACAAGCATATTTTATTGTTTTCAGGGCCACTATTTTAGGTTGTTCTGAATATGAAACATTAAAAAATCCCCAATGAAATACTGAGTACCTCCGTAGGGGATAGTTCCCATACTTAGTTTGCAGTCAGCTACCAGCTCCATCAAATTTGATAATCTAGTGAAGTAATTTTCCCACTCTATCAGTTTTACAATATACAGTGTTCACTAAACTAATTCCAATAAAATCAAAACTACCCTCAGCCTAGGGGCTGGTTCTTAAATTACATTACAGAAGATGTATTTCTGTTATTTTGAGAAGAACCTGGGAAGCCCAGTTATTGCAATAGAAGTTACTTTGCCAAGGTCATTTCAAGGGCAGGGTGATCTTTTCTGTCTCCAGGTGGTATTACCAGAGCAGAGGCTCAGTGATACCTCTGTCACAATTAAAGTTTTGATCATCAGGTTAAAGTTAAAAGTCAAGCTATGGAGAACAGGAATCATGACTTACAGACATAAAAGGTTAAATCTTTCGATAAGTCGTAATTTATCCCTAATACTGACCCTTTCCATTATACATGCTGGCAAACACTTGGTATGAACCTGGATTCCATGGATAGCATTTACTAATACTGAAAATACTTACTTCTGTTCTACTGAAACAGGGAGTACAAAGCTGGATTCACCCTAGCAGGGAGAGAAAAAAATGTCAGCTCCCCTCAGGGCTATAAAATATTTATTTACTTTTATTGCATTTTGTAATGGAAAACATGGCTTTTATTTACAGAAAGGTGATGTAAGTGTATCCTGAGGCACCCGTTTTTCATCCCACCTGATCCAGGACATCTGACTGAGGGGTTTAAATTAATACCTTGATTACTCTGAGCTTTCACTGTCTCCACAAGTCAGAGATGGGTACCTCCGACTTTTTCTGTGTTCATTATGGAGGACACCTCCAGTTTCAAAGTCCTGACTTGTAGGTCACATCTATTAGGAGCCACCTACTCTGTTGTTTTGAATAGTGTCATTTTGGTGTATTATAAATGATAACAGATGAAGGCAGAGTGAGCTGGGATATGGAAAAGGGAGTTTTGAGGATATTGTTATGGGTAGCTGCAGGAGCAGGCTGAGGAAGAGGCAAGATCTGTGGAGGGGCACAGACTTGGACAAGATCTGACTGATAATTGGGCTGTATTTTCAGGAGAGCTTAGTTTTGCCCAGTTTTTTCTGGTTGTCTTTTTCTTACATAGAGCTTCAGTTGTGGGGGTCGTGTAATTTTTCTAACATTATTCTGCTCTACTCCAGGTTAGTGTAGAGATCCTCTTTGTCTGCAGACAGAAAGAACCCAAACAGGCAGAGCCATGAAAGGCTTTGTGGAGAGAAGGAATAATGATGGGAAAGGCTCCAGGGTGGATGTGGAGCAGATGAATGGAGCTGAAGATGGCACTGATCGTTGTGACATGGAGCTGGAGAGGGTGGAGGAGCCTTCCAAGTCAGCTAATGATGCAGGCATTGCAGGATTTTTAATGCTTCAGTTGGGAAATTCCTGCCATTAATGAGACATTTGTCTTGATGACAGGCTTACTTTAGAAAACGTTCAAAGCTAATAACTATACTCAATAATGATAGTGAACATTATTGAGTTTTCCCCATTCACCTGTAAAGGATTGTAAAAGACTTCTACCCTACTGCCAATAAAGTGTTCAGCAAGCCATATTCTCCACTGCTCAGCTCCTCCAGACCCTTCCTACCTGGACTTGCAGGGAGATGTTACTTGGGAAGGTGCTGGTTTGCAAAACAAGGAATAGTTTTGCAAAGAAAGAGTACTTGAGGAAATGCTTTTTCCCAATACAAGTGAAACAAGTGTGATCTGCAATGGGAACTTGTTATGTGAAGAGCAAGGGGTCATATTCCTGATCTTTGTTCCCAAGAGCTGCAGGTATTTAAGCACATGGTATTTATTCTTTTTTCCATGTGTTTGAGCATCCTTTCAGGAAGGGGATCATCGTTCTTCTGTTCTTTTTCTAGGATCAGGTCCCAGTCATGGTTCAAGGTTGGCACAAGTTCCCTGTCCCCTCTTTCCCCCTCTTTTCTTTTGATCTGTGAGGAATAAGCCCTTCAGCATGAACTGGGGTTGGGGAGCTCCCTGCAGTCCAGGTAGAGTGATCCTTCATTTGGGTCTAAGGAAGGACATTACATTTGAATTTGTGGAGTAAATTATTTTCCACGAAGTCAGTAGAAGGGGTCCTCTGAGCTGTGGAATTTGGTCCTGATTCAGAGACAATTTCTTTGGTCCTGATTCAGAGACAATTTCTTCAATTTATTTTCTAGCCTTCCGTTTTAGAAACAAGGCGGTGCTCCTTCCATATTCTTGACTTAATTGCATGAAAAAATATTTTTTAAGATCTGTTTTAATTTGTGAAGCTGCTCTGAGTTCTGAAGTCTGCCCATATTTCCTTGTTATAGCACTCTCTTAATCCTTGAAAGTGTGGCAATATATCAGTGTTATCAGGTCTCCAATTCTTTCACTTTTTGAAGGCTTCAGTGGATAGTTTAAGTATTTTCCTCATAAGTTAAGAGGAAATGTCCTTTATTTACGCCCTGCCCACAACCTTTCTGGTCTTGGGCTGGTTCTAGGGCTGTAGTATCTGTTTGACAGAGCAGTGATGCTGCTCCTTGCTGTGGCCACATATAGATAGCAATCAAAAAGAGAAAGTCACAAGGTTTCATTTGTTTTCTTATGGTATAATAGCTTTGCTGTGACTTTCTTGCTGTGCACTAACTGGTGGTCTTACAGGTTTCTGTTCAAAATAGATGAATAAATTAACACTCACGTCCTGCTGAGAGCTGCGCAAGTGCCTCAGTCAGCAGCTGCTCCCGCCACAGGGTCTGTGCTTGGGGCTGGTTATTTCATATTTGCCTGCACTGAGCAGCACGTGATTTCTGCACCTGCAGCTTCTTTGTCGCACAAGACTTCTGGAAGACAGCTCTAGTCTTCTTCATGGTTTAATCTATGGCCGCTCTTCAGGAAACCCCTTGGCCTCAGTGGCCTCAATTTGTGCCACGAGAGGTTTAGATTAGTTATTAGGAGAAAATTCTTCGTGGAAAGGGTTGTCAAGCCCTGGAACAGGCTGCCCAGGAAAGTGGTGGGGTCACCATTCCTGAAAGGGTTCAAAAAACATGTGAATAGGGTACTTGGGGACATGGTTTAGTGGTGAATATGTGCTGGTGCTGGGTTGACATTTGGACTTGATGATCTCAGAGGTCTTTTCCGATCTTAACAATTCTATGATTCTAGACCTTAGTGGTGTTCTGTGGCACAGAGAAGGGACATCACTTGCCCCAGGTCTAGCAAGTCCAGCTCCACATTTCTCCTCCCAGCCTCATGGATAGCTGTCCCCAGGACAGCACTGGCCATGGCTCAAATCATGACTTATGAAGCCAAGGACCCCAAGGGAGACCTCTGTGGGAATTGGCACAGCCATGATGGTGTACACAGGGGCAGCCCTGTCCCACAAAACTGGTCATTGAAGCACCTGGAGCACAGGAGCTCCTGTGATAAATACAAAGAATTTTAAGTATTACCGTGAGACTTACTATACCATCTGATTTAACTGTTCTGGCATTTTACTGACAGGTCAAATACAAAAGGTATTCTGTAAAGCAGCACTGCACTTGCTCAGAAATGCTGTAGCTGAAGCTTTTTAAAGGATTATTATTCAGCCTGTTGTAGGCAACACTGTACATACACCATACCCTCTAACCATAGCTCTCAAACATCTCCAAACCTTTGAACCAATAATTTGTGTGATGCATCTTGTTATTTCTGTGGATAAGCTCGTTCCACAAATGATCTTCAGGTGAATTAGTCATAAAAAACTACTGTACCTCATTTATTACAAACAAAGGAGCCTGAGCATTGGCATAATTTCATTGTAGAGGCTCAGCTATGGCCTGATGGTGGGGAGAAAGCAGCCCTTGTACCTGTGGGTCACCATAGCTCCTCTCCAGTGAAATCCAACTGAACCAAAATGTTTTGGCCTGATTCATATACATCCCTGCATCTGAATGTTACACCACTATAAAACCAGATACTAGGGGATAAAACTTTAAAGGTTGGTCATAAAAAGGTAATAAATGGGGATATACAAAAGGCTGATGGGAAACTTCATTTATTTCCCTGAGTTACAGATGACCCCATAACTCGTGAGTGTTAGAGCAAGGCGGAGTTATGAAAGTCATGAAAGGTCATCAATAACAAGTGGAAATAAATGAGTTAGTCTATTGTATTTTCTGTTTGTGTGCATCACTCAGTGATAAATGTGACAGCGATGTTGGGATGATGAGGCTGGGAGGGAGCCCAGGAGGAGCAGAGCACCCCACAGCAGTGCTGCTGGGACCCCACCCTCCCTAGGACATGGGGCTATCTTCTCAATGGGAAATGGGGATGAAGAAAAGCTTCTAGCTGAAGTAGAAATTAGGCAAGAAAGGTGCCAGCACACCAAAGAAGGTGATTTGTTGTCCTTGTCCCATAGACAATGTTGCTGTGGGGTGGCACACCCTGTTTTTCTCTTGGGAGGGAGAGCTTGTCTTCAGAGCACACGGAAAAGCTGAGCAAGGATCAAAAGACTCCAGCAATACCAGCTCAGATGACTTACAGTGTAATGTAACAGCATGAAGGTGCAGAAAGTCTTAAGCTGACATTTCTTGTGGTTTTAGGCTGTAAGTTCAGTGGTTGTGTATTTTAGCCCAGCCCCCAGTCTCCTCTCAGGCTGTTTTTTCAGGTTCCATGGTGACTGTCCCCACTCTGCCCTTCTGCAAACCCCCACAGAAGCCATAGCCAAAACAGGGCATGACGATCACTGAGAACTCACACCTTGCTCACACTTCAAGAGGAGCAACCCAAGGAGGCAGCTGTGTGTACATAGCTCTTCCACCCATAATGGGATTATAAAGTAATCTCAGAGAGGCTGGAAAAGTAACCTTAGGAAATAAGGCATGTGTCTGGTTCTGGTTCAGATATGCAGTGTAACTGCAGCTAAGTAACATCTGTCTCTGCTTCACCTCACCATCTGTAAAGCAAGGATTTTTACATTCTTTCCATAAAGGAATATTACTGGGGAGAGAAAAAAAAAATATGAATTGTACAGATATTCTTGTCCTAGTGAGCCAGCCACAGAGCAGTACTCAAATGGAAAGTCACTAGAGGAAACTAAAGGAACAGTATTTTGATGAGTTAGTAAAGAGCCAACATTCTTCCTTGCTGACAGAGTACTGAACTTCAAAATTTGGTTAGAAGGCACTGTTTTGCTGACAGTACTGTCTTTCAAAGGACACGCAAAATCAAGACCTGACCATCTGTAGTCATTTAAGATTCACCCATAGCATTTTTTGTAAGAGAAGGGTGGTTAACCTTGACATCCTGGGCAAATGCCGGTTTCTCCCACTTGGTGTTGGTCATCAAGCGTAAACAACTCCCATCCTCTTCTCTCATGAAATATTCTTTTGAGGTCTTGGACACTGGATGCTGTTCGTGCCTCGACCAAGTGCAGGTTTGTGTCTCCCACTTCAAATTGCAGCAAACCATAAGATTCAGTGATATGATCCACATAGTCCTGAAGTAAGGCCGCTTCAGACCTAAAGTCTCCCCAGGACTGTGTCCACAGGAGACTGTCCCATACAGGTTTCTCCTCCCCTGCATAAGTAGTGCTCTGGCAGATGTGACAGCCAGACTTCTCCTTGGGGAGTGGTCTTCAAGGATGTACAGGGCTGATGTGCCTTACATTAATGGGAGATTAGGAAGAAGGGGTCTCCTTGCTTTTTATATCCAACCTCTGTAACCCTGCAGGAGATAAGGATGCTTTACCCTTAAACACATGACAAATTCTGGTGAGCAGTTCACCCCTTCAGGTATTGCTAAGAGAAGAAGGTAGGAAAAAATAGGTTAACCAAGTGTCCACACTGCAGTAGGCAGCATCACAAAAGATCAGCATTTCTATGCCTCTCTGCATGAAAATATTGGGGAGCACCATTTCACCTGTGTTAGTGTCCTTGGTTTTTCTCCTTCCTTCAACCACTATTATTTGTAACTTGGGAATAGAGGCTCCATTCAGCCTGAAAGGAGCAGTTCTGCTGGAGTTTATGAATGTTTTGTTTGCTCAAACATCTGAAATATATTACTTGTAATCATTAAGAGCCTTTTTTCACAGTATGTCCCTGACTTCATCCTTGATGTTTCCTGTATTCACATTGATCTTGATTTACACCGAGAGCTGATGATTTGCAGTGCATTAAGTGAGACAGTCATGTCTTCGGCAGGGGGATTTAAAATTACAGGCTTAGCTTTAGGTGGGGCAAAGAACAGGAATGCCTGTGGAAGTCAGCCTTTGGTGCATACCTTGAGGTACCACTGATGCTTTTCATTTTCAGGAATAGATACAGACCTGATCCTACACTTCTGCTCCAACATATCTGGTGATATTTATCAAGCATTACCACAACCCTGCTGGGCTGTGAGCCTGTGTAATCCAAGCACTGCTTTGCAGAATGTCTGAGGGATTTTTCCTGAAAAGTTCATCTTGCCCATGGAGGTGAGGTTTCCCTGACTCATGGCAAGAGCACTGTCATCTCCTTCTTCTAATGAAATGGGGGTGGGAAATGACATCCTCCTTGATCTGACCTGGACTAAAAAGCAATGTCTCTCAGCTTTTGGCACTAGTTGGAGGCACTTTCACTTACAGGATGCCCTTTTTATAGGATCAGAGGCAATATTTTCAATTCTGTGTATTGGCATTTTGCTGCCTTGCTCAATGTAGGCAAGTCTTAGTAAGGGGAATGGAGAAAATAGAGAAAATACAGAGAATTAAAGTTTTGGCAAAAGATGAAGCATAAGTGTAAGACGAAAGAATATTTATGTCATCTGTTTAAATTGCATAATCTAGTTAATGCTTGTTAAATCCCTTTCACCTAGGATTAACCACTGACAGGAACATTTACTCATGCACCTGGGGTCTTGCCAGAGACAGAGAAATCCCAAATACTTGTAGCTGAGTTGGTCACCAGAGTGAAAAGACATGAAAGCAGAATTCAGCAAGACGATATAAAGAATTCTTCCCACACTAATATATGACTTTTTTGGGAGTTTGTCAGTACAGCTCAGGAGCAGGGAAACAAGGTTTGCTCTGCTCAATACAAGTCATTTTCCCTAACTATGCCTTGATTTCCCGTTCCATCTTCTGGCTTCATTTCATACTTTCATTGCAGCTCTGTAGTGCATGAGCTGCATTTCTAAAATATTTTTAATATATTTTTGAACACAGCTTTGCCCTGTGAAGCCCTGACCTTTAATGTCTGTGGCTCACATGTAAAATCCAAACCAAACCTTGTCAGGCATCATGTGTAGCACTGTAACAGCATTTGGACTAATGAAATAACAGCTTCATAAATTACCATTAATTGTTCACCCAAATTAATAGCAACACAATTGAGCCAATTAAAAAATGTAGAATTTAAGATTACTTTGAAGGTATATAAGCCACAAAGGACTTTACATCAATTAAAATACAGCAGAAGGCTTTTCACTGCATGCCCTGCAGGTATGTTATATCTTAGTGAATGAATATCATGTTATGTTTGTGCAAATCATTTCATTAGCAAAGCCGTGATTTACACAATGGATAATAAATACTGGCATCTACAAGCCAGCCACTGATCTTATTAATACTTGTATTGGCTGAGGGTTTTGCATTGGAAATTTTTAACTTTGGTGTTACCATCGTGAGCAGTAACTACACTTTAATTTGTTGATTTCAGCAGGTTTTTTGTCACCAAGGTTTTACTTAAATAAGATATTACAAAAGCAATTGAGCCATCAGTGCTGATGTTCTGTGCAAGGGAGTGGCTCTTTATGATGTACTAATTTGCATCTGACCTTTGGTGAGTAAATGAATACGTTGTGGATGTTGTTTCTGTGTCTCTGCATAAACGAGACACAGAGGAAGGCCTGGTTGGAGCAGGTGAGGAAGGTTCATGTTCAGGAAGGAGCCATCTCTGAGGATGGACACGATTTAACCATTTCTGTGATATGGTTGTTGTGATGTGCACATGCCCATACATTCTGAGAGAATTTCTGGGCTCTTCTTCACATTAAGCATGCATTATTTCTTGGAAAAACAGAGCATCTGGTTGACAATATTTGTGATGAGTGCTGTGCTAAAGATCTTAAAAAGAAACTGTCCCCAGACTCTTGATGTGATGAATATTGTAATTCGGGGTGTTCGGTGTATGGTGGCTATGCTGGCAAATAACTTAGCATTAAACAGTCTTTCATTTGGCCTACTGGGTTTCTGGTCTGCTTTAAATTAAATATGTATTCAAAGATTGTGTTTATATTTAATTTATAGACTTAATCAACAGTAATTCATTATATATAGTGCACAGTGCATTCCTCAAATGTTCAGTTCATTGAGCTGATTTTAATTTGTGATCATTAAATGTAAACAAGGTATGTATCTACTGCAATCAGCCTAGAAAATCAATATTAACAGCCCTCACCAAAATGGTGAGATCTAGGATCCTATTCTTCTACTACAAGAGAAATCTCTATGCTGTGGTCTTTAATTGCTTGTATAGGGAGAAGGTGGTGGGTAGCACAGAGCCATTTAATGTCACACAAAAAAGAGAAAATGAGATACAATTGATGGCAATTGGGGGAACAATTAAAAATAGGAAAAAATTAAAAGACTGTTTTCATAGGAAGAAGGAATGGAAATGTGCCAATTAGAGAGAAGTTGTAGCTGCCCAATCGCTGGAAATGTTCAAGACCAAGTTGGATGGAGCTTGGAGCAGCCTGGTCTAGTGAAAGGTGTCCCTGCCCATGGAAGAGAGGGTGGAACTGGATGCTCTTTAAGGTCACTTCCAACCCAAGCCATTCTGTGGTTCCATGGTTCTACGATTTTAAATACTGTTGGTTGGAAGAGCTGACGAAACACATGTTGAAGCAGGCTGGTAGTCTGGAGAGCAGAGGTGGGCTGAGTACTGGAGGGTTGGGGACAGCCCAAGCGGGGCCAAGTTCTGATATGCAAACTCAGGTGCACAGATTCAGGGAAAAGCTTCTTGGGTTTTGGCAGAGAAATTCCTTTGGTGAGAAGTGGTGAAGGCTGTCCCTGCAGAGGCAGGAGCAGGACCCGGCCATGCTTTGTTCCCTCAGCCTCTGTAGGGCCTAGGAGACACCAAATCCAGAGGTGATGCAAGAGCTGTACTGTGGCTATGGGGGAGGGAGATGGGGACCAGCTCTGCATGGGATGACTGGTGAGGGCTGTCGGTCACAGTTAGTCAGTGAGGTGGTGTGACTGAAGCTAGGCAGGAATGGGAGATTTTGGGCAGGTCGGAGCTGGGAGCAGGCTGAGCAGAAATGAGGCAGAAGGGCTAAAAAGTCCTTTATGGCAAATAATCCCTCTCAGAGGCCACATAACTCAGCTAAAGCAAACATGTCAAAGTGCTCACAAGTGTTTCTGAAGACGATTTAATGGTGAAGGGTGTTACGGAAAAATCCAGGGAGCAATGAATCATTTTTGACTTCAGAGCTGCATTTGAATAGTTGTAACTAAGGTTGAGAATATAAGATGAGAAAAATAAAATTGTTGAATAGCTGCTCTCTAAGTAAGTCCTGTCTGTTCTGTGCAAACCTGGTGTATGCCAACAGAATAAGAAGAGTGCTGGGCAACCCAGGTGATGGAGGCTGTCACCGCTCCCCGCTCCTGCAGCTGTTTCCCATCGCAATCAGAATGTTCTTCTAGTGCCAGGGGGTTTTATGTGACATAAGACTTGTAAGCCTGAATGATAAAGAACAGCTTCCATAAATCATTTTGTTCCGCAGATGTAAAAGTTTCAAGACGCTGGTGTCGGGTGGGTACACAAAGTACAACTGGCCACATTTTGCCAGCATATCTTGCTTTTCAATATGCTTTTTAATATGGTAGTCTGGGTAATTTGTTTCTCCGTTACTTTCAAGGATGCAGCATTTATCTTTTTTTAATTGGAATTCAAGTTTCTTACAGCCAAAGCTTCAAATCTCGGCTTCAGAGTATTTTTGTGTAATTAAATTTCAGTTTAATATGTGGATTTTATCTGTGAACCTCAGAGGGGCTTTAATGAGAAATCCAAGATGCTTGTGGGTATTTGCATGACCCCTATTATCATGGTTACAAGAAATCTTTTCATACACCTTATTCCTAGAATGTCCTGGTGAGGTATTTTGTATGGGGGAAACTGCGTAGGGTTCAACTGTCTAGGCAAAGATTAAATCTGCTTCTCCTGCTATAACTACAGCTTGACACTCTCTCTGGAGCTCTCTGCAGAGATTTCTACTCCATTGAAGAAGCCTTGGTGTCTGTACTTGCCCATTTCTTGCTGGTCCCTTCCAAACCTTTTGTTGTCTATCTTGATTCCAAATCTTGTCCCAAGGTGTTATGATCCAATTGTTATTAAGGTTCTTTGGAAATTCCTCTGCCCCAATTAAGGTGCAAACGAGACCATATGCCAGTGACAGTAGTAAGGGTTTTATTTGATAGTAAATATGCGAGAGAGAGAGAGAGAGAGAAAGAAAGAAAGAGGTAGAAAATAGGTGGGGGGGAGGAAGAGTGGCAGAGACAGAATAAAAGGAGTGTCACGGCTCCGTGGGTCCCACTGGAGCCTCGATGATCCTCTTCAGCAGGTCCTGGTGGTGTAGGTCCCCCCAACGAGACGTAGAACCCGATGGGTAGATATGCTCAGGCCAGGTAGCAATGTCCGGCCATGGTCCCCTGGGGGAGTGGGGTCAAGCCTCTCACATGAATGTCCCATGGATGTGGCCTGTGGGGTTGGGGGTTTCCACAGCTGGGCCAGTTTGTGTAATCAGAGGATGGGTGTTTATTGCCTCTTACCAGAGGTTACAGCACGCACCCAAAACCTCCTCTTACCCCCTCAGCTGGGGGGAGTCTGTGTAAAACCTGTCTTCTGTGGGCTGTGTTCTCCCCCCACCCCAAACTCAACCAGGGACATGCAAACCTTTCCCTCGGCCTGAGATGATTGAACAGTGCATTTCCCTTTATCTAATCAGCAGTTCGAGTTTCAGTTCAAAGTCCCACTCTTCAGGGAAGCTTCTTTGGTTGTAGCTTCTTTATAATGAGCAAAACTTTATATCAGTGTTTGAGGCATGAACTATTTACAGTCTCTTACACAAGGTCCCAGCTGCCTGCCCAGCATTGCACTGGAGCTCTGATGAATTACCCAGTTAAAGGGTCTTCTCTGCAAGGGTTTCTGCAGAGAAGGGTTTAAGCAGGACAAAACCTGTCCACAACTAACCATGCTCTGTTTCCTGCTGGTAGCAGAAAACCAGGAATTTTCTTTAGGAACTGTTCTATGCTTTCTGCTTTCCCTGCACTGTCCTCTCCTGAAAGAAGTATTATTGAATTACCTGGTTCTTTGCAACTCACTGCTGTTCATCTGCATATTCCTGACTTTCTCCTAAACTTCAGTCAAGTAGTTCTGAGTAAGGGAAGGATCATGGTGAGAGTGCTGATGCCGAAATTTTCACCAACTAATGTATTTTGAATATGCAAGATGTTATCTGGATAAATGTTGCTGCAGAGCAACCTTGCTGTAACCTTGCAGGATCCCCACTAGCCAAATTTGTGCTGTTTGTGCCATCTCCAGATTGGTACATCATTGCAGCACACATTAAGCTGGTCACCTTCTGGGGCAGGACCAGCAGCACCTCAGGATGAGAAGAAATACATCACAGATGGTTTGGGTTGGAAGGGGTCCTCAGAGATCATCCAGTTCCAAACCCCTGTCATGGGCAGGGACACCTTCCACTAGACCAGGTTGCTCCAAGCCCCATCCAACCTGAAGTATCTCAGGTTCTGTCTTGGAATTGGCATGAGCACAGAAGAGTGGAATTCTTGCATTTATTAAGCATCCTGAATGCAGCTGTAGTCAGGAAAGATGCAAAATCCAAATAATCACCACAGCTAAATTTGCAGTCATCCATAGAAAGCAATGAAAGCTCCATGAAAACATTACTAATGCTTATTTACATAAGAAACTCCAAAGGTGTGCTCTCCCTGATTTGGTTGTTTATGAGTGCAGTAAATGTGGAAATATGAAAGAAATATGTATATTTGATTTTAAATGCTTGGGAATTTTTTTACAAATGCTTAATCTGAGGTTTAGAAAAAGTGCATGGTTAGTTTCTAGGATCCTTGTTTCCTGGTTCATTCATTTTTCTGTGTATCACATTCATTGCTTAATGCTGGCCAGGAACTCAAAGGAAAATGGACAGAGAATGAAAGAGAGCGGTTTGATAAAGCCATTTTTGATGACTCTGGGGTTTTAAATTATATGTGAGTATTTCTTGAACACCAAATATCCCGTGGCCTGACTTGTCTCTATTTTTGAAGTAATTTACGTACACATCTTAGTGGTTCCCACAAGTCATGCTGAACTTAATGTTCTGGCAATATTTCCATGATAACCACTAGGGGTTTATAGAGAATCCATAAAAATTCACTCCAGGGAGAAACTTGGCATGCCACATCCTCCACCAGAAGCTATCTTCTTCCGCCTTAAATCAGGTATAAATCAGTTCAGCTGTTGTAACTTAGAAAAGTTACAAAAATAAGTTTAGTGGTTTCATATGGCTTTTTTGGTTGTGAAAGTCTGAAATACTGTAGTTTAAATATAGATAGTGGCTGTTCAAATTCTCATTGCTTTGACAGAACCTGCCTATGCTAAAGAGTTCTCGGTCTCAAAGCTAAGGAATTTCTGGATTGGGAGAAACTTTTTAACTCCTAAAAATGCTGAAATAAACCTTTTAAAAGAGACAACTGTTGCTTTTGTGGCAATGAAACAACTGATGCTAATTGTGTCTTACAGTTCCAATGGGATAGAAAATGTGAAACTCAGAGAGCAGCTGCAACGCCTCACATCTGTCCCCAAACACTCATAATGTTCTTTATTTTTTGGTGGGGTCAGTGAGATATTTTAATTCTGCTCTCCAGTGTTATTTGGAGAGAGGCAGAGGAGGACTTTGTAGTGTGATTTTGACTGTCTTTAAGAAAAAGAGACAAGTCTTCTGAGTCTCATGTTAAACTCGTGTGAACAGGTTGCCCAGAGAAGTTGTGGCTGCCCCATACCTAGAAGTGTTCGAGGCCAGGTTGGACAGGGCTTAAAACAACCTGGTCTAGGAAACAACCTGGGAAGGTGTCCTTGCCCAGGGCAGGGAAGGTGGTGATGCCTTAGGTTTTAACTTTTATATTTTTCAAATCCTGTACTGCTTAGTATGTAACTCTGAAACTTCATATAGCCTGTTAGCTACTGTCCTCTCCTGTTGGTTAGACATAACAAACCCTCTCTGGGCCTGAACTCAAGGACACCTTGTTGTCCCAGGCCCCAAAATATGTAAACTGAAGCCTCTTGACAGGGGGAGCAAACTTGGGGTAATTACATCATTACTTGAAATTATAATTGGAGAATTAACCCTGATATGCAAATGGACCAAACTTATAAAAGTGTGAAAAACCTGTGACCCAGCGTCCATCTTGGGTGGAGGCTTTTGACTCCCAAGGTGTACCTTCGAAGGCCCTTCAAATAAATACCTGCTTTTATTCTCTTAATCTTGTCTAGCCTCTGTTTTCAGGTAGCCACTTCAAGGCATCAGTGGAATGAGATGAACTTTAAAATCCCTTCCAACCAAAACCATTCTGGGATTCTGTGACTCCCAGAAGGAATTCTGAGAGCCTGTTAGACCATTAGCAATTTTACTTTTCAGATTAATAAATTGGCTGGGGAAATGTGTGGCTGCTACAATCTTGGCAGGACACTCTGGATACAACATAGGAATATTTTATCAGAAATTAATCATATCAATATTGCTCTCGATCTGTGGGAAATAGGAATTTAAAATAAAAACAAATGCTTTTATGTAAACTAGTCTCTAAAATAGACTACTTACGCCTATTTACATAATGGATCCATCACTACCCTCAGGAGATTAGATAATTAAGCACTGAACAACTTATATTTATTCATGTACTTTCAAGAACAAATTAATTATCCTTTCCTGCACAAACTCAATGTTCTCCCTCTGATTAGTAGCAGGAGGACAGTGATGGGATTTTGTGATGGAAAGGGTGTTGCTTGTTTTCTTTTAAAAAAAAAAAGGAAAACAAATTGATCATTAGGATAAAGTACATAAAAAAGCTGTGTTTGGTTAAAAGTCAATATAAACAGTTTTTAGCAAATTTATTAGCAATGTGAATATGCTTGATACAAATTCATATGGGAGAGCTGGACTTCTTTTCTTAAGTATGTATGATTTTTGGAAGGACTTTGCATATAAGTTAGATAATTGTTTAAGCAGCTGTTTGAACAGAGTTTGGCTCTCCAGATGTGACATTTCCAGTGCAGGTGGCTCAGAATCACCTGAAGATTCTCTCTAGTCAGTTCTTGGGAGCAGATCACCAAGCCAGGCAGGGTGACCCAGGGACCCAAGTGGGCTCAGGAGGGGATTGGGGTACCCTCTCAAACATGGCACCATGTTGCAATCCAGTTTGAACCCAGAAGAGCAAAGAAAACTAAGTCTCTGTGTATAAACTGGAAGGAACTTAGAAGGTTCAAAATATACCCCAAAAACATGATTAAAACCAAATGAGGTTAGATGTTGGTGCCAAAAAATTGATATGTTTTATTTAATAGTAAAAGAGGCAAAGAGAAAGAAAGAGAATAGGAGGAAAGAAAGAAATAGAGAAAGAAGTGTTTATGGGGGGTGGGGGGACAGGGAGAGAGTGACAGGGGCTAGGTGGAAGCATATCACCCTTCCAGGGGTCCCAACGACATCTCGTTGCTCCCATCCATCTGGTCTACTTGGTGGTGAGGGTCCCCCGTGCTGCACCACACCGCCACACGCCAAAGAGTACAGAGTCCCATGGATTAATACACCCTTTGGGCAGGTGGGAACACCCACGTGCCTCCCTTGCAGGGGGCCAGTTTGTCACTGTCCCTTGGGACGCTGAGGGTTTGTTGCATCATCTCTGGTGTCGGGTCAGGGGACCCCTTTGGGGGGGCCTTTGATGGGCCATGACACTGCCTCTGTCCTTCACGTGGATGCTGCTTCTCCCCAGGCAAAGGGCCCCTCAGCTGGGCTCCTCTGAACATCGAAGGTTTGCTGCCTCGAACCAGAGTCTTTTCCAACACACACCCAAAGAATCTCTCCCCCCACTCTTTGGTCCGAGGGTCTGTTCGAGCCTGGAAGCTGATAGCCCTGGGGCCATGATCTCCACTCCTGAGGTGTTAAGCTTGTGCTTTGTGAATGTCCCCAGCCCTGAGTTGTTGCTTTATCTGGTGATGGGCCTCTCAGAGCTCCATTCAGGGTGTAGTAGTCTTCTCTGCAGCTTTTGTAATACAGTTTTAAAAGTCCTTCATGAAAATGTTTAAGTCATAAACTGTTGCGGTGGCCCAGCCCACCCTGGGGCTGAGTGACATCAGGTGGGTGGACTTTCCCACCCAGGAGTCCGACCCCGAGGGCGGGACCGAGGACTGAAGTACCTTCCCACCAGGTGTCACTCTGACCGTATCTCCACCCTCGTTTCCAGAATCATCTATGTTTCCACAGAACCCATTGGTTTACCCCTTTATGTTTATTCATGCCTCTCATTGTATATTCATTAAGATCTGGAAAGTTCTGTTCTGTTTGATTCCCTATTGGTTTATTCAAATTTGTTCCTCCCCTATGTCTCTGTGATTTGTCCCCTGTCATCCCTTGTCAACTCCTGATTGGTTTATTCCTTTGTTCCCCCCTTGCTCCGCCCCTGCTTAAAAGGGCGAGCAACCGACACTCTTGGCTCTTTCCTCGTTGTCTCCCCTTTCGCCTTGCAACAATAAAGCTGGGATTGAAGGCAACAGAAGGGTCCCTCTTTCATTCCTCGCCCTTGCCTTGTTGCTTGGCAAGCACCTCGCTGCAGCCTGCTCCTCTGTGAGCCTCCTTCAGGCAGTCACACTGAAGGCTTCCAGCTGCCAAACTGAACTCTGTTGGCCACGCTGCCAGAGCACAGTAACTGTCGCCTGCCAGGCCATTGAGCGGCCAGCGAGCAGCGCGTAACAATAAACTATAATATTTCAGTCTCTTACACACCAGCCTACAAATCTGAGATTCAGGAGATCTGAATTGATCCTCAGATGCTTTCAAATCCAACTGTTGGAAATGATGCTCATCTTCTCCTGGGGCATTTCTTCACTCTTCCAGAGGGGAACATGCAGGTATTTCATAGAAACAGGACAGTGTGGTCTGTGTGAAGTCCTAATCCCCTTAGAAGCTGACCCAAACTCTTGACAGTAAATATTTTGTTTTCAAGTTATGCTTTATTTTATGCTGCATATTCTCATTATAGAAATAGTCAACTGCTCTAAGCAATGTGGTCTAGTGGAAGTTGTTCCTGCCTGTGGGAGGGGGTGGGCAGGATGAGCTTTGAAGGTCTATTTCAACCCAAACCATTCTATGAAATGTCATCAGTAGCATGTTATGGACACAGTTGCTGAAGAAAAGTAAAAGGTATCATAATATTTAATTATTTCAATAGCTGCTTTTCTCTTACATTTGTTCTAAGTCATGGTCACATGGACTAGATAGGGATGAGAGGCAGGGTCTTTTCCTTTACCACCACACCAGAGCCGAGTGTCGTGGGGACTTGCACACATTTATTTTAAATTCCGCAAGAAGACAGGGCATAGCTTCAAATGTAAGGTTGGGACCTACCTCTGGGAGTCATAGCCTGTGGCCATCAAGAGTAATGGCAGAAGAGTGCTTCAGGTACTAAATTCTGCTAGAAATATAATTATGCCTTTTTATGACTTAGAAAACAGCATTACTAATTTAGTAGAGAATTTACAATAAAATGCTTTCTGAAGTAGCCCACACAAGGTCCTGAGGATTTATAAATTACATGAAGAACCTGAATTACTGCAGTTACAAAATAAAGCTGAGATATGAACATTTCTACTTAGCTTTAGAAATCATTTTCACATTAACTGTTCACATTAATTAAGCTTGCAATCCTTAGAGCTATGTATTTTTGAGGGACACCAAGCTCCTGAGATGTCCCACAGTGGCAGCTGGGCAGTGGTGGGTCACACCAAGGGTGGCCAGAGGCAGAGCCAGTTCCTGGTGGTGTTTTTCCCAGGTTATAAAGCCAGAAACCTTGTCCCAATCACCTGCACTGAACTGATGTGGGAGCTGTAGGAATTCTCTGCATTTATTAATTGTGAACAACTTTAATCATGTTCATTAACAGCTCTAAGGTCACTAATTAATAACATAAACAATTTTAGTAGCATGACTGGCTTTCCTCTAATTCTAAGTTGGCATTCAGAAAATGGAGTTTTTCTGTCTGCGTGATGGATAATTCTTCCACCTGACTCTGGGCAGGTGAGAAGATGGCAAATGTGTCTGGGTAAGACCGGCTTGTTGAACCTTAATAACCAGCAAAATGTGATGGCATGGCAATGTTTCTTCTGGAGATAGTCCTAGAAACAGACAGTGGGAGAGGTTTGCAAAGGGAGGCAAACCCAGGGTGATTTGTGTACTGAGGTTGTTATGAATTCATTTATTTTTCCTGTAAAGTAGGGTAGAAACTAAATCAAAACCTAATATGAGTAATTTATATGCATATTATACAGTGTTTTACAGATTCAGACCCAGTGCAAACCACCCTTCATTGCTCTTAGCCTCTCCCAGCTGTGACTAACCAGATGACATCCCATCCCAGTGTGTCCCCAACAGTATTACCAGAGTCCCTCCTTGGCTGGCCAAACTTCACCTTCAATTGCATGTTTAGAAATACATCTCACGTATAACACAGTCATTTTAAAATCAATTATCTGCAGTTGGCTCAGCTTTAAGAGGGTCTAAAATTTCTCCAAACTCTATGCAAAGCCAAATACATCTCATCAAAATTATTGGGGAAAAGAGTAATTACAAAAGGTATATCCTGGTTTTAACCATGTTGTATTAATTGTTTTTATTTTCTTGATTAGCTTAGCTCCTCACCTGAGAATGTGTTCAGCTAGAGAATTCTTTTATCTGTTGAAACGAATGCTAAAATCATCACTGACCTTCATGGCCACAAGGCAATAAACAGATTTTACTAATGTCATGCTGTGTATAAACACAGCTGCAGGACTTGGGGAATTAAGTAGACAGTAAAGTTTCCATCCTATTAAATCAACCTTGACTTGAACCATTGCTGAAGAAACACAATGTATTTAGGGCTGTGTTACCCATGCTTCAGTTCACAAACAACAGGTCTCTCTGCACTAATTTGGGGAAGAATCAGTGCTGGAGACTTTCTTTGAAAGTCATTCTCCTGTTGAACATCAGATGAGGGTATGCTTTGGTTCATTGTCTCCCTTCTGAGGATGAGTTACAGGATTAGAAAAGTATTGCCTTGTCTCATAAGCAGGATGTAAGTGACAGAGTAGATTAAATAACGAGAGTAGATTAAATATTATGGGGAAATTCTTCCCTGTGAGGGTGGTGAGGCCCTGGCACAGGTTTCCCAGAGAAGCTGTGGATGTGCCATCCCTGGAAATGTTCCAGACCAGGCTGGATGGGGCACTGAGCAACATGGTCTAGCGGAAGGTGTCCCTGACCACAGCAAGGGATTGGAGTGAGGATGATCTTTTTGGTCCCTTCCAACCCAAACAGTTCTTCAATTCTACGATACTCTGTTTCAGCAAGGCAAGATATCCATGAAGAACTGTAACAATGATTAAAGGTGGCAGCAATGCATTAAAATATGTCTTTTCTTTAGATTTAAGGGAAGAGCTCTAATCAATGATATTAAGCACTATCTAAAGTGTGAAATCTGTTTCTGTAGGTAGTGCAGCACAAGCAAAGGCAGATGCCCACCATTACTATGTAAATTATCTCCATGCGGTGCTACATCAATGAGGTTTTCTCCATAGATGTTCATTCCAGGTTGCTCCCTCTAATGACCTCAATTATACATGTCTTCATTGTGAAATTATGATTGCCTTTGGTGGCCTGCAAATGACAGCAGAGAAAAAGATTTCCATGATAAATCAGCACAACAGGTAATACCTGCTGCATTAGTATGCAGAGCTTGTGAAGGTGCAGTGTAACTCCAGCTTAGCACCTTAAATAACATTGGAGAGGAGGAGGGACAAAGGAAAATGTTCAGCAATATCTTGACATTTTTTTACAAGAAAAGGAATACCAAGAATTCATGTTCTCATGTGTCACCGTGGGACCTGGTATTGCAAGAAATTTAATGTAAGAACATCAGGATGGCAACAGCTGGGTCACCAAAGGTGCTCAGTACTTCAGGCTGAATATCATACTAGGCAGGAAAGGTGGGAGAGGCAGGACAAGAGTGATCCCTCCCCTGAATAACCCCTTGGCACTAATCCCTGGCATGCAGGGAGGGATCCCTCACCCTCCTGAATGAGGCAGACGGGTCTGAAGGTGGCACTGCCCTAATTCCTGAACCACAGTGTTCAGGCACTGAGCTGCTGCCATCGCCAGCGGAGAGTTTGTGGTGTCCTGGTTGCCTTTCATTGACGTTAATTTTCTTTCACATTTGATGTCTTTCATCTGCGTGATCAGGGATTACTCCTGGTCCTCTGATACATAGGCACATGCTTACACCAATTCCTTCTTAAAGGGGATCATTGCAATGGCTTTACCCCTGTCTGGAACCATTAAAAGTTGCGTGAAAAATTATAGCATCCCATTCTCTGATAATAGCATCTCTCTCTGATGGCAGAATAGTTGTCAGGAACTTATTATTTTCAACTGGAATAAACTGAGGAGCTACTTCAGCTGAAATCCCAGAAAAGAGTATCAGGTTTGACACAACTTGATAACTATGGTCAGCAAGGACTGATATTGGTTGAACCCACGGAATGCAGAAAAATGGTTTGCATGCATCATCCTGCAGAATGTCCAAATGAACATAACATTGCTTGATTTTAGGACCAAATTCTATCCCAGCTTGTGTTCCACAAATGAGCATCCTTTGAATATTGCCTATTTGTTCTGTACAGTTTTATACCCATGGTAAAAATCCTTTTATCTCCTAAAGGTTTTTAAAAATAAAATGAACAGTGTTCAATACTTAATCTAGAAGCGCTACACAAAATCATTATGGTGACTTGAATAATTTTTGCTCATAAACCAATAGCAGCAGTGTGTCTAAATTCTATAACTTAATACAAGATTCTCAATTTTTAAAAGATTTTTAAAAAGCTCAGCCCTCGCATCATCTTAGAGAATCCTGTTTCCTCCCCAATACACCTGGTTGTATAAGGAAATCTTTTCTATTGAAAACAATAAAGCAATAACTGAAACCATACAAAATAATTCTGTATTAGTAGAAAGGCTTTTAGATGTTAATAAGAGTCCCTCACATGTACTGTTAATAAGATGTTCTCAAATATACTCCATAGAAATAATCTAAAAAGGAGTGTGTTTGTATTGTGAAAGTGTTCTGTGCTAATTACACACTTTAAAATAAAAAAGTCATCTCTTGGCCTCGTATGGTTCATCCAAGAATGGCAGTTGTGCAAGGTCTCTTCTTAATTAAAAGTTAATGTATTTTTCATTACCGTGCTTCTAAAAGGGAAAAGCCAAAGCCTCTTTAGCAGCTGTTTGGAAGATGGGTGGGAAGCCTTAAATTACACTGCAAGAGAGCACTGAAAAAACATTGCTGAAGAAGGAGCTTATGGGAGCCCAGCATGAGCCAGGGAACTCAAGGCACCATGAAAAACAGCAGAGGGAATTAAGGAAAACAGCAGTAAGATGAAAAAACCAATTCTCTTGTAAATGAATGGCCCTCTATTTCATTTCTTCTCAAGAAGAGATGTCCTCATTAGCCCTACTGCATGCTACAAATTATTGTAATTATCAGTTCTTTATCCTGTCAAGTGCACTCCAAATATTTTATTCATTAAAAGAAGCTCTTCATTATGTAGAAAAGAACTACATTATTAGCCCCTATGTGCTGTTTACATGCTTCAGGCAGCTGGATGAGGGTGGTGGGGTGGACTCTATTCCTGGAAGCGTTCAAGGCCAGGTTGGATGGGGCTTGGAGCAGCCTGGTCTAGTGAAAGGTATCCCTGCCCATGACAGGCAGGTTTCAACAAAATGGTCATTAATGTCCCTTCCAACCCAAACCATTCAGTGGTTCCCTGAGACATCTCTATTCCTATGGGCCTCAGCCCCTGGGTTGCCACATCCCTGATCTCTTCCAGCAGGTACTTGAAGGCAGTGTGATTTAGTCTTCCTGGCTTAGCTGCTAATCTGCTCGGTGATCTTGAACGGTTAATGTTCTCCTTCCCAATATTCCTTCATCTCCCCTTTTGATTTTTAAGGTTTGATGGTCAGACTCTGTCAGTCTTCTCATGTAATGCCTCTGGGAGCCACCATAACACAAATAGTAGCACCATGTTGGTCAAACATTCCTAATTTTGATGAACCATCTATCAAAACTATAGTTACTTTTTATTTAAAACAGCCTGTACTCTTCCTGAAATAGCACTGGGAATTTTGAGTGGGAGAAATGCTCACTGCTGGCAGACAGAGCAATGCTGTATGGACCTTGCAGCCCAAAGTCAGCCTCAGATCCACAGTGGTGAATACACTTTGTGACACATTAGCTTCTCACTTAGGTGGAAGAAGCAGAAGAGGAGGGGTGCAGAGCTGTTGGAGTATGTTTTCACAAGCAGGTTTTGCATTAATTCTTCACGATCAGTTGCTATACCAGAGCCCTGAGTCTGTCCAGGCTGCCCAAGGCTGCTGAAATAAACTGAATATTTTAGTGACAGATTTAAGAGGTTTGCTACTCAAGATGTTAAAGCAATTTTTCAATTAGACAGTATGTGAAGAGATGGAAAATTGTGCTTGCAATGTCGATACTGGGGTTTTTTCATTTTTATTCCATGCACATAACATTCAGATTTTGTGTGGGGTGTAATGACAGAGTTGCAAGGTAAGTGGACAGGATGAAGGGTAACTTTACCAGTTGATGAGAGGGAGTAACCTAACCCCCATGTGTGGTTTTACGGTGTCAGCAATGCTTGAAGTGGTTCTTCCCAAAGCACTTGGCTTTGGGTGAGGCAGTGTCCATCTCTATGTTTTACTGCTGTTATTGCCAGTGGACATGAGGAAGTAGGAACCTTGGTGCTGAGAGAGGTTGTTTCATTCCCCAGCCCAGGTTTTGGAGTTGGCTGAAGCAAAGTGACATCAGCTGTGAGCATTCCCTGTTCCTCGCAATGGGCCTTGAAAGACCAGTTTTCATCATTTATATGCAATACAGTTTTCTTATTGCAGAGCTTGGGAATCAGGAAGCAAAAACCATCATGTGAATTACAAAGCTGTGGCTACAGGAGCTTGGACAATGTGGCCTGACTGCCCAGTTGCTGTCTCACTGCTGCCAAAATGCTCCATAATGGCAATCTGCACCCCGGGTAGTTTTGGTATGACATCTGACCTTTCTGTGTGGCCACACATGGTAAAAGATGCAGCCACAGCTCATGTCATTGGCCAGAAGGAAACAATGTGACATAGTGTTGTTTCAGAGAGCTGGTGGTGAGGTCTTCAGTAAGATCTGCTGCCTCAGGAGTTTCTTTTGTGTGGCACATGTAAGTAAAAATAACTGGGGTTTTTATTTAAATAAAATATGAGAAAGCTTTTATTTTTTAGGACATCTGTATCTCAGGTGCCATATGTGGCTGTGTTTGGTAAACAAGTTTTCATGCTTGGTGACTTCCAGTGTTTGGGCAATTTGAAACTTGGTTTATCTATATTTCAGTGGCAGCAGTCTGACCTTAATTCTTCTTCTTCAAGGAACAGACTCATTCTTGTACCTTTCAAAGGACTTTGTCAGGAGTGTTCTAGAGAAACAAGCCCAGATGACCTCAAGCCAGAGAGCCTTTGCTTGTCCTCCTGTTACTGACTGCTTTGTATGCACTACTGCAGCCAGGCTGGTCAGTGGGCCATCTTAGTGCCCTCATGCCACAGCTAAGATGCATCAGGAAGGGGATGCAGTGAGTTTGAGACAGATTCAATTTGTCTCTTACTTGGCTGTATTGTTTATGGGGTTTTTTTGTATAGCATAGTTACCCCATTTCCTTGCCAAAATCCTCCAAAGTTATTCCCGGAATGAGAAGGGAAGGCAGAGAGGGGAGAAGAGGAGCAGTTTCCCTCTGTGGTATTTGATGTTATCCCTGTTATTTTGCCTTTTGCAGAGGTGGTTCGGCTGAGCCTGCCAGAGGACCAGAGGGTCACTGTGACCACCATCACCGTTGGCCTCAGCACCGTCCTGACCTGCAGCATCCGTGGGGCACTGAGGCCTCCCATCATTTGGAAACGCAACGGCATCGTCCTCAACTTCCTCGACCTGGAGGACATCAACGTATGTCCTGAGCCATTCCTGTCATTGTCTGATCAGGGCATTGAGTATGATCTCATTTAACAGATGGTGGTTATAAGGGTGCAACTTTTATCTTATTATTATGGAAAGTGGAAGCTGGTGTGATATTTAAATTGTATGTGAATATGTCCCAGGAATAAAAGCAAAGCAATGTATATGTAGGGGAGAGCAGGAGTACTTGGAATATGTTATATGAAATTATGCTCTTTCATTAGTGCAATCTGTGGTCCAGAGACCTCAAAACTCAGGAGAAAACAGCTCTACAGACCATTTGCTCCTCAGAGGTGTCTTTCCCAATACAACAAAACAGGTTCATCAAGAACATGAAACAAAACATTTATGGTTGGCAATGAACCTCTCCTCTCTCTAAACCAAATAATCCATTTTTATCTCTGATCCTCCTGTTTCACTTGCCTTTGAGCCAATTCTCTTCTCTCATTCTTTGGCTGTTATTTCTGATGAGCAGTTTAAAAATGGGATTATTCAGCAGGGTGTGGCGATGCCCTTGCAGGAAGGAAGATGAATCTCTTTTAATTCACAGTGCTGGTCTGATCTGTGAGTCATAGTTGGTAGTAAAGACAATACCGGAATGATGGTGTAAACTTACTCATTTATTTAATAACATTTCATTACGGAGAGAGTGGAAAGTAGTGTACAAAAAACATGATCTGTATTTCATTTCTCTTTGCATTAAAGTACATGGTAAATCAGGTTTTATTTTAATTACACTACAGCAAGAGTTGATTTATATTTTTGTTCAGCTCTTGTTAATTTGATAATCACTCAGTTCAGAGTTGTTATAGTCAATACTATAGCTCCCTAAATTGTTGTGTATCCAGGATTGCTGAAATGGGAAAAATCTTCGGTTTATTCTTCTGCAGTAAAATATGAAAATTACAGCACATGGGACAGAAATACACACAGCATCTCAGTGCTCTATTTGTTGACTCTTCCTTAGCAGGAAAATCATGTGCACCATGTATAGGTAATTACTGTGTGTACAAACTTAGTAATTAAAACCTTCTAAACATCCTTTTCTTTTCATCACAGCAAGTATTATCCTTTTAAAATGTTTTGTATTTCTTGTCACTGCTTCGAGCTTGACAGGGAAATGCAGCAGAGCCTCTGGAGGCTCAAGAGTGGTCTTAGGATTTGTTGAAAAAATAAATAAAAATAATGGAAATTCCAGGTATTTATCTTACATTTATGAAATTTCAGTTATGATGACCTTGATCTCAAAGAATTAAAGTTCCTGTGTGAACTGGACACAAAATGACAGTCCAAGAATCAAAGTAGAAACACATTATTGAAGGACTGATAAAACTTGGCTCTGAGGGCTCATTTGCAACTCCTACTATTTTAAACAGAATGTTGAATACGTTTTCAGACTGAAATGCCAATTCCTTACATAATTTAGCACTGGCCCAAGTAGATTTCTGGTTTGCTTATAAGTAATTCTGTTTCTCATTGGTGATTCTATGTTAAGAGGCAGGGTTATGTCCTTGCACATGAGCTGACTGGCTCCTGGAGGATTGAACACCCCCATGGAGTGTAATACAGCAGGAAAAGAAATCCATTTTTGATCTGTTTCAAGTAGTATATCACTGAGAAGCTATATCAGAAGAGCACTCTGAGATTGTTACAAAGAGAAAAAACAAGATTTGTGCCTCAATTTTAATGTGTCATTTATCAGTTTATGACCTCTATCACCTTGTCATATAACACCCGCTACTAGTGAACATCAACTTTTTTGGTCTAATGAACACCTCCACACCTTTTTCATCTTTAATTAAACTGCGTAATTTTTTTTATGTTCTGTATCTACACTGCCATCTGTATTCTGGTCTGGTTGCTTGAGGAGGCGCAATTTGGGGATTGCCATTTTTTATTTTCCCTCTTCCACATTGGGCATTATATAGGATGCTTGAGCTCAGGCATGTCTACTCTCTGGCTACTGAGGATGGGCACCTGCATGTCTGAAGCATTTGGTGGCAGCAGGGAGGGTCCTTCAGCTGCTAAATCCAACCTTTTATTTATCATAGAACCACAGAATGGTTTGAGTTGGAAGGGACTTTTAAGCTCATCTCATTCCAACCCCCTTTCCTCTACACCAGAATGCAAAAAGCTTCATGCAGCCTTGTCCAGTGTCCATTACACTTCCAGGAATGGGATATCCACAGCTTTTATGGGAAACATGTGTCAGTGCCTCACCACCCTCACAGGGAAGATTTTTTTCCTAATATCTAATCTAATCCTACTCTCTTTTAATCTATTCTCCATTGTTCTGTCACTATATGCCCTTCTTAAAAGTCCCTCTCCATCTTTCTTGTAGGTTCCCTTCAGGTACTGGAAGAACACAATTAGGTCACCCTTAATCTTTTTTTTTTCAGGCTGAAGAATCCCAATTGTCTCAGCCTTTCTTCATAGCAGAGGTGCTCCATCCCTCTATTCATCTTGGTCTTTTCTTAAACACCTAACAGCTCAGGTCAGGGGATGGCAGCAGACAGTTCAAAGCTTCAGCCTTACATGGGTACAGAAACTCACATTAAACAATAATCTATTTAAAGGCATTGACAGCAGAAAGTAAAGGCAGTGTGCCTCTTAATGTACTTGAAGGCAGTTAATTAAATTACTTCAGTTTTCCTTTAGTACGCCTCAAGCAGAAACTCGATTGCATTTCTGTTTTTCACAATAAGGTTGGCAATTTGGCTAATTGGAAGTACAACAGGAGATTGATTGTACCTTTTTAACTTCAAGAAAATCCTCCCTGCTCTTGGCACAATGGCAATCACATACAGACCTACAGGATAGTCATACACTTGGAAAAATCCTGGTATTATATTTCAGTTAAACTCTTTCCCTTCTAAATGCTAATTCAGGAAGTCAGATGAAATTAGAAGCTCAAGTCTGAAAAAAACAGAATCCTGCCAACTAGGTGTGAAAGCAGCACAGGAAACACACTGCTGAAGTGTCCTTTGTTGCTTTATTCTCTCCAGATTCATGACAAATGTGGTCTGAGAAGGCAACCTGTGTTCCAGGGTAATACTGAGAATGACAAAGACAGTCAACAAAAATTTAGATAATACTAAATTTGCACAGAACTGAAAGATTGAAGATTACTATAAAGCCTAGTTGTTTAGCTGCATTAGTTAAATCATTTTTATGTGATATCTTGATTGGCAACAAAATATTTATAATTTTTCATTGCTTTCTTAATCAGAAGTTTTCATAAGCAACTAGTAATAATTTGTCTTGTCCTGTCTCTGGGAGCTCTGTTAATGAGTTGTCACGTAGCTATTGCAAGAGAGCCATCCTAATGGTACATGTAATTAAACAATTTCTCTTGCAAACATTTCAGATTGCTTTTAGCATAAAAAATATTATCTCTCCATAAATTACCCATCCATATTATTTATCCATTAGAAGTCCCTTTGCAGTTCCACTTTAATAAAGTCACATCAACTGTTCTCATACAGAAAATAACTATAATGTAGCTGAAACTGATAAAACTGTTGTAGCTATAAATTGATTTCTGGCTACAAAAGTGAAGTGGTTAAAATGTGTCATCTTTCAAAATAATACACTTTTGCCTCCTAGGAACAAGCAATATGTTTTCTCAAGTATGTGATTATGAAAGCATTCCTCAATTTGAAAATAAAATAAACTCCTCATGGAGTAAAATGTATATAATATTTATAGGGTAGTGTTTGACATGACTTGACATTATTTCTAGAGAAACATGTAAATTGATATAATTTATAAATATATTTTTTTCCTTCAGGAGCATGGTGAAAGAGAACATTACCATAAAAAAACAAATATGGTGTAGAGGTAGATAAGAATTTGGTGAATTACCAAGTGTAATGCAGGTAGCTATAGCCTGAGCTCATTAGTGTCTTTCATTACTCATTTCATTTTAACCTGTATACTTTAACTCACACTGGCATTGGATCATTAGTTCAAAAATAGGCTTTACATAACCAAGTGTTTAAATACAGAATTCTTCATTTCTGCTGATATCAGGTAGGATGACATGGCCTTGCTCTCCCAAAACATCCTACCCAGGCACAAGCACAGAACTCCAGACCACAGCCTTGATTGCTCGTATTCCCCATCCACCTAGGAAAATCACCTCCATGTACATCTCATGGTCCTTACAAGATCTGTGCCTACCTGCCTTGATACACATTTCGTGTATATTCATGAAAATGACCATTTTCCATGTATAGTATTTGAAACCCAAAGCAAACAGCCAACCTTTAAAGTGCAAGTCACTGGGATTAGTTTTCTCATTAAAACAGTCTGTATGAAGGCAATATATTCATGTTGATGTTTTTAATGTAGATTCACTCTAAATAATAAAAAGATCATGTGTGAATATCCCCATTAATTCCCTGCTAATAGAATTTGGGTCATTAAAATGGTCAAACCTTGGGCCACCCTAGATACTGCACTGATGCAGTGATGGGAGCAAGGTACAAAAAGTTGCATATTTAGAACCAATTTTTTTCTCTTTCAAATCAAAGTTTAGGAAATTGCTTGTAGTTTCTTAAGGTATGTACAGGCTCTAAAATAGAGGTTAAGTGTAAAATTACTACTGGCAGTATATTCTGAATACATAGTCTCACATTTTGTCATAATGAAGATTACAGAAATTGTATCCACTCGCATTTTTAGAAGAATGTACCTACTATTAATTCTCCTTGTCATATTATCTCTGAGTTTCTCAGGATATAAAACTCACACATTTTTTACCTGTATTATAAATACACAACTATCTAAAAAGTTCATTTCCATATGTTCAAGGCAAAAACTTCTTTCAACTCACCAGCAGTCTTATGTTGTGTTAAATCCTTTGAGCAGAAAAACAAGAAAAGATAAATTAATACTCCATCAGGCTGTGTTTGTAATAGTATTCTGGCATTTGCTTAAGGCTGAATTTCTCTCCATGTAAATGAGTAAAGTGATGTGTAAAACCAAGAACAAATATTAATGAAGCATAAGTTTTCAGCTTGTCTCTAGAAATGAATTATTAAAAACATCAAAGAAAGTGATTTAAGGACCCATGATTAATTTAGTTTTTATTATTTTTATATGAATCACTCATGAATCTATTGTAAAAAAGATCAGAGGCGTTTGATTAGTGAGGAGAAATCATTTCCAAAGTGATAGCCATTGTTGTAGATTTTGCATAATAATAATCTCATTAAATGCTTGGGTACATTTCATTTTAAAATCCCGTAAACATTATCAGAGAGAGATTTCTAGGGCACTGAGGATCAGGCAAGCTTTTTTAGTGTGAACTAGTTAATAAATCTTAGTTGCTTTGCTGGTGATTGTGAGATCAGGATGGTGTTTTTCTTCATCTGGAAGTGTTCAAGGTCAGGTTGGATGGGGCTTGGAGCAACCTAGTCTAGTGGCAGGTGACACTGCTCGTGGCAGAGCGTTGGAATGAAATGGGCTCTAAGTTCCCTTCCAACCCAAACTATTATGGGATTCTAGTGGAAAACCAGTGACACCAGCAAGCTGCTTTGCCAGGACTGGTTTTGTCAGGAGGCACTGAAACCACATGGAAAAGATCTCCAGCTTCCCTGGGCTTGGGAAAGGGCTGAAATGGAAGGAGTTGAAAATGAAGTGAATTATTATTAGTAATAGGAGTAATAATAGTATTTGGAAAGCGAATCTCCTAAGAGAAGAACCATTCAGGGAACTTCCTTCCCTCTGCCTTTATTTCTGCTATGAACACTTTTAAACCATCACAGTTAGAGGGTATTGACTGTCTTTGGGGCTCCCCCACCCCAGTATTTTTTAGGAGCATTCAGCATCTAACTTGGATAGTTTCAAATCACTGTGTGGGTTTAAATGGCTTCGTCCAGAGAGTGTGTACCCCATAGTGCCATACGGTGGGGTGACTGGTGCCAGTGTGCCCTCCCTGAGAGCTGAGGATGTGGGGAATCTCTGGCTTCATGTCACTGGGATTGACTTTTCTGTTTCTTCTTCCTGTTTATAGTTTTAAGTCAAGTTTGGGGTTTTTTCTCAAGCAACTGGAAGTTAACCTAAAAAATAATAAGCATCTATGCTCATTCCTCTTCAAACTTCCTGAAAACCAAGAAACTGACAAACATTTAAAGGGTTTTAAATGCTGGAACAACCCCAAGGCATGTTAGAAAGCTTCATGAAAGTGCATCTGAAACAGGCAAAAGGTGGGTGGCAGTGCCCTGCACCCCGTGGCATCACAGCCAGCTCAGCATCCAGGGTTCATGTGGCTCCTCTCTGCCAGCTCCTTCCTGGGTACCAGAGCAGGAGATTTGTGGTATTCCAACCTGGAATCACAGGTTGGAATTCACTTGAGACAGAAAGTGAACGAGATTTACAAGCGATATGCAATGTTTTACACATCTCTGAGCGCAGTGTCTCCAAACTGCGGCAGAGTGCATGACCAGGGAATGCATTAGAATGGGAATGGGATAAATAAATATGAAAAATCTTGTGTTTGGAGAGACCGATGCCTTGGGTAATCAGTATATATCGGGAAATACTATACCAAAAAAAAGAGATATATATCCATTTTGTAGGATCTGCTTTGTTATTTTTTTAAAGCAACTTTTTTTTTTTTAATATTTTATAGATTACCAAGCTGTTTTCAATGTAGAATGCAGGGTGGTGCATTTTTTTAATCTTGAAAAGGTAAAATATATTCTGAGGTCATTTAATCAATCCTTTGGTTGAAGGGTAAGTGCAAGATATGAAAGAAGCTAATGAAGGGCAGAGAAGTTTTTATTTGAAAAAAGGAGAGAAAAAGTGATACGAACTGCTGGAGAAATCAATTTATCAGCTGCCACTAGTTGACCTTATCAATTATGAGAAATTATAAGCATAGCTTTCTGTATTTTTTTTATTAGAAGAATTATTTTATAATGAAATTCATAAGGTTGAGGTGATGAATACCCTGCCTTTATCTGGCTGCCTTGATGCAGGGCTTATGATTGTGTGGGGTTAGATGGGTACTCCCTCTAGTTTCATCACTTCTCTTTCTTCCTCTTCACAAGAAAATTGTGAGACACCCCATCCCTGAGTACCCACATCCATTCCAGAGACACTCCATCCCAAGAAGTGTTGAAGGCCAGGTTGGACAGGGCTTGGAGCACCCTGGTCTGGTGAAAGGTGCCCCTGCCAACGGCAGGGGGGGTTGGACCATATGAGCTTAAAGGTCCCTTCCAACCCAAAACTTTCTATGATTCTATGATAATTCACGTTCTGTGGCAAATGAGGAAAACCATGTCTCAGAACTTGCTTTTTTTGCCTTTCTACTGATTGCCTGTTCTTGTTCATGAGATGATACATTTAAATGACTTTTCAAATCATTGTGGAGCATTACTGGGGTCGAGTAGGACAGTAACAGCTCCCTGGGATGTGCAGCACTTGCTGAGCCTCCTGGACAGCCCTGAAATACTTAGTTTTAAAGCTGGGATAGTTTTGGGGACAGAAGAATTATGTTGCATCAGTTTTATAGATGGTTTTGTTCTGCTCTGACTGCTTTCAGGCTCATGGTGACTTGGAGAACTGGCTTAACAAGCAAAAGCCATCTGAACTAAGTCAAAATATGTGAAAATGTTTCCTCTGCCTTTTTGCATTGTGAATTCTTTGCATTTCCTCTGACAACCCCATCCACATGCCAGCATACCGGAGCAGCAGCTCGGCAGCTGTCAGTGCTCACTCACACCCTGTTAGCACAGGGCAGTGGCCTATGAGCAGCTGAGCAGCTCCTCAGAGCTCCCAAAGGCAGTGCAGCATCGAGGGGTTGTGGGTCACATCCCAAATACATCTCATAGCTGCAGCTTCCAACTGCAACGCAGCACTCCTCACTGCAAGATGAGAAGTAAGAGGCTATTAAGGAATCAATGACTCATCATTTCCTAATGCTCCAGGGCTTGGGTTTTTACAGCACTTCCCAATATACCCTTATGAAATACACACAGAAGGTGCTTGTGCATAAGAATGCATCCATAGATACAAAATGTAACCGTGAAATCCTAATTTACTAACTATATCCACAGGGATATGCAAGGAGAAACTGAGAGCTGCATTAAACACACAGGAAGTCGTTAATTTGTTAGAGAATTCAGTCTACTTTTTGTAGCAACAAAAGGTTCAGTATCAAACATTTAATGCCACAATTATTTCATCCTTCCCACACCTAACACTTTTAATTCTTAATAATATTGTAGTTATATATGAATTTTCTGTGTGTGCAGGTTCTAATACAGGGTTGATAATTCCCTTCTGTGCCTGTCAGGGTGATATGGTGTTAACCTAAATCATCTTTGATAACTTTCTTTAAGCACTAGAAGTCAGAAAATAGTTTTAAAAAGTCATAAACTGTGCTTTTACCAATACAAGCCCCTCTTTTCAAGAAAAACACATTTGGAAAGGAAGTGAATAATACAATAGTGTTGCATCTGTTTGGTTGTGCAAGGGTCTTTGCTTATATTAACACATTTGTATGCATTGGAAAAAACCAGATCATCCTTAAAAAGACAATTACAGAGCACAAACCAAGCATTCAGAATATTTTTCTGTGACATTTTAAAGGAAGCAACATACTTAAATAGAGAAGATTTTATTGATCTAAACTCAATTTTAGTTTCTTTTAGCTTACAAAAACTGTTATTAAGTCCTCTCCAGTGCAAGCATTTTCTCTATCTCATGCAAATACCATTTGAACAGGGGTGGTGTCTTTTCTATTAGCAGTTATTCATGCATCTTTGCTTTCCATCAGGGAAGATCTAACTGACCAGGAAACAGTCAAATGCTTGAAATGGGGATTTTTAGTAGATATTTGTAATAATGTATTGGATAACTTAACCAGCTTATCCCATAGCATAGATGCCTGACACCAAGGTGACAGTAATATCTGAGATGCTTTTGATTATAGATAATGGATTTCAGATCATCTATAGGTTTACTCTGATTCTTTTTAATTGTTCATACATTTGCCCATTGGGGCAGCACAGCCAGCAGAACCAGGTTATGATTTTGGATATGTCTGTACCCTCTCAGGTAAAGGTCTGTGCTTTGGGAAGGGTTGCGTCCTGTCAGTAAACTCCGTATTTCTCAGTGCTCACTTTCAATCTGCCTTAAAACATGTCTAAAAACTAGGCAAGTTCTAAAAATTCTCTCCCCTCTGCCAGTGCTGACCCTCCACTGAGAGGTGAGGCATGAAGATGCTTCTTAGTGCCAGACAGAAGATTTTGGAGAAGATTCAAGAGTTGACAGAAGCAGTGCCAGATCAATCCATACTGCAAGAGACGGGCTGTTTTGTACTTCTCTTGAAGGATGCCAGCTGGCAGTGCACATCTGCTGCAGAATCGCAGCTTCCTTCCCTTCAAAAAATGTTCAAAGTGTGGTGTCTGGAAAGGAAGGTTCAAACTGCAAAGCACATGCACCCTGAAGAGGCAGGAAATGTGAGATGTAAAGAGTCCCAAAAGGTCTGGGATTAGAAATCAGCCCATCCACTGATCAAACAACTCCTGCTTGTAATCTCTGAGCACCTGGCAGGGGTTGTCAGCAGCAGGTCGATGTGGATGGTTCCTTACAGTGCCAGAGCTGCCATGGGTGCAGCAGGGAAGGAGCAGTGTCAGAACCTCTGTGTGTGTACTTCCTTCCTCCAGCACGAAGAAATCAGGACCCAAGCTCTTGATTCCGAGCCAGCAGACCAAAGTGATGTTTCTGTTCAGTCTGTTCCCCCGGTGGGTTCTGCCATGGCAGAGGAGGCAATGAGCTGTCGCCTCCTCACCACACACGCTGCTGCATGTCCCAGACACGAGGGTGGCAGCAGGCAGGACCTGCTGGAAGGGCTTTCCCTGCACACCCTGGGCTTCAGACTGGCTTCCAGCTGCACGTTGGAGCTTTGAAAATGAGTCCTTGTGTTTTCATAAGCAGAACCACTCTCCAACATTAACCTTGTTGTACTGGGTTTGTGCCACCCTGACTCAAAGTTGAATTTTTCCATAATATTGCAGTAAAATTACTCATAGAGTTCAATTTAGCATACTTCACATGTGGGGATGATTACAGAAAAATCATTCTTTCAGCTCATGCTATGGTTTGCATAGAAACACAAATTCTGAATCTGCAGAAAGTCTGAAAGTTGGTGGAGTAACAAGAGAAGTTGCTTCATATAGCCATCACTTCTGCAGTTCTGTTAGCTATAATTTGGTAAATGAATATTGAAATTAATAAATAAATAATGAATTGAAATAAATTCCTAGGCAGGGTGCTTATACAACATATTCAAGTGCCAAAAATAGTCTGCTAACTCAGTCCTTCCCATCTGTAATCAAAAATTGACACAATGCAAGATCAGATCTAGGAAGATGAAGGGGATGAAGAAAGATACTTGTTAAGCAGTTACAGATCTAAACAGGTTTGTTTGAGAAAAGGCTTTTTGTCTTCTTCCTTGTCTCCTGCCTAGGATATTGTCTGAGATAAGAGACAAAGAGCTTCAGTTCTTTCTTATCAAGTCTCAAGGCTGCAGTACATTTTCTAAGAACCAGCACAGATAAAGGAAACCTTAACCCACCCAAACGTTAGCATTTTACGCATCTGAGGTTAACAGGTAGATATTAAATTTCCCCATAAATTAAATAGCTGGAAATGGCCATCTTTTTTATGTGCGAAGAGCACCTTGTACTCTTGTTGTTACCAACGAGCACAAAAGTTTGTATTCTCAGATGAGTCGCTTTGCCTTACTCTTAAATCGCTGCTCATTTTCTTCCTGCATGTTGATTTATGAATTTTATAACCTACTGTTCAAAATTCAAGCTGTGTCCCCAGGATGCATTGCTATCAAAACCACTAAACAGGTAGTCTCCATTCATGTAGTGTTTAAAATATTGTTACCAAATAATAAGGCACCTTTCCTGTCTTCTGTTCCATTCAGGATTTTGGAGAAGATGATTCCCTCTACATCACCAAGGTAACAACTATTCACATGGGCAATTACACCTGTCATGCCTACGGCTATGAAGAGCTGTATCAGACCCACATCCTTCAGGTGAATGGTTAGTAAATGGCCTATATGACATTCCATGAAAACGTTCCCTAAGAAAAGTCGTATGTTAACCTCATTCACACAGAGATGTGTAAAGCCACAGCCCAAATTATCTGTGCACGAGAGCGAACGCAGCTCAGGGTTCGCAGGGGTCACACAGGCAGTCAAATATAAAAGTATCAAGGGGGGATGTGTCTAATTACCTGGGCTTCAGGAGATATCCTTACTGTAAAACAAGCTGTCAGCGACATTTCCATAGAGTTAAGAGCAGGGTTTCCAAGTATCTCTTAAAGTAATTACAAGTTTTGTCAACAGAAGTGTTGCCTCAATAATTTCTTCTTCCAGAAAATCATTTCTGTTGCATGAAATAGCCCAGGATATTTAAATAAATACAGCAGTGTTTCCAAAACCAGCTAACTCCCAGCTATATATCCAGAATATTACCTGGTTGTACTGAGCTTGGTTTGCTGAGGGCTGTTTACGCTTGCTCACTGGGTTGCAAAATGAGGGCAAACCATTTTACAGGTGAGAGAATCACAGAGTCCATATTCCAGCATTCTCGTTCACCTCCATCCCCTGGACCACATTTGTGTCTGGTGGAACTTATATTCAGGCGCTCGCTGTCTTTCTCCTGACCTCAAACTCACTCAGTCAGATTTAGTTTAAAAGTATGTTAAGTTAAGCCAGCATTTCATCAAGGGACCAGCCCACAGAATATCCACCTCCCTAGCAGCAACCAGCATTTTCCAACTTTAGACCCATTTTTACATGTGCTGATGATGACCAGCAGTGTCTCCAGAACAGGGGACAGGGTCACCCACCCATGTGGGTGCATTCTGATGTACTCTGGTATGAAAGTATTTATTTTTAAAGAAAATTCAGTAACTTTATTACAGGGCTATATTATATATAATATAGCTATAATATTATATATATATATAATTATAATACATATTATAAGGAAAATTAATATTTAGTCCTTTCTCTAGGTGCGTGCAGACCTGCACAAAGGAGAGCTTTCGGCTGGTAAGAGCAGGTAGTTACACACAAGTTAATAGCAAGAGGAGAAACAGTAAAGAGGGATATTTATGCACTTTAGGAAGAGCGGTGATGGACATGAGGTTTTGTTTTGACTGCAGCTCAGGTCTGCTGGACATGTGTAAGTGCTCCCCCCACTACAGTGAATACCTGGAGGAGAGCACGGGGTATCTGGTTGATCTGAGTGAAAGCTGACCTACTATTTCTACATAATAATTTGTCATCTTTTGAGAGAGTAGACTGTAAATCTCATCAATGTGGATAACTAAGTCGTGCATGCTGCAGCTGAGAAAATAGGTTTCCTTCCTCAAAGTGCTGTTCGTTTGATGAATGGCAGTTGAAAGAAAAGCCAGCTAACAACTTAATCCCGTGTCTATTACGTGACATATTATGAGGCCTGAATGGAGTTTAGTTGGCAGACAACAATGTAGACTTTATCATCACTGAGAATAGAAGGCCCAAAGGCTTTGAAACTTAAACCAGAATGAGAGGAAAGCTGGATGGAATGTGGGGAGAGGGTGATCTGTTCCACACTCATGCCTGCCACTTAGATTTAACTTGTTATTGAAAGATCACAATTTCTTTTTAAGGGGAAGTTTCATACCATAGCTGCATGGGGGTTTTCTTACTAAAAGAAAAACGCTGTTATACAAAAAACACTATCTATGTGGGCTTTTTAAAGTGCTATATAGTCACTATATACAGAATAAAATGCCTTGCATTCTGGTATCAACTTAGGCTTACTAGAAAACATTGCAGGGTCTAGAAATCTTTGTTTTCCAGCATCTGATATTCCCATGGGAGCCATTAGGCTTTGCAAAGCTGGGTTTTTGCAGTTCTTGATGTGGCTGGCTGGCTGCCCACATCACTAAATTCCCTCTTTTTCTGCCTGTGGCACAGTTTCCTCCAGCAACCGATGCAGGAGTGACAGCCCTGATGGCAGGACAACATTGTTTGCCTTCAAACGCATTGGAGGGTTCCCAAGGCAGAGCCCTTCACAGGGAAATCTCGGGTTTTTGTAACTTAAAGGACAAATTGAGGATTTTTTCTTGACAGGAGTAGAGAGAAGAAACTGAGCCAAACTGAATTGAGTGAAGATGCTGAGAATTTAAGTGTAGTTGATGGGCTCTGTTCAGTGCTGGGGCTTGTCTTTGTCTATCTGTATCAAACTAAAAACTCTGTCTTCAGCATGGGAGGGTGTGCAGGTTTGAAAGCAAACCAGTGAGAGACTCTAAGTCAGAAATACAATTTAATAGGAAAAAGTAAAATAAATGCAATAGTACAAAGAAAACCAGTGAAAGAGTCAGAATACGACCTGACACCCTGTTAGTCAGGGTGGCGGTAGCAGTCCAATAAAATGGTGGCTGCAGTCCTCCTGAAGTGATGGATGTGGTTCCGTTGAAGCAGTGATCCTGTAGAAAAGAGTCTGGTCTTTGCCCGAAGGTCCAGTGGTGTAGCTCTTATCCTCCAGGAATCCCATAGGCAAGGGCTGGCTGTGCTGTTCCAAACCTCTGATTATATACAGATGGGAACTCTCAGCTCCTCCTCCTGGGCGGAGCATCTCACAATGGGATGGTGAGTCATGAGGCAAGGCATTGATGGACCCATTAACAGGAGATAGTCAGTAGGAGTTATCTATGAGTCATGCAGCACGGTCCTTGATTGCCCATGAAACAGAGATAGCTCCGGGAGGGAGTTATCAAGGATGAGTCATGGTAGCAGATAACGAACACTGCCCCACCTGCTTTAACAGCTTATGAAGATGGTGATAGAATACATGCTTTTGGTTACATCTTACATTGTAACCTAGGACAGAGGGTTTTGTTGCTTTCCTGTGTCGGACTACTTACAGTAAGAGTAAATGGTAAGAGAATGTGACAGAACCAAATCAGCCAGAACTCGGGTGTATCTGCTCGCCTGTCTCCTCTAGGGAGACACTGATCTACTTTCAATATCAAAAACATGGCGGCTTTTTATTTTATGAAAATTATCAGAATTTTTCTTTTGACACCTCCCAAGTTTGTCTGTCGGGAGAGAATAAAGAAAGAAGAACCAACTGGAAGTAAACAGGTTTATCCCCAACTCTTCCCAAGTTCGCTGTGTCTGTACAGGCAGGTTCTAGTTTTTAGACTGTTCTTCAGTTAATTCAGTGTTTTCAAAGCTGCAGTAACTCTTCCAGCAGCCTTAGATGCTTTTTTGTACCACCTGGGCCCTGTCTTATTGTTCCCACTGAGACACATCAGTCCAGCTCACAAAAGAATCTGATCCTAGTTACATGTACTCTCTTCATCTGCTTTCATCCGACATATTAGGTGCTCTTTAACTTATTTTTTAATATGCCTCTTTTTAGAACATAACGCTAGCTTCTTACATTGATTAGGTAATACAGAAAATAAGGGAATACAAGCTTAAATAGAAAGTTTGCAGCCCGATTTTCACAACATTAAAAGTTTCTGAGATTTGGAGCTCTACTACCGCTCAGCTGCTGAATGCTATGCAATGTTTCCCTTGTATCAGCTGGTTCAGGATATCCCAAATAACATGGTTAGATCCAGATGCTTATTTTGACAAGCAGAGGTGAGAATCCTCTTAGGCAGAAAATGTGAAGATTACCAGGTGAATGCTCCAACGTGCTGGCTCACATCTGGGCTGGAATCATGAAGCACATGTGAAATGCTGCCTGTTTAATGTGAGAGGTTTGGTTGCGTTCATCAATCTTAGGATTCACAGTTACTAGTAAAATTTGAGTCAGTGTATTTATACAGCTTGCCCTTAGGATCTTCTTTGGAAGAAAGGAAATTGCTGAAAGGCAATGTTTAAACAGTTTAAGAATGAAAAGTTCATCTTGCGTTCTCGTATCTTTGATCAGGAGAAGCCAAGAACAGCAGAAAAATTATGTTCTCTTCCACATTGCAAAATGTGTACAGCATATACTAACTGTAGGGAGGAAGCAATTTATCACTTTCAAGAGGAAAAAAGAGGTGCTGAGGATAAAGGATCTCATAAAATAGTTATCAACTATGAAAATTGATAGTTGGCAAATCAAGAGACTGCTGAGTGTAGGGCATCATTTTCCTTGGTCCTTGCACTCAGGAAAACATCAGCATAAATCAGAATATTGTATTCCTTGAAAACAGTTTTTAAAAAGCCATTTGATCCTCAGCCCAATTATAAGGGTCCAATAGGACAAATTTTCCAGTAAGCGAAATGTTACGAACGTGGATATTTCGTTAATATGGTTTTTCAGGAGAAAACATAAAATGCTGCAAACTCCTTTCAAATCATAAATGGAAAGAGTAAACCATCTCAAGTAAATGATTAATCTGTTAATTATTGCTACACCCTGGAGTAGAGAACTCCTACAGCAGCAATGAATGTCTTTGGGCCTTGGTGCCACCATCTGTGCTCATCGTGTGCTTTATCACCTGAGCTGTTTTATAGTAATGAATTGATCTGCTCACAAGTGAGGTGCTGCTCAGTATGCAGTAGTAGGCAATCTACCCAATCTCGTGCTTGTTTCAATGCCCCTTTTTTCCTGCTTTGCCTAAGATAATGGCATTTTTATATTGCCCTTGGCTGCAGACACAGTAATGGTTAGCAATGATATATATTCATCAAGGGAAAAAGCAAAGGGTAATCCATATATCCCAAAGTCTGGAACTGAAATCTGTGCAAGTTTAATGTGCTTACCTGGAATTTATTAATTTGTAGCACGGACAATAAAAATATATTCTGCAGTTTGCTGTTATCACAAGGTATTTGCATGCAATAATTTACCTGTGTAGTGAATTATGTAAGACAAGGGAGAACAAATAAAAAGTTTAAAAATAAAAGTAGAAGGAAAATTACAAGAGAGCAGGAATGGAGGTGCAGCACATCTTTTTTGTAGGTGAAAACAAACAGTTTCCTTATTAATCACTCTTGAAAAGACACCTTGCTATAATTTTAAGTTAATTTTCATGCAGAACATCGATTCAGTGTCTAGGACCTGTGAGCTACCTTTGGTAGTATAAATCCATTCTGTTTTCAGCCCCAAAGGTAAAATAGGTGGATTATTCATGTGCAGACTATCAAGGTGTGAGGCAAAAACCTGAGAGATGAAAGTACAGTCTGTTGGTGAACAGGTGCCCTGATTCTGGGGAGCTGATGGCTGTGACCATCCTGGGAAGTGCTGACACGGGTGCCCAGGTGAACAGGAAAGCCTAAAGCAAACAGTAATAAGGAAGTAACAACCCACACTGGTTTTGAGAGCATTAAATAGGTGATGACTGGGATGGGCTCTGTCACTGAGAGCTCGCAGGTGAGAAGAAGACACTTAGCTTGGAGTAAAGTTGCTCTGGTGCCTTTGGCCATGTGAGATCTCAGCAAGTCAATTGATTTCACCAGGATTTGAGAATCAGACCTCCTTGGATATTGTAAATCTTTTTCGTCTACATTTGTAGGAGGCACACTGTCTTTCAGCTGTGTGTCTAAATAAATCATGTAGGCTTTCAATGGACCTCAGTTACTAAATCATTTCATTCAAAAAATGTTACTAGTAGCAAGTAAATCATAGGTAAGACAAGCATTGAGTGCAGGACCTTCATAAAATTCTGTCAAAGTAGACAAAAATTACTACCTTTATCCTATCATCCCTGGAGACACTGACTCAGAGAAATTTAAGTTAATTTTCAAAGATACTGATGAAATGAGGAGCTCCTGACTTTAAGTCTTATTCTGCTGAATTGCTGGGGCACTGACTCCTAAATAAAACGGATGGTTCCAACAGCCAGCAGCATCTCTAGCAGCAGGTCCCTTGCCATGCTTGCCTTCCCCTTGATCTGGCATTTCCTGAAGTCAGGAGGAGCTGCAAACCTGACAGTAATGGGGGGAAGAGAAGATAAAATGCTACTAAATGCTTTTATTTAGGAATTGAAAACTCAGTAAAACAAACCTTGTCTTTTTGGTAACCCCCTGTTAAAAAAGTTCTTGAATGCTATTTCCTTCACTGCCCTGCACCTTGCAACACCTTTTCTTCTCAAGTAAAGGAAATAGAAGACAGGGAACAAACCCACAGGTCCAGTGCAGAGGTGCAGTTCAAAGCCATTCCTTTAGTAGAAGTCCCTTTTTTTTTTCCCCTCTGCAGTTGGCTGTAGGCATTTTCTCTCAGATTACACTTCAACAATCTCTCGCTTTTAAAGCTATAAAACCCAAGCAGATTTGAGGGTTTTCTGTCATGGCTGATTTCCTTCCAAGCTGACAACTCAGCCTTGGTTAACGTTTGGCAGTTGGTGCAGAAGTGAAATACATACCTCCCTGGTAAGGCCCATAAAAAAATAGATATGGAAAGATGGGAGGTGTATGCTAGTGAATGTATTTATTTAAACTATCCCCACATGGATATGTAGACACATAGCAAGCTGCAAACACAGATTTCACTTTATTCTAAAGCAATTGTTAAGACAATTTAATTTTGATAATCATGGAGCCTAATGATGTACTATATAACAACCGAGCAGTGAGTTAGATACCTTAATCCAGTGATTTCCAGAAGTTTATTGTTAACTCATTCCAGCTTTCTTAAAAAAAACCAAACACAACCCACAAATTTTCCTGTCTTTCACCAATGCCAGTAGCAGTTATTCATTTTACTTGGGGAAGATGTTGGGCCCCCCACATATCACATCCCCATTGGACTCTGCCCATGCTTTTACAAAACCAGACAGCTTTCAGCAGCTATATCATGAATCCCAATCTCCTAATCTGGTAGAAAAGTTGACTGATTCCTTGTGAAACATAAATACCATTGGCCACAGTATGAGACATCCTCATATTTCCTTTTATTTTTCCCTCACTGATATCTTTCACTGATGTTGCAATATTGCAAATATTTTTGAAAGAACATGAGTAAATTGTTAAGAAATAGTTAATAGGTGGTATTAAGCCTTGTTGGTTTGAGCAGTGAAGGCAACATGATTGAAAATCAATTAACATCTCTGAAATTGTAATGTAATTAGTAGTTCTGCCAATTGAGTATATTAAATAGTTCAGAAGGGCCTTCGTGAAGCAAGGTAAGTCATGTTTTGGAAACCTCTCAGTGAAAAGAAGTAATTGATAAACAGTTTATTTGTTCAAAATAAGAGGTAGTGAATACACAGGCTACTTCCTGATGGATATTCAGTTAAATACTGAATATTAAGTTACTTCTCGTAGGCAAGAACTCAAATTCCCTCCTAGATTCAGTGAAAATCTGAAGTTTACGCTTTAATTTTTAAATGTGTGAGTACCCACCTTAGGTTTTAATCCAATTATTAAGTTCCCTTAGTCACTCAATGAAAGCAAGAACAGTCTAAATACAAAATTGGATCTCAAGGTCGCTCCCTGGCATTGGTATATTAGTTTACTCTTTTCTGTTATAGAATTATAGGATCATAGACTGGTTTGGGTTGGAAGGGATCTTAGACACCATCTCATTCCAACCCCCTGCCATGGCCAGGGACACCTTCCACTAGACTAGGTTGCTCCAAGCGTCGTCCAGCCTGGCCTTGAACACTTCCAGGGATGGGGCATCCTCAGCTTCTCTCATGTGCCAGTGCTTGGAAAATTATTATTTTCTATTTTCTGCCCCCAAAGTCAAGCTGTAGAGAAATCATTCTTGAAGCTTGCACTGACAGCTGGATGGAGCTTGTCTCGCTGGTTCTCAGCTCAGAGCCCCTCATGGGACTGCAGGATGGCAGCGGCTCTCCATCCCTGGCATGGGGGTTTCAAGTCCCCAATTCCTTGTTTCCCGCAGTGCCGCCAGTGATCCGCGTCTACCCCGAAACGCAGGCGCAAGAGCCGGGCGTGTCAGCAAGCCTGAAATGTCATGCTGAAGGCATCCCTAATCCCCAAATTACCTGGCTAAAGAATGGCATTGATATCATGCCGAAACTATCCAAACAACTATCGCTCCTCGGTAAGAACAAAATTTTGATTCATTAAAGTATTGTAGACGGGGATTAAGGAGGATTATTTTGCACTTTAAACCAGAAGTTCTTGTACTTCGCTAAGCCACAGTTGTTGGAAAACATGTTAAAAAAACCGCATTTTTTTCTTTTTATCTCCTTCTCCTGTAAATTTCCCGGGAAATACGCTATTGATTGATGTAAGTGGTAACGGCATTCTGTTCAAAGACAGCCTGCCTGTTTCTTCACTGCCTTGCTTCTTGTGTACATCACAACAGAAAAGAAATGCATCAGATGATTTGAAGAGCAAGCTATTAAATTATTTGTTCAGGTCTAAGCCCACACTGGATGCAAGTCAGCTGAGAATCAGTCTCCCACTCGGCCCTGCTGAAGGAATCAGGCTCTTAACTCCTCTCGGTCCCTGTTCAAATAAGGGTGCAACAGGCACAGCAAAAGGCAAAAACATTTATTTGCAATTTTCTGCGTAAAAATATTAACCGCATCCTCAACACATGCCCCACTTTGGCTTTGGTGGATTGTAGCCCTCAGCCTGTGTTGGTAGCACTGATATCCCTGCATGTCACATACAATATCTCAGTATGTTCCAAAGGTTTTAGGCAATGGTCTCACTGCAGAAAGCAAAATGGTAGGAAGAACTGTAGAGAGACCCTTTAAACCAAAGGTTTTGGTGACCTGATGAAAAACATTTTGCAAAACTGAAATTAATTTTTCTTCACTAAAGCCAAAGCATTTTTCTAACAAGAAGAAGAAATAAATGCAATGTAATTTATTGTTTGACTTGGGATTGTCCTTTGTTCTTTTCTGGTGTGGAGTATGTATGTGCTGATGGAAAGGACAAGACATCAGCTCCCATGAGAATCCCCAAAAACCTCTAGTTAAATAGGGGGAAACACAGTGGGGTGGAACCACCCTGTTGAGCTGTCACCAGGCAACTATGGCAGTGGAAGACAACTAAGGCAGGAAAAGCAATTAGCAGCAGTGAGGAGCACTGTTTATGAGTGTCTGTCTTACAGCAAATGGAAGTGAACTTCATATCAGTAGTGTTCGGTATGAAGACACTGGTGCCTACACCTGCATTGCTAAAAATGAGGTGGGAGTGGACGAGGACATATCTTCCCTTTTCATCGAAGATTCAGCAAGAAAGACCCGTAAGCTCAATTTTTCATGTATTTATTTCTTTTAATAGTGTTTGGATGTGATGGTATACATGTAATTTAATAGTTCAGGCTATTGCATGCAGTAAGTTCAATCCTACATTAGGTAATGACAGTTCAGACTGCACTTTGATCAGAGGATTGGACACTTTTTGGGTAGGAATCATGAAGAGAAGGTAAAATCTTGTCCAGGAAAATGGTGCCTTTCATATGCCAGAAGTATAGCGGGTGTGTGATTGGTAACAGCGTTATTAGAGTGACAAATTGGCAATGGTTTCAGATATCAGGGAATCCAAAATGTAATATTTTGTCAAAGTCTATAAATCTCATTGATTTCTGTACAAAACTTCTTTTGAAGCCAATTACCAGTCAAACTTCTTGACTATTTAGATGTCTGAAAAATGTTGTGATTAAATTATATATTTTACCTGTTTTTGCATCACTGACTGGCAAAATGGGTTTCCCTCAGTGTGAAATTATCTTCCACCTCAAAGACAAATACTCTCCCATATACTCTTCCAACATCCCCCATAGGAGTGCAGCTGTGTTATCTTGACCATACTGACCCTAAAAGACAATTGCTGAAGATGATCAGTTGTCCCAGTAGAAAAGCTCTCAGAGGCCTGATCCTTCCTAGTTCTGCCATCCTAACTGCTTGGGAGATTGGTGATGCTAAAAGTCTAGGTTCAAATGGGATTTTTGCTGCTTTTCTGGCTGCTAATATAGAGCAAGAATTTGAAACAAAGTTACCTGTAAATATGGGCTCTCGAGGAGAATCTTTGGAAAATATATTCTATTCCTCATTAACTAGATTTATGTACTCTTGTTAATATTGGTCCTATTCCCTTGAATACTTGAGCAAGGGAAATTACAGTATGTTGAGAAATAATTGGATCTATCTGGAACAGAAATTCAAATGCGGGGGTACTTTCAAAGCTCATGTGAATCCTGAAAGAGAATGCAGTTGCATGAAGTTCCGAGAAAAAATGCAGCCAAGGGTGTAGCTGCTGTAGCTACCAGTCTCAGACTTCTTCTGAAAGATGGCGGTGGACCTGGCAGTGCTGGATTAATGGTTGGACTCAATGATCTTAGAGGGTTTTTCCAACCTTAGTGATTCTATAATTCCATGTTGTGTTTTCTTATTGAACCTGCACAGAAAATCACAGTCTGCACCATACCTCCAGCTGCATTTGAAGGTAACAACTTGTCTTTAGTAGGTCATTGATGTTTGCACAGCTGCCCTCATTTCAGGAAGGATTTTTCCCATGTCAAAGTTTCTGAATTGTCTCTAGAAGGAGCAAATATGTGTAGAACTCTGTCTTTCTTGGTATTTTATTTGAATGAATGTTACAAAATTTTCACCAATTAAACAGTTCATGTAAACCTGAGTATTTATTCAGTTACTTGCTACAATGAAAGTTTTGACATTGTTTTGTTGGTTTTTTTTTTCTTTTCCTGATTATTTTCTGGCTTTCCCAATATTCTGATGCTGTAGTTGCAAACATACTGTGGCGAGAGGAAGGTACTGCAGTAAAGTTCTTTTGTTGTAGTGATAATGTGCTTGTCTGCTTTAATAATTCTGTGATGGTCCATTCTCCACTGACTTGCCACTAACCCTATCAACTTTCACAGTTACCAGATTAAGTACAGATCAGGCATTTAAAAGCTAAATTATTCAAATGAGAGATGTCACTCTTGTACCTAAAACTTCTTGCATTTTCCCACTATGAAATAATAGATGACCACGAAATATATAAAAATAGGAATTTTATATATACTGCCAGAAATGTGAGCAGCCTGAGATTCTCAAGCTGTATTAGCAATCACACAAGTGTCAGAAGTTCTCCCAAATTACCATAACTGAACAAGTAAGGCATAAATTCAATATACTGCATTTTTATGCAAGCAATTCAAGCTCTTCCTTTTCAGTAGCATGTATTGATGTTTTCTAGGTGAGCAACAGAAACTGTGTTCTTGACTGTTAGGCAAAACAAAAATCCGAGAGGGTTTTCTTCCCTCTATCCTTTGAATCGATGCAGGGTAAAGGTTGCCCCATTTCTCTTTGTTTTAATTGGCAGTTAAGATCTCTAGTTTGATCAAACTTACAGTGTGCCCTCCACAAGGCCAACAACTGTGTATCTTGGAAGCCAAAGTAGGAAAAATCCCATCCTGAGCAAATTGACTCAAAGTTATTATGGAGGCACTTGAATGAAAAATCACCTGATTTTGTACATGCTTGTGCTGTCATAATTTCCAAAACACCCAGTAAGAAGCGTCATGCAACAGCCCAAGGGGCTCTCACACAGGTTGTCCATCTGCCTCTCTAGGTGTGGAGCCCAGGTGTGTGGAGGGGACCCTGTGACATTGGGCTCCTGGAGGGCTGTGAGCAGGACATCCACTCACTGGAGGAAGGTTCTGGGGTTGAAACCCAGATGTAAACCAGTTCTTGCATCTGCCAGATGCATATGAGGCAGCTGAGACCTTGGTGTCCTTCCAGCTATGTTGGAAAGGTTGCTGTGCAGTGACAAACTGCTCTTGGCCATGTCCACCTGCCCCCTGCACACACCCGAACTCCCTCACGCTGCTCCTCCAAGAAGGGCTTCAGGCTCACTCTGCTTTTGGAGGGTGCAAAGGCCCCTTTCTAAGTAGTGCCTCCAGGTACCCAAAACAATAGCTGGGCTTCCAGCCCTCAGCATGAAGTTTTCTGGGTAGCTTGGGCTTGGCACAAAGGATTTTAGGGGCAGAAGGAAGGTGCTAGGGTGTGGTGACCAAAGCAGCCTGGGCCAGGTGTGCAAACACCTGGTGCACACTCTCAGTGCCACTCTTGGCCACAGACACATACAGCAAATACACTAGTTTATTTCTAAGGTCCCTTCCAACCCAAGCCAAATGCATCTTTCTGGAGGTCAGTGAGGTGGCACAGTCACCTAGGACAGTTCCCCAGCATTTCTTCCCAAATACCCCACCTGCAAATGCCTGGTGCAGGGCTGTGAGGAGTCTTCACTGCTGACATTCCTGTCATGGCATTCCTGTAAATGGCATTATGGGCACTAAGAATTGCTATTTCCCTTCTGCTTGGAAATGAAATCTCTAATGCATCTCTCATCAGTCCAGCATCACTTGCACGATGATCCATGGCTATTTATATACAGTATCCCTTATGCTCCTTTTTAAAGAAAGCAGTTGGATAATCCTACCAGATGAAGAAGTAGAGTAATACTTAAAGAACAGCTGAGAAGTTGGTTGCAGAAAGTTTTATTATAATTTTGCTAAATAAATGGACTTACTGCTTATCAACCTTGCACATTTTAAATAAAAGTATGAGCAATGTTGAGGCAAAACATGGCCAGTAAAACAGATTTGCTGTTGATGTTCCTAAACAATTCAGTATCTGTAGAGCAGGTTTATTACCCTGCTTTTGTCGTTCTGTAGTATTTCATGGGCACATTCATTCTAGAACATACTTCAGCATGTGAAATCTTGGCACAGAGAAAGCTGGAAGACTGGAATGGTATTTTTGGTTTTACATTTTAATATATTCTTTCAATTCCTTACTATGTGCAAATAGCAATCTTAACAAATGCATTGGTAGATTTGAGCTCCTTTAAAATGATCACAACCTCATCCCCACAAGGTCTGGAGTAATTAAAACCTTGGGAAAATGCCTAAACAAAATATGGTGTAGAACAAACTTTTGCTGCAAGTCAAACTTTTAACACAAGTATTTGGTCATTTTAAAAGTCAGTCTGTCAGTTTGTTCTCACAACTTTTCAGACCACGCACAAGCAAAGCCTCAAGAAATGAGTGCATGTAGGGCAACCAGCCAGTTAAACCTGGGGCTGCAAGCACGTGCAGTATTTACTTAATCTACAAATAGTTTTTAATTTTGTCCAGAGAAAACCATGAGTAGCCCAAATGTAGGGCAGAGGTTTGTTTTCATGCCAGTGTTCATTTCTATAGTGAGCATTGCTTGCTTAATACCTGGAGAAAAGGAGCATTTCATGCCAGCAGGCAATCAGCAGTTATGTGAATGTATGCACTTAAAAAGCTGAAAGCCTTTTCATTACCAAATTTAAGTTCTAAAATACTTCCAAGTATTTAGATTAAGTTGAAGAAAATCATTTAATTATCAGATCAGAGGAGAGTATTCCATGGTGAAAAATTTGCCCTTTGATTTCAAAGGAGAGATGTATAAATGTAAACTGATGGAGACACTCTATTTTTCAAATAAGCTCTTGTTGATATCAGGTATCCTCCTGAAGTTTTTTTGTTAGAGCCAACTTCAACTGGAGTGGATCAAATAAGAACTGTTATGTTTAGGGTACCCTCCCCATTCTTAATGGGGTTTTTTTTTAATATTAGGGGTTTGTTGCTATACAAGAGGTACGTTGCCTTTCATAATGCCTTTAGTTTTTGAACTAGCTGTGTCATCTAACCTGGTATGTCCTCAATTCAAAAGAAAAAAAAAACAACCCTCCTCATTAGTCCCCTGGTTCCCAATTTAGTACCTGCCTTACTGCTATAAAAAACACAAAATACCCCATTGCCCACCTCTGTACTGAAATAATTCCCAATTCCCTGCACCAAGTAGTTGCAGCAGTATAATCAAAAATTAAGTCTGTTTTACTGATATCCATGAGATTGTTCAGGATGTACCCCAACCGAGATTTGGCAAATGTTTCATAAGTTATAATAAAACACCTAGTTTGTCTAGTAAAAACCCTGCTTGGTCTAAATATCAGTGTGAAGATCAAATCTCTGGGGAAACAAAGGGGTTTCATTTAAACTGACAAACTTTTTTTTTAAAAAGAGAGTATCTGAATGCTCTCAGTTATCTGTAGTATATTTTAATCAGTCTGCAGAAAAACTTGGACTCATTTTACTGTAAAATAAGTAGTGGAATTTACCAAGTCTCTGACTCTAAACCTGCTTGGGTAAAATTTTTAATCAAAGTATTTTTGTGGGTAATTAAGGTCTTACTTCTTAAATACACCCTCATTGTAATAGGATCATCAGACAAAATCACGCTACTCTTGTGCATGAAAATAATAATAAGCATCTTCACACTAGTCATAATTGATTGCCTGCCTGTTTTCACTTCTTAGGATTAAAATCCTTTACCCATGGAATATGTGCACTCCTTCCAGGCCAGGGTCAAATTCTGCCCTCTGATGTGTTCACTCAAATCCCACTAAAGCAGGTGGGAGTTGTGTGGATGCTGGGAGCACAGGTTTTGGTCCAAAGTGCCTGAATAAATGTTTTACCAATATACTTGGAAAAAAAATAACCCTTAGTCCATGAAATAACTCTGATGGAGCTTTGTTAGCTTTTTTCCTACATGCATGATCCTGCTCCGTGGCATCGCATTTGAGGATCACAGTTCTTGTACCCACCTGATGCCCTAACTGGGGGATTTCTGTGCTACAGTTTAGAGACTCAATTTGAACCTTGTCAGTACAGCAGACACCACATGCTGACACATTGTACCCTGAAGCTACTTACTTGGCATCAAAAGAAGGGGGCTTAGCACCAAAAAAAGTCTTCTAGCCTTACTAAATACAATGTGTTTTACAAAATTTTCCAAAAAGGCATTTGTCCAAATTATTAATATTTTTACTGTCAAGTTTCCTGTGATGATTTAGGTCTCAATCCTGCAAACAGTTAAGAAATGTGAGAAACTCTATCTCTGTGAGCAGCATTCAGAGCTGCCACCACAGGACCAGCAAAGGGAAATTTTAACACTGAACACTGTTCAGAGCCATAGAATGGGGATTTTATTTCTCCATGGGAAAAATGGAATTAATAAGAAGATATAAATTATAGCATCAGCATATTGTTGGCAGGTAAAGTACACTATCAACACTACTAGGGGTGTCAGTGGTCATTGCAAACACTTACTGGTGGTGGTGTGAAAAAATTGAATGATTGGATCTTTGAAACTAGAGTGTTTGAAAAGATCCTGAATATTTCTTAAAGATCTTGTCACTGCAATTCCATGTAGCATGACAGAAGTGATAGAATACAATCTCCTAATGGCAAAGCAGTGACAATCAGCCAATTTTTCAAATATCCTGGAATGCCCCAGTTGGATAAATGAGTGCTAATGCGATGCTGAACTACTCCACATTTGTGAATTACAGTTTGCAAGGTTTCAAAAATGTATTTATTTTGGTGGCTGTAGTTAGTTCCTTCAGACAGTTTAAGAAAATAGAGAAATCTATATATTTTCGTTCATGGAACAGATGCTAAAGATTTCTATTTAACATCACAGTTACCAGCGGTCAAGTTGCCTGTGACAGGATAACCTTCACTTTAACTAAAGCTTTTCTTTCAGTTCTCAAATTATTGTCAAGCTGTTTTTAATGAAATCATAGGAAAAAACCAAATTCATAATCTGAGGAGGGGTAGCAGTGCAACAGAGGGGCTTCTTGGGATCAAATCCTACTTTGGTACCTATTTACAAGACCCAGCCATAGTTCTTTGGGTACAACCACCGCCACCAAGGCAATGCATTTTTGAATGTGTCTGTACCTCTTCACTCCCTGAAGCCCTTGCTGTGACATAAAATTTGATTTTGTGAATGCTCCAACTGCATCCAAATGACCAGCTTTTATGTAAGGCAGATTTTGTTTGTCAGGAGAGGAGGATGTGTTCTTAAAAGAAGTCCTAACAGCTATGGATACATACCAAAAAAAATCCAACTCCTTCTTCTTTATCCCCCTTTAAGGCCTGAGTGTTGGGAATATGTTCTATGTCTTTTCTGATGATGGGATCACAGTCCTTCAGCCAAACGAATGTGAAATCCGGAGACATATCAGGCCCGAAGAGAGGATTTTCACAAATTATGTAAGTCCTAAACCTAGCAGCTACAGCTGACAGCTGGGAAACTTTCTCTTAATCTCTTCAAAGTTTGTTATTGCTAAAGGACCCGTTTGCCACAGGATCCTTTGTTGGAGCTTGGTGGGCTTCATGCAGCATCCCTGAGGTATAGCATCTTCTCTTGAAAATCAGAGGATCCACATAAGTTTTAAGGCTGACTTAGAAATGGAGGATTTACTGACACACTAGAGAGAATTTGGCTAGTTACCACATAAGCAAAGACTTTCATTTGTCCTGTTTGATCTGTGTACTTATCCATGCCCCGAATTTGTAACTGGGCTTTACGGAAGGTACAAAAGTCAATCGTAGAGAAATGCGCACATCATTCACTGGTGCTCCTTCTACTGATGGCTCCATAGGCAAAGAAGTGAGCTATTTTGGGCTACTTTCTGCTCTTTGGAAGTAGTTTGCCATGTTAAACTGCAGCAGGGAAGCAAATAAGAATGCCCAGAAAATGGTTGTGCCATGGAGGTCCTCTGCATCTTCTGCCACTGAAAGAGAGACTGCACTGTCCATGTTTGCTGTTGGCACTTTTCTGTGAGCACTGAGCTTACCTAACCCTTGCTTTGGGAAATCACAAGGAAAATTTTTTCAGGTGTGAGGAATGTCAAGCACTGGCTCACAGGCAGTGGAGCTCAACATGGCCAGTGGAATAACATGTGTCTGGAGGGTCTGTGAGGTCAGTGTTCTCAGTGACCTCTGTTATGTGCTCCTGCACAGGAGCATACATCAGGTATATCCTCATGAAATTGTCAGTTCTAGAAAAACACAGGTGCTAAAATACATCCAGAAATGCTTTTTTAGTCACTCCTTTACTTAGTTTCTAATTTTTAAAAGAGGCAGTTGAGAATGTGGCTCAAGAATGTGGCTCAAGGATGTGGCTCAAGAATGTGGCTCAAGGATGTGGCTCTTCTGAAGAAAAGGGCTCAGCCTTGATTTCAATTTTGGGAGGAATCAAAGGGGAGAATCACTCTCATGACCCCTGCAGTATGGTTGATACTGGTGGTTTTTTCCACTAGATTTTAATATACCTTAGAAGAAGTCCAGACTGATGCTCACCCTAAGGCTAGTCCTTAACATGGACTTAATATTATTAAGCCACACCCAAGCTGCTGCTTTTTAAAGACAGAAATCCTGTGTTTCTTTTCCAAAGAACTGTAAATATTGAAGAAGTGCTTCTGAAGAAACAGATTGAAAAGAACAAAAGAGGGAGGGCACTTAAGGAAATAATGTCAGCACATTGGTGCACGTAAGAGGGATTTTTAATATCACTTGGCTACTCTTCAGAGACACCTCTGAGGGATTCCTACAGATCTCATAGGGCCCTTCCTTTGGTCTAGGGAGGACTGACATTTTTTCCTCCCTTTTCCCTTTTACTGTCTTGAGTGTTTGCTACATAGACAGTGACACCAGCCCAACTTTAGGAGTGGATCTACAAAAAAGGTTTCTTCATTGCTATTAGAGGACACAAAAGCAGGTGGAGCAGCTGCAGCTGAGCCCTGTAGCAGAAAGACTGGTGACCTTTCCCTGCTCCTCTTGGCTTGGGTGGATGCCATGTTGTGAGAGCTGAGGATGAGGAGGGCAGTGCGGAGGCTGGGAGGTACCTGACTGCATGAATGGCTGCTGGAAGCCCAAGCCTGAGCTTTTGTATCATCTTCTAGCTTGTTGTAGCATAGATTCCCAGCCTAGCCAGAGGGACAGAAAGGAAAATGCAACCAAGTTAACTGAGTCTTGTATCTTCAGCCCTTACTTGTGGTCTCCACCAAGACACCCAGCCAGCAGAGCTGTGCTGCTTAGAGGTGACAGCTTTTTATTCATAATTGTTGCACATGGTGTGGGTCCCTTCCAGCTCAGGATATTCTATTCTATTCTATTCTATTCTATTCTAGTCTAGTCTAGTCTAGTCTAGTCTAGTCTAGTCTAGTCTATTCTATTCCTCCAGTACAGACACAGTGTTGACATTGTTTTTTTGTTGTACCTCCTCTTTCCCTGAACAAGCTCTGATGCAGCTCCAATCACATTTCCTTTAGGTAGGCTGGGCCATTATTTAAAATTACCCAACAGAACATCTAAAATCAACAGTTGTTCTCACCAAAATATATATGTGTTCATTCTCATTTTACCCCGTTTCGTCCCCACAGCCTGGTCCCACACAAATGCTCTTTCAAGTAAAGCATCTCGACAAAAGGAAGAACAATGAGGAGTAGCCAACACGTAGAGAGTTGTTGGTGAGACCACAAGTGACTCTTCAAACTCAGAATAGCTGTACCAGTTCTGCACAGGACTCCATGAGTGGAGGATCAGAGACAAAATATGTCATCAGGCAGCTGTGAACAGAATTTGGCCCAAAGCAGCAAAATTTGGTTCCTTTTGAACAGGGGAAGTTTCTGTAGCTGTAGGATTGTGCTTGTTTTGCCTTTGTTTCCTTGAGCATAGGTGTTTTAGAGCATGCTCTCCTGGACAGAAAATGAAGACTTTATGAAAAATATAAAGCAGTGAGTCAATTAATCTAAATCACTGTTTTTTCAAAGCACAGAGTGATATTTCTGTTGCTAATAAATGCTGACAGCACTGCAAGTCTTGATGAACCACAGCGTGCTTCAGAAGATCAATCCATAGGCTCTGTGGTTATTTAAATTCAATATAAGTTTGCAGGAAGTCCAGCTGTTTAATGTCATTGCATAGACCCAGGCTGAAGTGTGGTACCTGATAAATTAATTATTTCATGTTTTCCAGGAAAGAAAGGGGAGAAATATCATCCTAATGGATTCCCCATGGATTTTTTCCTGCAGTTTTCAAGGCTAAGCTTCTTGCTGCTCCAGGCCCTGAACTTGTAAAAATTAAACCTTTTCTTTTTTTAACCCCTCAGGAGGAGATCTGTCCTAGAGTGGAAGGTGAAGACACTCGGTCCTGCCTCTGGGCTTCAGCAGTCAATGTCAGAGACAAGTACATTTATGTGACACAGCCAAAGCAGAACAGAGTAATGATAATTGATATCCAGACTCAGAAAGCCATAAAGGTACTTAAAAGTGAGCACATTATTCACTGATGGCAAAAGACTTGATATAGGACAAAAAAATCAGATCTTTGCCCAGTGGATCTGCTGGGCAAAGATCTGCTGATCACTAAAGAGCTGGGCCTGCGTTGCTTTCGCCAGTGGGATCACATGGGGTTCACTATTCTGTAAGGAACAGTGAACAGTTCTGTCAGGAAAGAACTCCTCTGTGGGTGGGAGATCACAGACTCAGGGCTGCATCTGCAGCCAAGCTTACAGTGAGTCTGGTAAAATAACACTGGGATGAATTCCTGGCTTAGCTACCTGACCTGGGTTATAAGTAGTTTGGGAAGAATGAGTTGATGTACAATTCAGACATAAATTGGCCCTTGATCTACTGGCTATAAGTAACAGTATAAGATGGAGTGATGTCTACCCAGAAAATGGCACTAAACAGCCAAATTTTTCAACTGCTGCTGATCCCCCACTTGATTTGAAGGCAAAGCTGCACATGGAACATAACAGGGGTACATGGGACTGCCTGCAGTGAACTGATGTAATATTTGTCATGTACATTTGGGTCACTGTGTAAATAACTCTCTCTGGGTTTTTTAAGTCCTTGGATGTGGACCCGTTACCAACCAAATTACATTATGACAAGTCCCACGACCAAGTGTGGGTGCTCAGCTGGGGGGACATGAGGCAATCCTCACCCACACTGCAGGTAAGTCCTTACACTTTGGAGCCTTTGCTCTTCCTGGGCTTAGCATCACTGGTTACACACTGGTAGCTGGTGGGTTGCAGGTAATTAACAGCATTTAATGATCTGGATATAAAGCTGCTGTTTCATTTGCATATCCAATGTGTTTTATTCATCCCTCCTCTGTCCATCCTCACATATTTTTTCCTGCTGTTTAATTTGTTTTTGAGCAATGATTGTGCCGCAGGCCAACAGCAGGGCTGCTTTGTGCCAAGGTCTCTTTTGTTTTAAGACTGGTGACAGAGCCAAGTGCCATAAAGTTGTACAGCAAGGGCTGGCAGCTGGCTGTGAGCAGGATGAGCCTGCTGTGCTCTACAGCACTGGTGAGGCACCTTGAATACAGCCCTCACTACAAGACAGACATTGAAGTGCTGGAATATGTCCAGAGAAGGGCATGTCCAGAAAAGGGCAACAGAGCTGGGGAAGGGTCTGGAGCACAAGTCTAACAAGGAGAAGCTGAGGGAGTTCAGGAAGGACCTTATCAGTCTCTACAATTCCCTGAAGGGAGGTTGGAGCCAGATAGAAGTCAGTCTCTTCTCCCATGTAACAAATGATAGGACAAGAGGAAATGACCTAAATTATGCCAGGGGAGATCTAGATTGGTATTAGGAAAAATTTCTTCACTTTTAACTTTGTCAAGCCCTGGAACAGGATTCCAAGGGCAGTGGTGGAGTCACTGTCCCTGGAATGCTTGAAAAGACATGTAGATGTGGCACCTGGGGACATAGTTTAGTGGTGGGCTTGGCAGTGCTGGGGAAATAGTTGGACTCAATGATCTTAGAAGGCTTTTCCATCCTTAACAATTCTGTGGTTCTGTGATTCTCTCACAGTAAAATGCAAAAACGGGCTCTGTAAGGCATGGGAAAAAAAACCCAAACCAACAGAAGTAAAACCTCGGGGACAAATTGTGTTACTGGGTGTTAGTGATTCCACTGCAGAGGTGCCAGTGATATCCCTGGAGCTCCTCTGTGCTCAGCACCATCAGACCCACAGTGATATTGGGACACAGCACTTTGGACAACTAAATTAGCTTCCACTTCCAGATCACCTTGGCAGATCTACTCTTCTGTTGACAGTACAGAGAACATGGAGAGTAGTCATCTAGTGGGGCATTTTGCTGCTGTTGTATGACAGAGTTGACACAGCTGATGGATCTCATTTGATCCATCCAGACTGGCACTTGCTGCCCAACCTTTCTGGAAACAGGTGTCATGTGAATATTCCTTCTGCCAGAAGTGTTTGCTGCTAAGTCTACATTAAAGCATTCCCCAGCAGGCAGAGATGAAGCAGGGGCTGTGCTTTCTGATCTAAAAACCAACAAACTGGAATCTAAATTAATTGTGGGGCTACCCAAGGCTTCCACTGGGGATTCTGCCCCATGAAAATGGGATGAGCCATCCCCACCACCCACATGCTCCATCCCACTGTTGACTGTCAATAATAAAGACTGGACCAGCTACACATCATGGACAATTTCAGGAAAAGATGCCAAAGCCAGAATGGAGGCAAATAAATAAAGGTTTCCAGGGCAGCAGCACCAGGTTGTCTCACGTGGGGATGTGAGTTTCCTATACAGGGTGTAAGGAGACAAAATGGGCTCTCTTTACCCTTTCTGACTTAATTTCTTCCATCCAGCTGTGAGAAGTTTCTGTAATTAAAGGAGAGATGGCACAAGCATGTCATTATTAGGAAGAACACACCATCTGCACAGCTGGAAACTTGTTAGCAGGCTCCAGGTCTCAGATAGTCCTTTCTGTTATCTTTATGATGTGCAGTTACACATATAGAGATGAGATTAGCATCAGCATCAGCAGATCCTTTCTTTTTTCTGACTTTCCCAAAATGTGGGCAGTGACTAATTGCGCAAAGTTCCTTCTTAAAACCTGCAGTGTTTGGTTGCAGACATGCAATAAAATAATTTTTTTTAACAAAGATGCTGCTGCAGAGGTTGATCTAAATTTCCACTCATTCTCTGGAAGTCAAGGATTTATCAAACTGCCTGTGCAACCAACAGATGGGATGCTGTTGTTTGGCCATTACTGGCTTGTTGGAAGGAAATATCTGGCCTCTTGAAAGCGCTGTGCAAGGGTGGGCATCCTTCTTGAGCAATCTAATTGGAAGAAATCTAAATGGCATGACCAGAACAGCTGTCTGAACTAAACCTTTTAGGGATTTAGCATATCTTTAATGAATTATGTAGCTATATATTCAAAGCAAAAACTGCTGCAGATTAGAGCAGCAGAAAGTCCTAATGAATGGACTAAAGTCATCCTGAACCCAGCAAACAAATTGAGTGTTTAACATTTTAATTTTTGAAAACTTTTACTTTTCCTTTCTGGAGCAGTGGAGGAGCTGAGTTCCCCTGTCCATGGAGATGTGCTGTGCTGGAGGACAGGACCAGGGGACAGCTAAAGGGCGCTTCCCCACTCCTCCCTGGACCTTATATCGATGGATAAACAGTTTTTCTCCTTCAAAGTGATAATTAACTGCTGTGAGTTAGTGTTTGATCCTTCAGGGTGGTAAATGATCACTGTGCATTTAAGTGAGATTAACAAATATGACCATGAAGTAAATGTTTACTTTAGACAGGGATAAATGTTTACTTTAGTGAGGGATAAATTATCATGGTCCTAGTGTTGTCATACTGCTTCAGCTCCTGCTTGAATGCTCTTTCTCAAGATATAAACAACTTATGAAAGTCACGATGTGTACTTACCTTACAAATGTCAAGCCTCAAATATTATTTGCTAGCACACCTTTTCAAGACAACTACACCAAACAGTGTTTTGAAGTCATTAATCAATTTGAGTCTACTGCACCCTGGAAAGAGCCACTCGGTACCGTGCATGTCTCTAATCTGTATTTACCTTTCTGCCTTACTCAGTGCTTATCCTGTGCTCAACCTTGTGTGTATTTATTGTAGGTAATTCCAGAGGCGAGTGCAGGGGAGGATCCGCATGTTATCCGCACACCCTTTGAAGGAGTGGATGATTTTTTTATACCACCCACAAATCTTATTATTAATCATGTTAGGTGAGAAATTATTTTAATGAATAATAATGGTGACCATGCTGCTCCTTTCTCATAACCTTAAAGCACGTTACAGAAGGAAGCAAGGAAGCAAGGAAGGAAGGAATTTGTGATGAATCTTAACTACATTTATCCCCATTTTCACACATAAAATGGAGAAATGGTTGAGGAAATTGCCAGTAGTTATTCAGCTAATCAATAAAACAGCAAGAAACAATCCTGGACTTCCCTTAGACCCTACATAGGCATTCAAACCGCAACCTTGTCAGCCATCCCTCCTTGCAGCTTATGGCACACTGCCCTGGGTTGCTTGTGCCAGGAATTTGATGGCCCAAAAATCACCTTCCTTGCCAGAAAACCGTTACAGATCTGGGCAGAAACCAGTGTCAAGGATATATTGCTTGAAGTGGTAAAAGTGTACTCTGCCTGAAGCATAAGATGCGGTTCTTCCACGTGTTTCCAACTTGTTCAAGTACTGGATCTCTGTGTGGGGTGTATGGTTGGAGCAGAAAAATTGTATGCACTGCACATAAAAAAAAAAAGACAAACTTCCATGAACCATCAGTTTTGAATGTTAATGTGATGTAGCGGTTAATGAGGTTGTGTAACTAACATACTAATAACCTGGAGTAATACTGGCTGCTTCCTAGCAGGCACAGGAAGTCTCCCATTAACATTATCAAAATTGATGATAACTGCACAGCAATTTATACTATTCTTTCCATGTTATAAAATAACAAATGTTTAACCATCTTCTGTCCTCCATATAGTTTAACTAAGTTAAACAATCAAAAAACATAAGGTAACTCCTTTCAGTCGTCTTAGGCTTCCTGCAGGAAAGACCAAGGGAGAGGGGTTACACTTAAATGATTATATATTGAATCTGTTCCAAAATAATTAACTTTGCCTGCTGAAACCCAAAATAATGATGCATGCCTCATGGCTGTCATTTGTAATTTCTCTCTGCTTCATATTTCCAGTTTTTTTTCACAATTTCATTATGACTAATAGTAGTGCCAGGAGGTAGATGACTCTGCTGAATGTTAAAGCCTGAGCTGAGAAGGTGAGAATTGGATTCAAAGACAGGAAGGTGGAACAGTTACACTTTTTTGTTCATTTAGTTGTCCTTTTGCTGCAGTGTGATTAGTTGGCTGAAATAATAAATATAGTTTATTGTCTATAGTTTTCCATATGCAAAGCTGCAAATGCTGTGCCTGATGTACTATTGCATTTGTTCAGGGCCAGATCTTTGTCCATTTTCTCTCACCCTCAGCACAGAAAAATAATTGTTTGCAGGTTAATGAGACTCATTGAGACAATGTTCTAAATTCTCCACTCAGAAACAATAAATGGCAGTACCAGCATTTCCCAAGAAGGTGAACATTTAAGCAATTTCTTCCACGAGCCAAATAATATTTGTATGCAAATATTCCTGCATATATATTTCAGCTGCCTCTTATTTCAGATGGATATCTAGAAATATATCCATTTTTATTAGTTCCAAGGGTAGACTGTTGTCTATTAAAAACTCTCTAAGTGCAAGGTTTGCTTTGAGATTTCAGATCACAGATTTTATGCAAGGGCTGAGCCTCTTCTGCAACTGTGGGCACATAAAATATATCCTGACCCACTTCTTTAAATGAAAGTTTACAATAAAAACCATTTCTTAACTTCTTCAGGCATTTGGCCAAGAATTAAGGAAGTCTTGGGGGAAAAAAAAGATGTAAGGAAGGCACTTTTTAAAGTGTACTTAAAATGCATTCATCCAGGAGAAATACAAGTGTCATATCCAATTTCCACACACACACAGTGCGCTACGGCTTTCCACTGCAGATACTTTGTGAAGTCTCTAATGGATGTGAGTATAATGGGGAAATGAAAGGCTTAGCCCAGTGATTTTCATGGGATCACACACTACAGTGGCTCATTCTTTAGAAGTGAAATCATTGCTGAGTGTCTCATTGACAGATGGATTAAGAATAGAGAAATAAACCTAGTGTTTCAAGCAAAATATGTATTATCTGCACACAAGCGCATTGTCCTCCACATTTCACAAGGCAATTTTACATCTTCTGGGGAAGAGATACAACACTAAGCACTCACTTCATTTCCCTCTGTCTACATTGAACAGATGAAAAAATATTCGATGCAAAATTAGTTTTTGTAAGTCAGTGTCAGTGACCTGTGAATCCAGGGGAACATAAACAGGCTGTTTCTAAGGGCTCCCTCTCAAATTAAGCAGAAACCTTTCTTTGCTATTCTTGACCTTTTCTTGTCTTCAGCAAAGGTCAGATATGCTGCATCATATATCTTTTACAGAACATTTATTCTCTGCTCACTGTCTTTTGCCCTGTCTTGAGACAGAAAATAAAGACCCCTTATCTTCAGGGCACCCTGGTTATGTTCCTCAAGAAATGTTTTATACCTTCCCTGGGCTGGCAGGATGGTGTTTAAGAGTGTGGTCTGCACCACAGCCTTCCCATCTCCTGCAGTGGTTCCCAGGCACCACGGGTACCAAACACACACCACAGCTTCCTTCTGGTGCTGTCAGTTAAGAGATGAGGTTAGATATGGTCTTCCTTCAGTGGTTATACATTATATTGTACACAGTTATATTTATTATGTATACTTACTCTCTGGCCCTAACCTGGCAGCAGTATGCTTTATTTTGAAAGTTTCTCTATTTTGAGATTGAAGGCTTGAGTATATATTGAATTTCATTACTGTAATCTCAGACAGATTAAATACAAACCTGGTCAGTGTTAGCCTACTGAACACCCAAACTTTGATATCATTTCTGTAGTAAACTGGTCTTCCCAATAAAAGATTTCAGCTTTTGAAGATTTAAACAGCTAAGCACATTGGGAAAACACATCATTTCCAAGATCAGTTTGCTAATTTGAACTGAAATATATCTCTCCTTCTAGATATAGGATGTTTTAGAAGCACTAAAACAAGACATTTCTTACAAAAAGAGACAGCATTATTGCACACAGTTCCAAAACCAACAGAATAAAAGTTTCCTGATTCTGCTGACTTTTCTCTTTGCTCAAGCGTGTCGCCATGTCTCCAGAGGTGACTTCAGTGTCTTGTTTTCTGTTTCAGGTTTGGCTTCATTTTTAACCAGTCAAAACATGCGGTTCACAAGATTGACCTGGAAACTGTGACTCACATCAAGACCATCAACCTCAAAGCCCACAGCTGCGTGCCACAGGCCATGGCGTACACACACCTGGGTGGCTACTACTTTGTGCAGTGCGGGAGGAACCACTCGGTGGCCGCGTCGCTGCAGCTCATCATCGACAGCGTCACCGACGCCGTCATCGGCCCCAACGGCAACGTGTCGGGCACACCACATGTGTCACCCGACGGGCGGTACCTGGTCAGTGCAGACAAAGGCAGCGGCAGGATCAGAGTCCAGGCTCTAACTGTCCGAGGGGAAATCAAGTTGATTTATGACTTAAAAACAAACATATATGTATCTGATCTGACATTTCAACCCTCTTTCACTGAAGGCAATCAGTACTATATATATGCTACTTCACATTTGCAAACAGATGTGCTTTCTGTAGAGCTGTCAACGGGGAGGATGAATGTACTGAAGAATTTAAAGGACCCTATCACATCCAAAGACTGGCCCTGGAGCAGCTACAACAGAATTATGAAAGACAGTGGATTATTTGGACAGTATCTCATTACACCAGCTAAAGATTCATTGTTTGTTATAAATGGGAGGCAAAATACTTTACGCTGTGAGGTTTCAGGTATAAGGAGGGGTAACACAGTGGTCTGGGTTGGGGAGGTATGAAAGGGTAGTACCAGTGGAGCCTTCAGCAGGCAAGGACCAGTTGGACCTTTACACTGCAGCAAATGAGCAGTAGCACTGTATATTTTTACACTGGGAAAACAAAAAGAAGAAGACAAAAAATCCCTGTATAGGCTTCATGGTACAACACTGGTCTACTTGCAAGTTTTATAAGATAAGGTATGCTCTGCTAATAGGAAGTGGTTTTGAAGGGATATTTTTTTATTTGTGGGTATGATTTGTGGTTATGAGAAAAATGCTGGGAAGCAAATCATATCTCCACTGAGATATCATATAAGCCACGAAACCTAGTGATTCTGTAGAACAAAACAGATTTTGACTTTCCATACTGAGGAGCTTTTATGTTATGTCCAAGCATCAGTTTTCTTCCCTGTATCCCTTGCCTGTTGACTGCACTGACTACCCCATCCCAGCACAGGGAGACTGCAGCAGTGAGGACTGCAATGAGTATTCACCTTTGGATGATGAGGGAAACTAAACATCAGAGCAGTTTTCAACCCAGAGAAACCTAGAAGAGTGATTTAATGAAAAGTGATCAGTTTTCTCTGCAGGATGGCTTTGGGAGGATTCGCAGATGTGATTTCAGAAGGAGGCAGCACAGAAATAGTAACTGTCAGCTTGCTTGCTTCTGCACTTCATTTTGCTCTTGGTCCTACTGAAGGCAATGGGATGAGTCCCCCCACTTCCAGTGCATATTTGTGGGATTGTATTTGAGAAATTTGCCATGAAATATCCAGGCCATTACCCATCCGGGCCTGGGTAAAAGCCAGAAAATACTGACGGGGCGTCAGAGTTTATGTAAACAATTTTATTGAGAAGGTGGCATTAGTCTTTCAACAGCTCATGAGTGTGGTCAGTTTGGACACAATATGCAAAATCTACTCTTTGGAGGCAGAGAATTTGTTATGATTATTCCCATAGAAGACAGCAACACTTCTAGAAATCATTGGTTTCTCTCATTAAATATTTAGGAGCACTGAAATGACTTGATTCTTCTTAAAATAACAGAGATTATTTTTAATAGAAAACTCACTCATTTTCTAGTCATAGCCTTAATTTGCCTATTTCTTTTCAAAAATACCAGGAAACAATTTTTCTTTGTGTTTCTTTTCCCTTTCTGTTTATAGTACACTTGTTTATAGTCAATTATCTTTTAGTTATGAGCAAAGACATTCATGTAAAAGCAGCTGAATAATCCAAGAATGCAACAGCTGGCATTGAGAAATTTCAGTCGAGTTCCCATAAAAACATACAGCCATTTATTTGCACACTTGGAAGACATAAAAAACTTTTCTAGTTGCATTTTTCTAACTTTCTGTATCCATCATCATGAAGTAACGAGGGCAAAAGCAGCTGTGGCAGCAGAGCCAGGCAAGAAGTGGTGCTATCTGAGCAGTTGTAACCACCACTTGGAAAATGGGGTCTTGAGGTGGGTGAAAGCTCTCTGCAGGTAATTATCAGTAGCATTGGAGCCACCTGTTGGCCTCTGGAAAGACCCAGTGTGGTTTGCTGAGGACCTTGTTGCCCAAAGTCTCTAGAAAGCTGCCCTTGGACACATCCAGTGATAGGTAGTAGTGTTGTAATTTTTTTCCTCTGCAGATGCTTTAAGTCACCCATTTCACAACACACACAGAGGGATTTTAAGCAAGAAGGATACAGAATAACACTAGCAATCTTTGCTTTAAATGTTTATCAGAAGAGCAGCATTTTAGCATGGCTGTAGACCTGAGGTATTTTAAACCATTTCAGTTCTATAGAGAATATAAAAATCTGTTCCGACAGACAAAGGAGGGGAGCTGAATCCTATGAATTCATTAAATGTGGAGTCCTTGAAATTGTCCTTCAACACCCATATGCTGAATCCTACATTTCTTTCACTTATGAGCCATAGGGGTTAGAAGAGACTCTTCCATCATTGCAACACAGACATGTGAAACAGATGGGCATAGCCTTCCTTTAGCAATGCATGGTGTCCATGATTTTGTACTCATCCCATTAGGAAACATATCCCATGTCAAAGAAAGGAGAAGACCAGCTTTGTAAGTACCTTTAAATATGCAGAGCTCCTTTCTTGAACAAAGCTGTATCCATACATTGCAGCCATCCTAAATGTGTTTTACCAAGGCCAAACACTGCTCTCGTGTTACCTTTCATGACTTCTTGAGTATTTTATTATGCCTATGGTAAATATTCCCTGTAGAGACGTTCATTGTGTCATAGATCAAGCAAATATTACTTTTCTAAGAATATTAAAAAAAAAAAAACAAACCTGTATATATCTGTTCAGGTAAATATTCTTGAGGCTGGTTTATACATAGGCTGTGAAAGATGTGTAACAGACCTCACTTTTTCCTGTTTGTCGCAAAATATTGGAATAGCGTTCACTTGAAATAATCCCACTTGGACCTTCCAAAGATGTTCCCTTTGTTCCCTTTCCAGCCCAAGTTCTGGTGATGTGTTTTTCTAAATTATCCTAATGGTTATATATCATACTTAGAAAATGAAGTATAATTTAGATTGTCCACACTACTTGTGAACAGTTCCAATGACTGTCAAATCTGACATTAAAGTGCTGCACATTTGTTACTCTGATTTTTTTTTTCATGACTCAGAAATTTTATATATACTCAAAAAAATGTTTCAACTCATATTTGCCTTTCGACTCTGTCAAAAAGAGACTACATTTCCTTGTGGGCAGTTTCTTTCCCTATCCTTTTGGTTCTCCACCAATTCACACTTAATTCCTAGTTAATAAATTATTAATTAATCATGTTGATTAATTGAAATTGATCTAAATTGAATTATTGACCTTTTCATTATCCTATACACTCACGTCAGGGTGTTCGGACACTAGAAACATGGGAAAAATAATCCTTGGTTGCCACTAAGACTCCAATGCGAAGATCAGATGCATTTGCCATTCATCACTGAGGTTAAACGGCAGTATGATAGAAATGCTGTTTTGTCTTAGTATTTCCATCAATATTTTCACTTTCTGAATGGAATTGCTTATTCAGTATCACAGTGCATGGAGTCAATGGACTGATACTGTGCTTTTCTCACAGTGTCCCTCATGGAGATGCTATGGCGGTGCCTTGCTAGCACCTACGCAAGCACCCAGTCTCATCCTTGCAGGTAGACACAAGCAGCCACTCACACACAAAGTCTCTGCGCATTACGGAGATGAAGAGGCAGGAAGGATTCTCTTCGTGCAATTCCAAGGCGTTTATTGGGGTCCGCACGGACCGCGAACAAACTGCTCTGAAGCGGGGGGGCAGAGGCAAAGAACTTAGAACAATCCCGTGTGCGTGGTTTTTACCCCGAGAGGTCCCAGGGGCAGGCAGAACATCAGTAACCAATAATCTGAGGGCTAGGGGGGAGAGGTGAGGTTGAATGACATAACAGGGGCCAATGGAAGAGGGGAGGGGAGGGGGGAGAGGGCCAGGGGCCAGTGGGGGACTGAGGGAAAGAGAACTTTCTCGCACACTGGTGTGGGGAGAGACCACTTTGTAACACTGAGGGGGTGTAACATGGACTTAACTAACCACAACATCTTCTCCCGACTTATTTTAAAAGAAGGTTTTCCCCATTTACTTGGAATTAATCAAGGTGGGAACCTTTCTTCTATTTTGACAGCGACGGTCCAGGATTGTGGTAGTATTTCAAACAACGGAAAGATAATAAAACAACCAGAAATACCTACAAAGCCCCCAAAAGGAGGCAACCCCTCTCCCGAGTCCCCGAAGTCCCAACAAGTCCCGAGTTCTGGCGGTGCTGGACCTTTCTCATCTGCTACAGCACCCGTAGCCACAGCAGCGTCTTTAGGTACTTGCTCGGATTAGGGATGTCTAGAAGACAGCAGGGTGACAAGTGCCAGGTTCCATGGGGGAGTTGGGGTAGGTGTCTCTCTAAGGGTCTTAAACAAAGTTGTTAAGAATCATGACAAAATTGGTGAAAGATCAAATCACTCGTGGAAAATATATGAAATCGGAAATGTTAGTTCTCCCTTCATTGATTTCCCTTTTCTATCACCCCTTTTCAAAAAGAGGGTAGGTATGGGGTATGGGAAGGGCAAAGGATTATTTGGGTGGGGAAACATATGAGGGAAGGTCAGAAGAGGGGATCAGGGGGTTTTAAACTGAAACTGTCTGGAGGGGGCACAGCTTGGATGTTCAAGTGGCTTGTCACTTCGCGCCAGCGTCACCTCCAGACGGCACTTGACTTGTCTTTGTTGGGTCCAGCGTCAC
>VZRV01000612.1:0-111028 GCA_013398115.1 Falcunculus frontatus
ATATATATATATATATAGCTACAAGTTGTCTTGAATAAATGAAACACTGCCACAACTTCAATCCATCCTTGAACCAATTTTCATTTTGTTTATTTCGTAACGTTTATAGCTTTCTTTTCTTCTTCATTTTTTTTTCTTTTTTTAGCTGTTTACACACTTCTAGTTTCAAGCATAAATGAAAGAGCAACAGAGGAGAAGAAGTTATTTTTTTTTTTTCTGTTGGGTATTTTCAGTTTCACCAGAAACTGGTTGTAAAAAAACCCCAAAAACCAAGAGAACCCAAAGTCCCTTTTTACAGTCACTAAAAGCAGCATACAAAAGCAAGAGCTCATCTAAAAGGACTCCTTAAATGCACCTTTTGGGATTTATTTGTTGTTGCTATACAGGCAAATTTTGTGACAGAATAATCAGAAGACCGTACCAGAACCTGATTGCTGTCTATGCAAGAGTATTTGCACACTTCCATCTTTACAAAATGATCCTGCTGTGATACATATTTAATGTGATTGTACTACATGAAAATACTGAACTTTCCCACTAACTGGAACAGGAGACAGGTGTTCTTCCTTCTTCCCAGTGAGCATGTCAGGATCAGATTCATCACGTTTACACACGTGATGAATCTGATTGTGACATTCTTCTTCCATAATCCTCCTGTGTTTTGCAGAAGAGGATAAGAGATATAGTGGTGTTTCTAAGGCATGCAGTGTTTTTTTCAAAATTAATCACCATTTTTCACCCATTGTATGCTGGGAATTCAGGTGGAAGGAAGTAAGACAGAGTCTTCTGGTGAAGCTCAAAATAGCACAAAAGATGTCTGAAGAGAGACTTTATTGATGAAAGGAAGAAAGTTAATGGAAGCTCAACGAGGGATAATTCCTGCCTTGGTGTTCCAGCTGGTTAGAGAGACAATGGCAGAAGATGCCAGTCTAGATGCTTTCCTTCCCTCCTTCCCAACCACAGCCTTCTTTCTCCTGTGGGGTTTGGAGTGTTCCAAGCCAAACAAGCGAAGACACCTTCCCATCCTCAGTATCTCCCGAAGAAGCGGTTGTAGGCCAAGGGAAATCCTATTTGGTCAGAGAGATAGTCACAGGGGGGATAGTTTTCACAGCGCTCGTGCATCTGCTCCATCGGACTTTTATAATACTCGAAGTACCTGGAGTAGGCAGAGACAGAGATGCCAATCTGCAGATTCAGCCAATGCAGTTGGAGACAGTTCCTACACCTGACACTGACATGAAAGAGGTGATTCTCCAGTGTGATCCAACAGAGGACTGGTCATGCTGAGTTAAATATCTATTTACACAGGGACAGGCTGCTTGATCGATGCCGGGAAATACGGGATTGAACTCAAATCAATGGCTCTTGAGGTTTTATCAGCAAAGGATACCACAGAAGCTGTAAGGATTTGGAGGGGTTTTTTGTCTTCAATCTCATTCCCCAACTACCCAGGATTATTTTTTTGTTGTTATTTATTTTATTATATATTTATTTTATAATTTCCTGCTTACCTTTATTTTTGCCCAATTTCTACTCACTTTCCCACTAGCCATTCTTTTCCTTTAGCCTAAACACTTTTCTCTAATTATCCTCACTTCTGTTGTAGACAGGAACACTATCCTCACGTAACTTTTTTTTCTTTTCTTTTTTGCCAGACTAAGAAAGCCTGAATTTTTTAGTCTCAGATGTACACTTTGGATGTCCTTCTCAGTTCCTCTTCTAGGTTTGGTTAATCTTTCCGGAAGACTGTACACACCACCACAGGAATCCCACCAGTATCTCATGAATTTTTACTTTATTTCTGTGTCGGAAAGAGTAGCTTAACAACCTCTTCCAGGACATATGTGAAGAACATTCTTGCATTATCTCAAATTTCTCAAATAGCTAGGATTTCTCCAAATCTTTGTGTCTACTTTCTGTTCTTTCTGAAACTGTTCTTCAGTTTCAGAAAGAACAGCCAATCTTATCTAGCCTTATTCCCGGAACAAAGCTCTGCTTCCTTTGCGGGGAACCAGAGGCAATAACCAAGGCTCTGTAATTCTCATTATCCTGGAAATTGGTTCTGATGACCCTGTAGGCTGGAGCAGCTTCTAACTTGTATCCTACTGCCCCCATGGCTAGCCCACAGTTAGTGCTCTCTTTCCCCTGGGAGGAATACTAATGTCCAGCTATGAGCCTTCAAAAGGGTTTTAATGAAAAAAGAACTTTTTTCCATCACTGAGTGTCTCCTACAGCCTTTTTCCCTCAGTACCTGAAGATAATAACATAGCTGTACAAGAAAATAATGCCTTGTCATGCCCTATTGCCTTCCCACCCCCTCTTCAGAACAGGTCCAGAGTCCAGCTCTCAGCCCAGCTCCTGAGTTGTTACCATTCATATGGGCTGGATCTCTTCTTCCTCTTCACAAAGGCATTGGCAACTTCTTTTTTAATCTTGATGCCTGCCAGGAGAGAACATAGTGAGTTAGAGATACAGCGCTGGAGCACAGAGACCAGTCTAACCTCTGAAAATCAAAATCTACTCTCTTCACAAGCAAGTGACTGCCACAAACCATCCTAATGGTCCGTTTATCTCTCCCCGTCCCACTGTCCACTCAAAGCTCCCTCCTCACTGCAGCCTTCACATCTCCATGAACCAAGGGCTTTTTCTGCCATAAACTCCATTTCCTTATCACAGAGCATAATCTGAGTCTGCAGCAAATGTGCAGAAGGCATAAAAAATGAATAAGAAGAAAATTAGGAGAATGGTACACTCTTCTCCCTGGCCTACTTAATTTTAGAGTCTTGGCTTCCTTTCTATATCTTGACTCAGACTGAGAGCAATGTGGGATACCAACCAGAAGACCTTAAAACACCTCCAACGAGCCATGAGCAGCAGGCAGCACACAGAAATACCAATGCTCACATGTACAGAGTTCCGTGAAAGGTGAAGAGTATAAAATAGTGACAGTAAACATCACCCAGTGAGAAATACACCCAGGATGTGCAAAGACCCCAGTACTCAGGGCCTGGAGAACATGAGAGGTCTTTCAGCCACGACAGCATTTTTTCCTGCTCTCCACTAAGGTATCGTGTCTGCACAGTTGCTTTTTTGCTCCCTTGATTTGTGGTTGTGCAAACACTGGGGTAGAACCACTTCTCTCCCCAGCCGAAGCTACGGCTCAACGCAGCACAACCTCGCTCCATGGGATAGTCTCACAAAGATAGCATAGAAACACATAATCACTGTATGATTATATGCAGGTGCTTTTATTGAAGAGCTCTGGGAATCAGGGGTGTAGACCCAAATCTGACTCCGACATGGATTCGAGATGGATACATTTTTATACCCTTTCCTTCCATAACTGTTGTATAATTATATGTTAGTTATTAACTTAGTATTGTTCTATTGTGCATATTGATTTCACCCGAGCATGAGTTTTAAGCCCCCTTCCCATAACATTTCTCATGATTGTTGATCCTTTCTCATGATTCTTGTTGCGATTAAACCATTATTTTTAATTATATTTAATTACTAAGCAATCATCGCGTTTAGCTTTATCATCTACCATACAGGTGGGTACACAGGTGCAGGTTCACATGATTTTAGCAAAGACAATGCCCACTCCCGTTCCCAAGGCCTGCTTCAGCTACCACGATTTTAGAAACATTTTAACCCTATGCTATCAACAGCAGCAGAGGTGTGCACAGGTGCTGGCACAGCAGTGACACAGGCAGCTGCACACCAGTACACATTTCAGCGTGGAAACTGGCAAACTGTTGCTGTCTCTGGGGGAAAGAAGGTTCTAAGACCTCTGCCTGTGGGGAGATGGTGGGGTTTGTCCCTTCCCTCATCATCATGGAGTGTTTGGCTGTGTTTCTCTTCGGAAGTGAGATGTATCTCTTCTCTAGCAAACTGAGGTTTATTCTGGATCAAAATACTGGCTACACAGAAACTGCCAGTTAATGAGTTGTCGGAAACTACCACCTTTCCCTGAACAGTCTTTACATCTTTTTTTCTCTTTCCCAATCTGTGTTTGTATTGGCTCACTGGAAAAATACCAGATTTCATGCTTCTCGGCAGCAATGTTATCCTTTAAAGTGTGAGAAAGGAGAGACAGGAGAGAACAAAAAGGATTTTCCATACAGATTTCTGCCAGGATCAGCTTGCTGCAAAAGCTGTGAACAACCCAAGGTGTGCAAATCCCCACATCCCAGGTTACCTGACAAGAGGGACTGCAGCCCTCAGGAGCAGCCAAGGCAGCCCCTTTCTTTCAGGCTTTCCATGTTGCGGGATTTGGCAGGGATGTCACAACCCATTGATGTGGGCAGCTTCTGCTCTCTGAACACCTGGGGATGCAGCAGTCACTCTGGGCAGGTCTCTGAAGCCAGGTCAGAGCAGGGAGACTGGCCGTGTTGCTCCACCAACACAACCCTGTTTCACAGAAGGCAGATGCATCCAGCTGCTAACAATCTGCATCCCTCATGTCTTGCCAGGACACTGCTCAGGGGTTGTGGAGATGGAGGCTGTGGCACCAGCACACGTGGAGCAATGCTAGCCTTGTGGGTGCAGGGACACTGACTGCCCTCGTGTCACCTGCTCACACAAGAAAGGCTCTCTTTGCTGCACATGCTCCTGCACCTCAGGGACTGCAGACTTAGGGAGCAAAAAGGGAAGAGCTAGAGAGGGACTCAGCATAGTTCTTGTTCAGCTCTTGAACCTATCAAAAGGAAGAAGGAGAGCAGTTGCAGAAGAATGGAGCTGAGCATCAGTCAAAATGCTATACTCACTGTCAGCACTGAGAGATCCTGAGGGTTCTTTGGCATCTGGAAGACAGACAGACAGAAAGGAGTCTGCTTGTGAATCCTCCTATGGCTGTGGTTAATCCTCCTCTGTAACTGAATCCCACCACTGACTTGCCAGATCCAGCTCTCCCCACTTACATAGAAGGTCTGTTTCTCCCAAAACTGTTTTATTAACACCCACCATTTAGAGAGAGACTAAATTATAAACCAGTTTAATTCTTAAACGCATTAAAATGTTCAAATTCTCTGCTGCAATTCAATATGCAGCTGAGGTGGGGGTGCATGGGTGTTGACCAGAGGAAGAAAATGCCCGGCAAAAGATGAGGGTCTCTGTTCCCAAGCCCTCTCTCATCCGTGACTCTCTCTCTCCAACAGAGATCTGAAGTTGTGCAACGACTGGTGGTGCATCTCCTCCCCCTCAAAGCTCTGTGTCTCTCCCAGACTGGAGGGAGGCCGGCAGCAAGCTGCAGGGTTCAGCAGCGCTCTGAGAGAGATGTCCCCTTACCTTTCTCACAACAGCAGAGTGCTGCCAGGGCCAGAGTCACGATCAGCAGTGCCAGCAGACTCCTCATGTCTTCTTTGGCTGCACCAGTCTCCCTAACCTCAGAGCTTTCCTGGAGGTTACTGAAGTTCTCCGGGGCTTGCTTTTGGGCAGCAGTTTATATCCTGTGATTTCTTGGAGAGATCAGGAATCTGGCTTGTGTTCCCGTGTCTGCGCTCCAAAACAAAGCCCGTCCTTTGTGCCAGGAGATACTGGGTCCTGGCTGTCATTTTGGCATCCATCTCATAACCCAGGGCATTTCCAGAAGATTTTATCTGAGGTTTTGAATGGGGTCGTTGAAGAAAAACAACTGGATTTAAAAAATCATTTTTCATGCAAACTTGAAAGTCATTCAGTCATGCTGGAAAGCCAGGGCAGAGACCAGCACACCCTGAAGCAGAACAGCTCTTTTCACGTGATGGGGCTCTCTCATGTGGAGTCTTCCAAATGAGACTGAACCCAATGGTGATCTTTTCCTCCACCCCACCCTGACTCATTACCCTGAGGGTAAGGAAACCTGTACATCAGTTTGCATCGGGAAAACACAGTAGTTTTTCAGACAGTTTCACAGTTTCACCAAATCACTCTGGAGAGATGACATTTTTACACTTTTAGGAACTTGGGAAGTTAGTTTGAGGGAAGATCTTTGTATTTTCCTCCTGGAAATCTTCATAATTTAGAAGCTTTATTTTGGCTTCTCTTGTCTAAAAATCAAATAAACATTTAGACTCCAAAAGCGTTTTAGTCTTCAGGACCTGAGTGGCTAAAGTTACTTGGTACTACAAGAGCCTTGCATGAGCTACGTATCAATAACCCCACTCTCCCCAAACCCACTATCCAAGTTACCAAAGCCACGTCCCATAAACAGCATAGGAACCACAGAATCACAGAATAAGCTGAGTTGGAAGGGACCCACAGGGATCATCAAGTCCAGCTCCTGGCCCTGCATAGGACACTTCAAGAGTCACACCCTGTGCCTGAGAGCATTGTCCAAACACATCTTGAGCTCTGTCAGGCTGGTGCTGTGACCAGTGCCGTGGGGAACCTGTTCCAGTGCCCAAACAGCCTCTGGGTGAAAGAACCTTTTCTTGATATCCAACCTAAACCTCCCCTGACACAGTTCCAGCTGTTCCCTTGGGTGCTGTCACTGGTCACCAGAGAGCAGAGATTGGTGCTGCCCCTCCACTGCCCCTTAGGAGGATATTGTACACTGCAATGAGGTCTCCTCCAGGCTGAACAGACCAAGTGACCAAGTTTGGGTAGTTTGGGGTTTTTTTAAATCATTTGTGCTTGTTCCTTCTGGTAGTGGAGACATAATCTTCCTCTGCCTCATATCCAGTCCTCCTCAGACCCATGTGCAGGGGACATGTCCAAGGCTTACAGAAGTAAAGTTTAGTAGGCTCCCAAGGAAAATCAGAGTCATTAGGGATTTTGCCAATTCTTAGAAATACTGTCTTTTAGCTTAGAGAATTTAGCTTAGAGGATTAAAATAAACCCCAAATTTTGTCCCTGTTAACTTTCCTACCATCCAGGAAAGCTGAATATATATATACTAATGACGTCCAGCAAAAGGTTTTGTATACATATTATTCCAGCAAAAGAGCAACTGTTTAAAAATAAACAAACATCTAAAAATAACAGGTATTCTAGGAAAGCTATTCTTCCAGATGAATACTTGAAATAGTATAAATATATAAATATACAATTCTAGTAATCCAAACAGCTTTATTTACCCTCCTGTCTTTTCCCAAGCTTTCTAACCAGCATGTAGTCTCTTAAATCTGTTTGGCTGTTGCTCATGCTAATGAAATCCCACAGAAATCTCTAGTATTATTCATTATTTATACTGGTTAACTGGGGACTGGAATCACTAGATATTTCTGGACACAGACCCAGACAGCACTAGACCATGTGCCTTCTGTTTTGGCGGTGTCACAGTGTCAAGCCAAACCTAGACACTGCAGACTTGTTGATTTTAGCATGTGTGAGTTTGCTTCTGTTGGTGATCACAAGATTCACTACTTGAGAACACCGAGAAGAAGTGTGTGTGAATATACCTAATCCATACAGGCTTTTTTCCTTAAAACCATTTCTCTCTCACTTTTTCCTCTGGACAAAACTTTAGCAACTGTCAGGGTGGAGTTTCCTATCAGAAGTGTGTTCAATAAATAAATCACATTTCTTTCCAAAATTCAGTTTCAAAGCTGGCAAAGCCTTGAAGCATGTTTTGGAAGAATATGCATGTTTCTAATGGGCCAGGTAGATTTGGCTCCAGACTTAATTTCACAGATAAGTCAACAATTTGGTACTTCATACATCACTGATTGCATGCCATGAATCTTTCCCACTTCTATAATTTGCAGGTGCCTGTGTAAGCCTGGAGATGTGAATGTTGAAACCATCTGTGTTGAGCCGAGATCTATGTTATGTCTCCTACACAAATCGCACCAAGGAGTGTCCCAGCTGCTATGGCTGCTGTCAAGCCCAGAGCAGCACTGAATTCTTGGACATGTCAGCACTGGTGCCTTTTGGCCTGGGGACAGGCCCTGGTGATGGTGACAACCAGAATGCAGCCATGCTCACTCCTCAGAGGTCTGGGAGGTGCTCAGTAACTTGTGCACAGGGTCAAGCCACGTCTTGGTTTCAAATGATTTGTGAACAGTAAAATGAAATTGTTTTGTGTGAACAAAGTTGGGCCTGACCCCAAACACTGGATTTCTTTTATCTGTATTTACCACCAGGAGCCCATCTCCATCTTTGGTTTCTGCAGCTTTCAAGTGCTACCAGAGTAGTTTCAAGTGGAAGGGTTTTGAAAGGGGATTGCAAAAGGAAATACAACTTGAGTCTGTACCGCACACTCCTTTCTAAAGGAGCATCAAACATCAGGATCTGACGGTAGCTGGATAAACGAGAGGCAATTTACAGGCTTTTTCTGTCACCAACTCTCAGCCTAACTTTGTTTTAAGATTAAATAGGTGCCTTCTGAATTTTGTTTCCTCAACTGAGGAAAGATATTATAGATTTAATTTTCAAAAAGTGAATCTGCATTCTGAACACCCCACCATTTTTAGATGTCTTAAGACTGGGAGCTGAAATTGGCCAGTGACCTCTGAAAGAAGCCACTTGTAGAACCTGGAACAAAAACATTATAGATTCTTCCAAAGCCATATGATTGCAAGGTAATGATGTTTTTCCCCATAATGTGCAACAGAATCTATGATAAACAAATCCAGTTTCTTCATGGAAAATTGCATACCCCCTTCCAAAATACTGTGACTCATGAGAAGATAGTATCAAACCAGCGATTTATTTTGTAGTAAACACCCACATCCTGAACTCTCTGTGATCTCTGCTACATCAGCTCAGCGCTAATTAACACAATGTAGGAATCCATGGCTACATGAGAGAGAAGCAGCAGGCAGGATAACATACAGGGACACAAGCAGCTGAGTATGTTTCAGAGCCATTGCATTTTTGGGGAGGAAACTCTGGACTCCAGGCCCCAGGGTGGGGACAGGTCATCCTTTACTTAGTCCTCCTCCTCCCAAAATAGTGCTTGTAAGCAGCAGCGTAGCCGTGGCGAAAAGCGTACATTTCACAAGGGTAGTAGTCCTCGCAGAGCTCCCTCTGATGCTCCTGGGGTGCCTTACTACGCTCCCTGATCCTGTACAGGTAGGAGAGAAGAGGGGTAAGTGCTGTTATCCTAAATATCTGCCTACAGCCCTTCCCTGTCCCAGAACTCCCCACTGGGATTAAGGATCCATCCACCACCAGAGCCCATCATCCAGCTGCACAGTTCTTAGCATGCCAGCTTCTGTGTTTACCGCACCCGGGGAGTGACATGACTACAGCAGGAATGTTTTGCCTCCTCAGGCAACCTTTTATTTTGGGGCTAAGTAAGGTGGTGGGGAGAGAGGAATGGCTCCTGCCTCAACTTGAAGAAGGGTTGTCCCTTTGCAGCCTCTCCCAGCCTGCTGTCTTTGGCTCTTCTGCTCTTTCCCAAACCCACTCATGGGACAAAGACCTGAAATATTCTGCAAAGAGGTCACCTGGTACTGAGGAGAAGGTTTTCCTTATGCCTCACTAAGAGATGATCTCTGTGCTTCAGTCTTTATTTTCACAAGCCTTGAATAAGGCATGAAATTGGTTATATCTGTATTTTATAAATGAAGCAATGAGGTCCTCAAATGGCCCTTTGATTTAGAAAAGGTCATGCAATGAGATCTGAGGACCAGAATAAGATCTCAAACTGAGCTCTCTTTTGGACCATCCCACACTCATTCTCTCTCCTTCTGTTGGTGCTTCCTTCAGAAAAATTGATCAGTCTTCTCAGCATACGACATGTCCCCAAATTAAAGGACCCACTCTCTGTTATCGGAATTCTTTTCCTGGGACTGGGGACTTAAATGATACTTCACATTGAGAGCAGGGCTGAGGTTTCTCACAAGTCACCATGGCTGCCACCCCTGGTACCAGCCTGTGCTTGGCAAGGAGGAACCTGTTCCCACTCTCGACCTCAGTGTCCTGAGACCATGACCTACCTCTCCTGAGTGATGGCTCTTAGTCTCGTGTCAGCCTGTATGAAGTCATTGGCCCTTCGCCTGTTGAGGAAGGGATCTGGGAAGGCAAGGGGTTATTCAGAATGGCACTTTTTCAATGCCAGATTTTAACAAAAGCTAGCTTCCTTCTTTATAACAGCCTCCTTGTCTGCCCTCCCACGTGCAGTGAAATCCAGGACCTTTTAATATTCCCTTCTGTCCTGGCTGGTTCATGCTCAAAACACCCAGGGGAATGCTACTGTGATTTTGCTGCCACATTCCCTCTGAGTGAGTGGAGCTTGGCCCAGAAGAGGTAGGCACCAAGCTACACAGACCATGGGGCATCTGGGCACGCTCAGAAGAACTACAAGAATTGTGAAATTACACCCAGGAAAGGCCTGAGTAAGTCTCTCTGCCTTCAAGGTTAGACAGTGATTGACAGGTCTGTGTGGCAGTTTCGGACTGAGGGGCCTGAAAGCCCCTTCTGACTTCTTTGAGAAACATCACAGTCCTGTTGCAAAGTTCAGGAGTCTGTGGATGCCGTTGATATTGGCTCCCACATGTGCCCTTGTGTTGCTGACTATCTGTTTTGTGAAGTTCTTCTTCCAGATGTCCTAATTTCTTTTTAGTTTTGATTCAGCTGTTCTCTAACCTCTCCAGGATATTGCTTGTTCCAAAGTGAGATTCTCCACCCTTTTCATGCTTTTCCTGTGACATTCTTTCTCCCCCTTCCCGCCAAAGGATCCCTTCTACCCACACACCCCGCCTGCTTCAGTACCTCTTTCCTTGCTCATCCCAGAGTTTTTTGAGCAGTGTCCTTTTCTAGTGTCAGTTAACCTGGTTTTGGTATGTGTAACAGAGACCTGAGCTCTGTCCTCAAATTTTGTTTTCCAATTGTCGTTATATTCTATGCAAAATGGCGATATGAGCTTGTGCCAAAACATACGAAGCTTTGTTTTAGCTCTCTCCCTTTTCATCCTGCAACTCCATCACCTAGTAAAGTCAATTTCCCTGGGCTGAGTGGTTTAATCCCTACAGTAGGAGTACAAGGAAATTATCTTGGACATGTCTGTAGCACTCTTCAAATTCAATAAAATAGTAAAGCAGTCTCTTACTGAGATACTCATGGGACTCCATGCTCTCATGGGACTCTGTGGAAAGAAAGAATGAAACATATAGTATGACACTGTATTGATGGGATTCAGTCTTTCATACACCACAGATCAATAGAACACACACAGAAATCAGAGAAGTCAGGTTTTAAGGCACATGTTTAAAAGGAAGAGAAAGGAATCAGTGGTGTGACCTAGAATTGATATGAGAAGTTTAAAGTGCTCAGGAGTTTAATACAGAGCTACCTGGTGTTTTAGTCAGTACTTCCAGACTCATGCTTGGTCATCCAGCCTGATTCTCCAGAATAGATTCTCACCTTCTGTTCTGGGCACTACAGTGGATATGTGGATACTTACCTTCAAAGCCTGTATGTGTTCTTAGGGAATGGATTAGCACAGTGAAATGCACTTGACTCTTGCATGAAGCAGCATCTTAATTCCACCAGTATGGAACTGCGTGCCCCACAGAAAAAAGGGGATGATATTACAAAAGGAAAAAGGGAAATCTTCCAATTAGCAAGGAGTAATTAAGAATTAGCACTCTTATCATAGTCCAGACAATAAAGGGACAAAAAGAGGAGCAGTCTGTGAGGTGAGGTGAGCTGGAACAGAGAGGAAGGGGTTGAAGTATCGTGGACAGTGAATCCCAATGACTGAAGATAACAGCTCTGGATCAGGGCTAGGAGGATCTGATACAAGGGCAGGAAAGCAGGCTCAAGTTAAGGGGAAAGAAGACACAAAGTTAAATAACAAACATCTGAACAGACACAAAAATGTCTGCAGGTTTGAAGTTTTCTTTCTACCCAGCAATAAAGGTCACCTACCATAGCAAGTGGCAGCCATCACCAAGACAGCCAGGAGCGTAAGGACGATGAGAGTGCGCATCGTGCCAGTGCAGGAAGGAATCTCTCACTCTGTCTTCCTCACTGTGTTTTGCTCTCTTCCCACTGAGGGTAGCTGGAGATCCTGGGCTGACTGCAAAATTAGCAGTGGAATGTTTATTATGAAAACAGAGCTAGGAGGGAGACCATGAAAGAGCCTGGGCAAGGTGACAGCTAGCTGGTACACACTCTTCTTGGAGCTGTTACAAAACAACCTCTATTAGCAGACTGAATTGGGTTTTGGGAAGGAAGGGGCATGCCCCCTTCCTCTCATAGCTTAGGGCTGGGGGACATAATCCAGAGGCAAACATGTCACTAGCACTCCACACTCAGAAAAGCTGGCCTATGCATGTGGAAGGAATTTCATGGGCTGCCAGGGGCCCAAAGGCAGAGGTGTGTGTTGATCCCAAATATAAATGTTTGGTTTCTTTGATTTTTCCTCTGATCTGCTCTCTTTGCTCTCATCATACTCTGTCTGGATATAACCAGCCCAAACTGTCCTGTCAGCTTTGCCGATGGAGACATGGAGAATGAGGCTTCAAACATTCCTGTCCCACTTAGTCCCACTCTCTTCGGCTGGCCTCTGCTTCAGTGACAGCCTGCCAGCTATCAGAGGAGAAATACAACCCTTCTGCTCCTTCTCATCTCCTGCTTTATTGCTTCAGGAGTGACAAGCAGCAACCTGAAAGAATCTCTTCTGCTGGCGGGATCGTGATTTTTGCATTGAGATGACAGCAGCACCCAGAACTCTATCTTTGAAGGCTCTCATTGTGGTGCTAACCTTAGACTCCTCTTCCAGCCCAAAAGACAACATCTTGATGGAGTCAGGGGTAACCATTTCCCTCAGGACTGATGTCTCTCTGGTCTAGCATTAGCAGTCCTTGCCTCACTGGGCACTGAAGTCACATGTCAACGCAAGGCTTTTCACCTGGGATGAATCTCCAAGGCCAGCAGTCTCAGGGAGAATTACCTTGCTTTTTGACACCTAAAAGAGTTTGACTGAGTCCAATATCGTAGACAGCAGAGATGGACAAAACATGGGGTATTCCACTCTCCAACTCTTAGAACAGTAGAAAGCAGTGAAAGAAAAAAGGGATTACAGAGATGGCTCTCCCTGCTGGGTGAAAAGGAAAGAGCTTGCTAGAGGTAACAGAGGGAGGAAGTGGGGGTACCCACTGCCTGCCAGCCCTCTCCCAATGGCAGTGATGGGGCTGGGGATGACTGTGCCTGGGGATGAACCTAGGGCACAGGAACCATTCTTATGTCTGATCCAGGCTGTGATTACTGCCTGTTTTGTCCACATGTGTATGCAAGTATCAGGATTTCTCATTGACAGGGTGTAAAGTGAATGCGCTCTGGGTGCAGACCATTCTCCCCAAACCACTGTGCTGTTGTCACTGCTGTCACCTTCAGAGGCCAGTCCATGAAGCCACACTGAAGGTAACACAGCCAAGAACTACAGGGACAGATAGCCAGAGCCTAACATTTCACCAGTGAGGAGTGAAATCCAGTGGAAAAAGATTACTTGGGGCTTTGCAACTTACCCTTTCAATGCCAAACTCATGACCCTTTCCTGAAGCCTCCTGTCTCAGGGAGAAAAACTGAGCAGGGACTTCAACTTCAGACCAAAGAGAAAGCATTGCTCTTCATGCCCATTATCCCACCCCATGCAGAGCAGCTCAGTGCTGCACCATCAGTGCCCCACCCACACACATCCACTTCTTGCCTGTTCAGTGCTTAGCCTGAAACGAGGAGGAAAACTTGGGAAAAAGCCGTAAGTTTGCTATAGACACAAGGTCAAAGGGGAACTGAGACTTTGGTGCTGCCCCTCTATGCCCTGCCACTCCAGTCTCTTTAAGGAAATTCTCTGCTCTGGGATCCTTTTAATTTCTTAGAACTCATAGTTTTGGACTTAGTGTTGAATGTGGATTTTGCAGGTTTCCCAAATATCTTGTACAGGAGCTGCTAAGAAAGAAAAACTTGAGGGAGAGGTTGGAGGACAGACCCCAGTGGGAAAGCAGTGGAGCACAGAGAGGAAGATGCTGGGTGTACTCTGGAATAAAAGTGAGGCTGCCCAGTGGGAAACTCCAACATGCTTTCCAGCCAAACCCTCTTTATTTGTCTTCACTCAGGGCAGAGTTTCTGCTCCGTGGAATATTCTGCTCCCATTTCAGAGGACTCTGATCCCAGAATGCCTGGAGCATACCCTGCCATCAACCACAGGAGAACAGCCACAAACACCACTTTAACCCAAATGTTTTGTTTTTCACCACAGAAGCAATACATTTTTCAAGGGATGAATGAACCTGCCAGCTACACAGCCCTATACAAACAAATCTCCTTCGGGGAATGCTTCCTCTTGCAAAAGTACTCTTTTCTGCTCCCCCTGCACTCCATGCTTTCCCAGCACACATCTCCCCTATCAACAACAGTGGGCTGCCCTGGGGGTAACATACCATGCAGAACAGTGAGCCCAATCCCTCTGCTTTCTAGCAGCATCCACTGGTGAGAAATACAGACAGGAGCTAAGACAAATCTCCTGCAAATGCCAGGGAAATCTCTGCAGTCCCACAAATAAAGGGAGCATCAGAAAAGCAGCCCTGATGTGTCTGCTGCTGGAGTAGAAAATCACAATGTTATACACGCTGTAGCAAACGCTCCTAACATTTTACAGCGGTGAAGCACCAGCAAGGCAATAATAACAAGCAGCTGTCCAGGAAAAGCAAGGCAGTCCCTGCATACTCACTAAGCTGTTGCTTCCCTGCCAGTCTGCGGCTCTTGTCTCAGGGGGCAGCTCTCCTGGCGTCTTGGACCCTGGACCGAAGAAGAGGGACCTTTTATTTATTAGCATCGATCAGTGACTCCTCCCCTCTCCCACTCTTGATCCACCCCCAGGCTACCATCAGAACCACCTTCTGCCCACAGCCAAGAAGCCAGCAACATCAAAGAACTGAGCCAAAAAGGAGAGAGCCAGAGCACACACCAGGGGCTAGTGGGGACACAGCCACACCCAGGTTGCCTTTTTGGGCCTGGGAGCAGTGACTGGACAGAGATATGAGAACAAGCTCCAGTCTCCCTCTTTGTTGCAAGACCACCCCCTCTTTGACCTCCTCCTTTTCTGGCTGTGCTCTATCTCAAGCTACACTGCTAGCCAGGGCACCTGTTCTTCCACAGGGAACAGTAGGCCAGGACCCTTCTCCCATCTCATTTCATGCTGCTTTTACAGCTGATCTCCCTCTTAATGGCAGGCTAATGTCAGACTGAAAACTCACATAACAAAGGTGTCAGCTCTGAAACTCCCAAAAGTGACATACCCTATGAGGCAAAGAGCTGGCTGACACAAACCCCTGAGATGCACCCTCTGTTCACACCAGACCCACAGCAGTGCTGGGCGCCCAGGACATGCAACTGCTGGACTGGACTTTGGGCTTCTGGTCCAATATGAAAATGACAGCATATCCATGGAGATAAAGAACCACCACTGTTCAGACAGAGAACAGTGAGAGGCTCCTGTCCAATCTTTAGCTCCTATAATGCTCTATGAGTCTGGGGCAAGTTCAGACTTATCTGTGGCAATGAGGTACCATGTTACCTGTGTCCTTGTACAATCAGCTGTTGGTCCTCAGAGCCCGAGAACAGCAATCCTGAGCTGTCCTCAAGGCACAGGGCACGTGATCAGGAACCACCCTTGAAAAGCAGTGTAAACAGGAGGGCATTTCTTGCCCTTGTCTACCACCCTTCAGGGTCATCTTAAGTTTTCAGCCTTGTGACATGCTGAACACTAAAAGAAATCAGGACTCAGATGATCTGGTCACCCTCATCTACCTAGATACTGGTAAATCATTGGCCTCAGTGCCACCTGGCAAACTCTTAGTTAAGTAGGAGAAAATGAGTATTAAAATCAAAATGGCAAGAAGATAAGGAACCAGACAAATGGGGCAAAAGCTTAAGCAGTGGAAAGGAGAAATGATGAGAAATTGCCAACTGAATTTCTCTTGGGACTAGTTTTACTTTACTTCTGTTAATTACTGGCTTTAAAAAGGAATGCTTGTTGAGGAATTTTGTCAATAACACAAAGCAAGAAAGCAACAGCAGTGAAAAGGAGGTCTGAGAGCCCATACAGGAGAAAAAGGATGACCTTTAAATCTTTATTAACAGAAACAGGATGATATGCAACAGGGCAAAGGCAAGGTCTGCCATCAGGATTAGCAGTGAGAATCCTGCTGTAAATTAAAAGCTCATATGCTAGAAGTAAATGGGGAACAGAAAGAAGAACTACGAACCAACAATCATAAAGATGATGACAGAATACTGATTCTGAGACGTCTGCTGAGAATGTGCCAGCAGAGATGGGCATCTGTCAGTGCCACTGGGGAAGTTACCAGGGAGACCTCAGCAGGATTCCTCTGTATGGCCCAGGTCATCCATGTACATGGAAGAATAATTCTGGTGGGAAATGCTATAGATGAGGACTAAAAAGACAGTGTGATTTGCACTCACGCCCAAAATGACAGACCTTTTCAGCATAGCCTGTGGGAGTTGCCGAGCCTCTCCATCCCTGGATTGACCTCAAGGCTTTTCCAGCAGGACAATGGACTAGCAGTTAGGTTTTGTTCCCAGTACCCTCCAGGGGCTGTTTCACAGTCCACATCTCTCCTGATTAGGAGAAGTCCCATTTCCAGCCTCTGTGTCTTTAAAGCCATGATCCACAGCTATGTCTCCCTCACTGATGAGCCCAGCTCATGCTAGAAAGGCTTCAGCAGAGTTGCTGAGCACTCCCAGTAAGGGAACCAATCCTATCAGCTCTGCAACAGAGCAGGGTTTCCAAACCCAGGTTGCCCAGAGTAACTGGACTTACCAATCTGGACAGTCCTTTTCAAGCTTTCTCCTGTGTTTCAGGACATAAGTTAGTCAACCACCACATGGTCTATGGCTTACAAAGAGATTTCTCAACATGATAAACAAGTGCTTTTCAGAACAACTAGTCCTACAGCACATGAGAAAACAAGACTTTATTTTTACTTTTCCATTTCGTCCTAAGTAATACCTAGGAACTGATCCAAGAAGCAAGAATAATTGAGCCACTAAGTAAGAGTGTTTGAGTATCCACAATATAATTAAAGTCAACAACCTCATGGAATAAATCGTGCTGAAAACTAGCATACTGACACTAAGCTTTAGAAAGGGAAATGTTTTTTAAACACAGAAGCTAGTCAAAAGACTATGAAATAAAAATAAACAGAACACATTTCAGACATTTAAAGAACTTGATATACATATCTCAACGTGTGTTAGCTCTGGCAGCAAACTCACTCAGCTACCCAAAATTAAAACTAGTTCAACTGCTAGTTCAACCTGGGAAAAAACATTTCAAAACTAGATTTAAAAATTTCCAAAGATTAAAAGAGAGGGGGAGCACATAAACAGGAAAATCTAGTTTCATATTAATCAAACAATTTTTTCAAAGAAACTGAAATTACTAATTTCCATTTGCATGATGGAATGGGGAAAAAAGAGTAATTTTGTAACAAATAAGTGGGGGATTTTCCACAAAAATATTTAAACACATATCTTTGAAATCTGTCTGGACCTTTCCCCGGGGAAAAATTTTGCCCCCAGCATTACAACTTTCTGCAAAAATAAAAGTTTCCAGTGTGAAAATACATATTGGTTCTAACAATGTGCATCTATGCGTAGTCCTAGGACTGTAGTAAAAACCACCATATGAGGCTTACAGACAGTGTCAGTCTTCTTTGGGTGGAGAAGGTTCCCACACCATCTCACAGCTATTTTCTTTCATGTTTCCTCCAACATTTTGAGTACTTTAGAAGCTTATTTTTCTGCCTTATGTAATAAATTCCAGCAGCTTTCTCCTGCCCATGGATGTGGAGTACACCTGCATGTCCGACCTGAAGGATGTCACTCTGGTCTCTTAGACAAATGATTGCTCAGTATCCCAGGGCTAAGGAGCAGGACTGAAAGTAAGCACCATAAAAAGGCCCAGATCCTTCCTTCTTGAACAAATTCAGAGGGCGAGAGGATAATTCTTCTTCCACTTGCACTGGCTTACAGAATTTGGGCCTGTCTCCACATTAATCATGACCATAAAGAGAAGTTTACAGCCGGTGAGCTGTGGGATTTGGTTGGTTGTTGGTTGGTTGGTTGGTTGGTGAACTGGAGAATTTTTTAGCCACTGCATTATGTTAGTGGTGGCAAATGTTTAATCTACTGAAATTCAGAGATTAGTGTCCAGACACAATCTCTGTGCAGCTGTGATCCTCAAAGTTACTCCTTGTAATCCATCAAGCTTCAAAACAAAGCCCAGGGTCCTAGAAAAACCGCAGTCTGGCTATGAGTACAGGAGCATTTGGAGTCAGCAGCACAGCCTAATGGGAGCTCACTCCTCTCAAGTTCTGCTTGTTGGAAGAAAGTGAGCCTGGCTCAAGCCTTCAACTCCGATACTCAGCACACTCCATGGGATATCACTGAGTTGCCTCAAAGACTGACTACCTCTGTTTGGCCAGAGCTTCCCGGAACAGCTGTGTTTGGCTGGTAATAGGAGGTTCATGAGCAGAGAAGACTAAAATTTCACAGGAGTCAGACCAAGGTTATTCAGTTCACTGAATAAAGCAATGAAAACATTTCAGGGCTAAGAGCTAACTCTGTTGCTTCCTTTGGCTTCACCCCCACCCACCCACATATGTCCACATACACTGATCAGCATATTTCTCCTTCAGTCTGGGAAGGAAGGAAGAGACAGGATAATATTAATATTATTTGGATGTTGAAAAAATTGGCAGAGGCTCTTGTGTAGAGATTAAACAACCCATTTAAGAAACTTGCATTGCTTGTACTTCAAGAATCCTATGAAAAACCGAGCAAGCAAAATGTTCAAACTTTGTATGTATAAACAGAGAATGCTTCTGGGTTGCACTCTCATGGGAAAAGGGAACAGAAATCTCTCTTCTTTTTCCACACCCATCCCCCTTGCTTCACCATATGAACACAAAAATGTCCTGACCTGATTCATTCTTTGGGATCAGATGAGATTTACCCGTCATATTTCCTGTACAGACATGGAAAGAGATAAGAAAGCAGCTGTGGTTTCACTCTTCTCATCCATCTGGTAAATAAAAAAATAACAATAATGCTTCTTTTTTTTTAACAACATACTTAGATAGCATCTTAGATCCCAAATCTGCCAGCCCTTGTGAAGCCAAGGCTGGACTGAAACATTTATGTTCTGTCTATCTTGAATGAAGGAGGCCACTGAAGTATTTACAAGCACCCCTGTAGTATTATACACGTTTCTTTGTTCTATCTCAGTTCAGTATCTAAAGGATCATAAATGTTGTCTTTAGTAAGTAAATAACTTTTTCTGTGATATGTCAAGCCCCTGGTCTTGGCCTCTGTTGTTAATATCAGATAGAGTACAAAGGAATGCTAGGGAGTGGAGGGAAATACAGAATACCCAGCTAATTGTGAAATGCTGTTTGTGGCAAGAAGAAAGACATTCTTATTTATTGAAGCATGAAATCTGATTACTCTTATCTTCTTGTGCATAACTACAAATTATATTAATGTTCCTAACATCACGTGCTAGTCAAATCATTTGACTTGATGACCTTCTTCGGTAATTAATTTCACACTGCTTATATGCTCTTTGGATGCATATTTATTGTTTATTTGTATTAAACTTGACAACTGATTATTTTTCTCAAGAAATTTTGTGTTCTCATAAAGCAGGAAAGACTTTTAAAAGGCGAAGGAAAGATAAAAGGAATTCAAGAAGCGTTTAGACAATGTTCTCAGGCTTATGGTGTGATGCCTGGGGTTTTCTGCTCAGGACCATGAGTTGGACTCGATGATCCTGATGGACCCCCTCTGACTCAGTATATTCTATGATTCTGTGATAAATCAGATCTTTCAGATCACTTTTTCCTTCTTCCTAAAATGGCACTGGACTCCAAAATCCACCATTCTGCCAGAGGTGTCTTTGTCATTAGTGGTCCCAATTTTCTTTAAATTATAAAAGAAACAATAAAATAACATAAATGGAGAACAAAGAACAGGTCTGGGTGTGGAAGCACTGAGAAGAAAGGCATAAGAAGGGCTACAGGAGCAGCATGTATTGATGGCAGCTGGATTAGCAGATCATTAAGATTCCAGTATATTGACACAGATCCTCTGGATATCCAGACTGGGGGAAGAAAATAAATCACAGCTTAAAACCAGACAAGTCCTAAAACAAGGGACAGAGTATACCTAAGATTTAATAAAAGAAAAAGAATTAGATCTCTGGAGATGATGATGCTAAGATAAAGAACAAGATTAAGCTCTAAGATACTTAGATGAGGAGACAAAGGCGAATGGGCTCTAATGATACTCAGAGGTGGGAAAAGATGGAGGCACAAAAGAACAGTTACTGCCAATTCCTGCAGGATGCAAAAGATGCATCTAAAATGAGCATACGGAAGCCAAACTAAGAGAAACACAGGAGACATAAAGAGAACTCCAGAGCCCATGAATTGAATCTTCTGTGTGGTTGCAAGAAAACTGAATAGTATGAACAAATGCCTACTGGTGAATATGTGGTTATGAGAGTGCTAGTCCGAGCGAGTGAAATCGGTGTGGTTTGAAATAAAATAACCTTTCCTTTCTATTGTGTCTCACATTGCCCTCTGTTACTTCAATATTGCAATAATCACTAAAAAATAAAGTATCAGAAGGCAGTATAAAGAGTTCTTATGATGTCCTCAATATGGAAAACTCTTTATTCGAACCCATCTCAGGTTGTTCTGCAGCTTGGGCAGTCGTCTGCTTGGTAATAAGTTTCCTTCAGAGCACTTTCCACTTTGTCTCATGATCCTTTTAGCCAGGCACTGGGAGGAAAACCAGGACAGGTGTACAAGAGAAAGAGCAATACTCCAATGCTGCAGGCATGAGATGGCAGTTTTGGATTCATCATTCCCCCTCATTTGCTCAGACAAAGCTGGTTGGGGTCTCCTCAGATGAAATTATCTGCTCTTTTTAGTCTACCTACATGATAAATAATGTCATTTTAAGACTCAATACAGGTGTCAAAAATCCCCTAAGAACACATATTGCTTACAACATGTATCAGTCATAGAAGTTGCATTCTACTATTTCCCGTAGGAGAATCTTTCTTTAAAGACTTTTGCCAACAAAGACACTTTCATCCTTTCTGTGCTTTAACTAATGTTTTTTTCCACTCTGTTCCAGTAATAGGATCTGCTTACAATACTTCCTGGCACCAACTGGATTGTATTATTTGGGATTTCTTTTCAGTTCTTTTCCCACCTACAGCCATGGCTTCACTGGAAAATGTTACTGTACATTTATCAAAAAAATACACTGCATGAGTCACATATTGGGTACACAAGCAGTTCCAACCCTGCTGGCTGGCTAAGCCTAACATTAGTGACAATGTTGTTTAATGTCATACATTCTCATACAGCAGACATTGAATGAGAATCTCTGCTCTGCATATATTACATACCAAACAAATGTACACATCTGTAGAACACAGCTTCCCCCATGTTACTTGGACAATCATCTGTCTGTCACTTCAGCTCTTTGAGGTAGGTGCCTGTCTTTCTTGATGGCCATTTCACTAGTGAACTGGAGGAGGAACCAGCGAACCTGCTGGAGGATCCAATAAATAAAATAGCAATACTACACAATGAAAAACACATACTCACTAGCTCCTAAAAAGATCCTTCTCTATTTTGAGACCTGAGTGTATACCTGAAATGAACAGTAAGGACTGCAGTCAGGATAGTCATTTCATTGAAGTCGCCCAGGGACCTTGTTAAGATTAAGATCCTGTTTGTGCCAAGTGCTGTACAAGCCCCAGAAGGGAGAGATGTGTGGTTATGTGCCTGTCCTCACCCCTCTGTAGGAGAAGAGGCCTGTCTGGCAGGAGCAACGGCCCTCTTATCAATGCCTGGCCTTCCCAAGCCTGGGGCTTGGTGATGATGGATGATATGCAGGTGTCCCAAGTTCACTCTCTTTTTCAGCCCCTGGAGCTCTTCTGCATTATCTGATCTCTCTGGGCTCTCTGTGCTATCACTCTAACTATGACCTGTTGCTGACCCCTATCCACTGTTGCAGGCACTGGATTGCTAAAGAGAAATCTCTGTCATTACCTTATCTGGGGAGATCTTGAGTAAGTAAGAGCATAAGAAAATTATTTATCATACTGGGTTTGCACTTCGAGAAAGGGACACCATCAGTAAAACAGCAGCCAGAGTGCTCTGAGGAGCTCTTTACTGCCACTGAAGAGACATCTGCAAGGATGGCATGGCAGCTGAGAGCTTGGCTATAGCTCCTTCTCTCCTGCCTGACAGCAAGCACCTGAAATCTCAGATCACGTTTCTGCCTCCTCCATGCAACACTTAGCACTGAGGCACAAAGTTTACCTAAAGCTGCTCCTGAGAAATAGGTTCCTGATGTCTTGCTGCTGAAGCTGCTTCCTGCCTATCCCTACCTGCCTGGTGATTGTCCTTCATTCTGCCGAATTGTGTGAGCTCCCTGAAAAGTTACTGGGCCCCAGGAAGTGTTTCTTCTGCACTTCTGCAACTATTCCTGTGGTAACGTCAAACCCCCCCCACCCCCCCAAGCTGATGTCCAACAGTTGCAGTGGAGAAAATTGTCTCAGGAGATGAGGAAAAAGGGCACAGGGACTTTCTTGACAGCCATCACATTGGTATGACTGCCATAAGCTAACTCATACGTATGTGTCCAAACTGCACTGGATTTCAGCAGGCTGTGATTTTCTTAGGACATTAGGTTGCTAGATAGGAATGAAGTAACAGCATATACTTGAGGGCCTGAACAGATAGCAGAAGACACAGGTTCCAGTTAAATACCTGAATTCCAGCTACATCTAAATCAACGTATCAAGGTCTCCCAGGTGCAGGACGGAAGGAAGCTGTAAGGAAGACACTGAGGGCTGCAAGCAGCAACAGGACCATTCCTCAGGCTAGGGCAAACTGCATTCCCTGGATGGAAGGAAGAGCAGCCCCAGCAGTGCCTTGTGTTTACAGCGAATACAAAACTAGGTGAATGTCCAGATCAGTAGTTCTGAGCAAGGCAAGAAAGCTAATTCCAGCCACCGGGACCAGCTCATCCACCCAGCCTCCAGAACAGATGTGCCCATGACCTGCCATGTGAGGAGGCCTGCCTCACCTGTCATGCTGCAAGTCCCCTGCGCTCCCCTTCATTACTCACTCAAGTACCCCAGCTCCTCTCACAACAGCTGCATGCCTGTGTGTCCCCTCAGCACGCATTTCTTCTACCTAATCTGCCTTGCTGTCCAGAAACAGAATTGAAAGGCAGAGGGACACCCAGGGTGTACCTCCAGCCCTTTTCTTTGTGTAGGGTTGCTGATGTTCACATGAAGTTGAGTCTATGACTTGTGCTGGCTCCAGGACTGGGCTTCCAATGCTGCAAGAAGTGCAGCATAACACAGGAACAGCAGCCCTGGGCAGGAGAGAGGTCAGACTTCTCACTCTGCACCTGCCCACCATGCTTCAGCCACAGGGTTGAGCAACAGCAGCTATAAAACAGTCCACAGCCAGCCTCAGCTCCCCCCATGCCACTCTACTTCCTCTCCTCTCTGTGTTTGCTCCACTTGGCCGGTGGGGGACACGCTGTAGCACCAGCCCCATCCTGTTCTCCAGGCTGCCTGTCCCCTTGACAACAGATATGGCACTGCCACCTCCCACCTGCTCCAGGCCCTGTTTGGTCCTGGAGAAGAGTCTGCAGGAGGGTGCCACAGACAGGGAAGCTTCACACAGAGGGGCCCCAGCTGCCGGGGAGAGGAGCAGGGAGAACATGCACAACCAAGCCCAAGTGATAGAACAAAGCTGTTGCCAATAGCAGCTGCATAACCAATGGAGAAGCAAATGGAGGTTTCTATACCCTGGGTCCAATCTCAGCACCCCAGTGTCTCCACTCTCCATCTGGGAGCATTTTAGGGCAGGTAACTTTGCCTTTCTTCCTGGTCCCCTCCTCCTTGTTCTTAGTGGGAGCTTTTGATGCTTTTGTCAGTGATCTGGGGAATGGGTTCCCTGGGATTTCTCTAAGTGGGTGGTGGATCTTGGGGAGAAGCAGAGGAGGATAGTGCTTGTCCAGAAGCAGAGTCCCCTCCCACACATGTTGCCCATCTGTGACACGTCTTTCTGTCACAGAAAAATTCACAGAGTCAGATTTAATATATTAAACATAAATAAAGCAGCTCCAAGCCTTTGGCTGATCGTCATGGCTAGAAATAGAAGCCAGCTACTTCAGGAGTTTAGGGTTTGCATGCTTGATGGATTCCCAGCATAAGGACAGATATTCAGATAAACCTAGCCCAAACTGAAGTAAACAACCCTGCATGAATTTTCAAGAAGGTGGCACTGAAGTGAGTCAGAGAACATCAGTACCATTCAAGACAATAGGCAAGGACCAAGGAGCAGCTCCCAAGCAGCTCGTCCTGGGGGGCTTGAGGGTCCCAGCAAGGGTATGAGGGCATGTTATGAGCAGGACTACAGTACCCTTGGTATAAAAAAGCTAATGATGAAGTTTTGGGACTTTCGCCCTCTGCCCAACACATAGTCTCACAAAACCAGTAGCACCATAATACCTTAGAGACCACTGCCCTACTGTCAGGTGTGTCTGATCATTTGAAAGTGGGGACAGGACAAGCAGACACAGACTACCTCACTTCCGTAGGAACAGCCAAAGAAAGAATCCCACCCTGTTTTGTAAAATGCTGGTAAAGCAGTTTCTTAAGTTCGAAATGTCCTGGATGCAGTTATCTTTATTGTTAAAAAGAGGGTTTTATTGTCCTAGATCACGAAGCCAGACTTGCCAAGAAGGACTCCACTGAAATACCAGTCTCACGACTCAGAGACCAAACAGAAACCTTTGAACAGGGTCCCCAGGCAAAGTGCTAATCCATTTGCTTGTGTTGCTTAAGTTGTTCTTTCTTCGTCACCACTCTGACAGAGGGTGCCTGGTATGTTCTCTCTGTTCTCCTTTTGTGTAGGATATTTGTTCTTTTCAAAAGGGAATGCCTGGGGCACATGCAACAGGGCAGGCACTTTTCCCTGAGAGCAGCAGTGTTGTTCTTGAGGCAGAGCTGCTTCCAGAGCATGGGTATGGGCAAAAAGAGAAATAAAATCATTCCAGGGTCAGAGGACCCGTCACTCACACAGAGACAGGGAGCCAGCAGGGAGGAGGAGGGTGCAGTTAGAGCCAGCCCTGTCCTGGAGACTGAAAGGGGACATGTGGAGGACCTTGCTCTCTCAAGTCTCCATGGTGCTTGCAGATAGCAAGGCAGAAAGAAGAGACCCTGGTTTGGGATACCGAGAACAGCCTTCACAGGGTGATTCTTAGGTCACCCTACTTCTGCCTGCTCCTCTGTGGGAGCAGTGCACCTTTCCAGAGTGGTTTGTGTCTCTGTGGTGGTGAGTGATCCGGTCACAGCAGAGACACCAAAGATGCTCTGTTTTCATGCTAGAGACCTGCAAGATGAAAGCACTTGAAAGACCCATTAACCATGGCAGCATCCAGACTGCTGGATGAGAGAACAGGTCTGTAAAAAGGAGATTGATGAACATTTAAAGACAGTTGATCATTTGATATAAGCATTACTACCTCAGTTATAGCATGAGAAACTGACTTTCACTTCAACAATACCTTCCTTTCTGCTGCTGTCTCACCACAACCAAAATGTACCAAGCAAGGGCTCATTCACATTTTCTTCTCACCTGCCACTTACACTTCTTGATTATGCAAATATACCTTATTAATATCTTTGTAATAAAATATTTAATTTATTAAATATTTTAAATAATATTTAAACATATTCAAATTATTCAAAATAATATTAAAATATTTACTACACAAATATATCTTCTTAATATCTGCTTAGCATAATATTTTCTCTACTGTTAGAATCTCAACAGAGTGAAAAACCTGAAAATGTTGCTGCAAGATGGGGTCTGAAACACAGGACGCCCAGGGATCCAAGAAAGCATGGCAACTGCTTGGAGAAAGCCATGTGAAAAGGAAGCACATCCACCATCAGACCCCAAAAGAATGAAGCCGTCTGTCCAGGAGGAAAGGTCTCACTGGCAAGGAGTGAGAGATGGAGGGAAAACAACGATCCAGATCTGTTCAGCTTCAGCAGTGCCAAACAAGCAACCAAACAAGACAGCCTTTTACTCATGGTGAAAGACTGCCATTTCAACTTAAGCAAATAGCCATTGGGAGTCACAGGGGGAGGGAAGGTGAAGAGAAAGTGTGGCCATATGGCTTACATTCAGGAGATCTGGATGTAGAAGATCTGGGCTCTGTTTCCAGCTCTGCCTACAGGCTTCATCAACAGTCTGGGGCAAGTTACTGTCTGTCTCTTCTGTTTCTCAGCCAAAGAACAGAAAAAATTGGCCAAGGAAAATAAAGTCTTGATTGTAATGGGAAGTCATAATACATCCAGGATCAACACACACATTGAATTCCAAAATGCCAAAGAATACTCTGAGCACAACAGATTTATACTGAAAATATCACATCTGTATTTTAAAACATAATCTTTCAGGCATACGGCCCTCTATAATTTAATGGAGAAGAAAACAGATGAACATTTTTTCTTGAGGTGATTATTCTATTCCTTCCAGTGATTAACAGCAACAGAACAAAAAAAGCAGGAAAACTGCATGTTCCCATCCTGCTCTTCTGATAGCTGTTTAGAACACCCAAGGACTTGACATCTGTCTGCTGCTGCCCACGCAGATAAAGGAACCAGAATTGGACTGTACCCATCCTATGTCTTCTGGCACCTATGGAAGTAATGATGTGCTGTAGTAGGCCAGACTGAGAAAGTTACAGATAGCAATACCACTAGTGCCTCATCTACTAGGCAAAAGGCAAGAAGTAATGCTGGTGATGTAGACATACAAAACACATGACATGGGTGGCATAGAATCACATTAAGTCCCTGCAAGATGACGAAATGTGGGCTCTGGTCTAGGAAGAGAAGAAGGTAGGAGACATGAAGAATATGTGATACTCATAACACAGGAATAGGGAGAAACCTGGAGCGCTCACATAGCCCATGTGTTTAGACTGGAAACTGGATGGGGATGGTATTTCAACCTGTATGTGGACAGGATGTGGGGCTCTCCAGGGGCTGTTGTGATCCACAGAGGATTCAATGCCTTGAGCCCTGATGAACGTGTGGAGAGGAGGACACAGCACTGTTTGCAGCTAAGATACAGATGGCAACACTGCATTGCTGCCCTATGTGGAGGGCTGGTACAGGCAGGAATGCTGTTATCCATGGGCCTTTCCTCTAACCTGGAGACAAGTGCTGCTTTACAGATCATGCAACTAGGCTGCCTGCCTGCCTGGATTTGCAGGTACTTTAGCAGAGAAGGGAGAAATCCAAATGAGAGAACAAGTACTCTCTTATTCAGTGTGCATCTTGTGGTTTTTCAGGTTGTTCCACTGAAAATGTTCCTCTGAAGTTTCCTTAGTGACTAAGCCAAAATGGGTCAAAGAGGTATTTGTTTCACAGCCTTAGAAAAAACACTTCTGTGTTTTCTTCTCCACCATTATCAGTTCTCTGTGGTATCCACCCAGCACATTCCCTCACTGACCCTTACCTGCTGCTGGCCACATCACTCCTTGGGCAAGTCCTCGCCTGCTCTCAAAACAGCTTTTGGTTCTTTGCCCCCCTCTTTCACGGTCCTGCAAACCACTGTCCCAGTTGTATCCTTCAGACAATAATTCCTCCTCCTGTGTCAACTGTCCCCACCTCTTTGCCAGCCCGTGGGCTGCCATTTGTGGTACTGAGAGGAAGCCATCCTGTGTGAGGTGACTAAGAGTGACTAAGTCCTGTGATCTGTCCACCAGCAAGAGAGAGTTTGTTTCTAATATTTCTGCCCAGATTTATTGGTTCAGCTTCCTTCCAGACGAATTCCCCTTCGCCCCTCAGCACAACAGAGACGTGGAGTTCCTGAAACAAGTCCAGCAGAGGACAACAAAGATGATGAGGGGACTGGAATACCTCACTTATGAGGAAAGGCTGAGGGAGCTGGGCCTGTTCAGCCTTGAGAAGAGATGACTGAAAGGGGACCTCATCACTGTCTGTAAGTACTGATGGGAGGGTGTCAAGAGGATGGATCCAGGCTCTTCTCAGGGGTGCCAAGCAACAGGACAAGAGGCAAGGGGCAAAAACTAATGCACTGGAAATTTTATCTGAATATAAGGAAGAATTTCTTTACGGTGCAGGTGACAGAGCACTGGAACAGATTGCCCAGAGAGGTTGTGGAGTCTTCCTCACCGGAGATACTCAAGAACCATCTGGACACAATCCTGTGCCATGTGCTCTGGGATGACCCTGATTGAGCAGGGAGGTTGGACCAGATGACTCTCTGTGGTCCCTTCCACCAGACCCATTCTGTGATTCTGTGAACAGAGGTGTCAGACAGCCATGCCCTTCCTTCATTTATGGTTAGGAGAACAATGGTTCCTGCCGTATGTTGCTCTAAATCATCGCTATCTCCTCCCCGTCCTAGGAATTCAGGCCCAGCTCAGTGCTGGACTTCTGTGCATGAGATGAGATCTTAGGCACCATAAAGTTCATCCTGTGACAGCTATTCTGGGAAATATCTGAGAGATTTTAAAAATTTTTATTCAAAGTTGGCAGGATCCCTAGAAGAAAGGAAGAAATTTCAGCCCTGCCTTGCTGTGCTGGTGGTTGACCTCTGCATGCATAAGGCACCAGGGCTGCATGGCCTGGGAGATGTCTTTTCCCTTCATGCTGGCAGTCAGAGGCCTCTCAGCACCTCCCAGCCACTGCCAAGAGCAGGAGCAATGCTGACAAGGCAGACTCACATGAAGAAACCCGTGCCAGCTCTTCTTCTTCAGGGTAGGTGCAAAGGTTGTTCAGTCCTTCTGCCGTCAGACTCTCTGCAGCTCAGCAGCCCCGCACAGCCAGATCCGTAACTCTGTGTGCAGTGGGACTGAAGTGACAAAGCTGAGGCACAGATTTTCATATGCAAAGTCTTGGTTCAACCTGCAGCAGATGGGAGGGGGGAGCACCTCTAAACAACTTTGTTGTTTAATGTCATGCACAACGATCCAGGGGAATAAAATAAAATAATGTTATCTTGCTGAACCCCCAGGTCTCTGTAACATTCTGCTTCTGGAGATGTTCAAATCCTTTCTCACCAAAGATGGATATGATATTGCATCTTCCATAACACAACCCAATCCCCTGCTCCCTGGGGTAAAGACAGCAGCTCTGACATGCCTCCGCAGCCTCACTTTCCTGTTAGGCAAATTGAGCTTTCATCTTTGATATTTTGAATGTCCTTTGAGTTTAGATGCTGCTGCAGAGCAGGGGTTCTCATACCACAGTATGTCTGCAATGCTGAGGTGAAAGGGAACCCCTTCATCCTGCCCTCTGTCAATTTGCATCTAGCACTTCCTCCCTTTGAAAACCAAACCAGCCTCCCCAGACAGCTCAAAACATCTGGGCCACATACATCACGAGTTCAGGTCACAGATAGCACTATGGGGCACAAAACCCAAAAATAAAACAAACAAGAGATTGACCCATGTACATGATTCTGACTCTGGTTTCTACCTCAAGTGCCCTATGGCAGTGGCTAAGCCCACCAAAGCTGCATTGCAGAAGTCTTTGAACACAGGGATTTAGACAGACCCTTGACTCCATCTCCACCAGATCTGTGCACAGCGCATCCTGTGTGCAGCACCCCAGGGCTGTCTGTGCTCCGTAAGTCCTGCAAAGTACTGCAGAACAGCTGGAGGAGGAGGCCTTTCCTGTGGCTTGCTTGTGGCTCCCAAGCTTGTGGGTTAGATGCAGAGTTCTGTAAGGTGCAGAGGGAATTAAACTCTCCGGTGTACATAAGGAAGCTCCTGTAAAGTTATACCTATAATTAGCTGTGTACACAGCCAACGCAGTCACTGGGGACACTGCTTTTACTCCCAGGCTTGTTTGCAGAGCTTCATTCGTGTCCTATTTTGTTTCCCTGCAGCACTGAGGAAGAGTCACGTCGCCGTGCCCAATTTCTGCAGCTGGCCAAGACACAGACTTCAGACAGTCGTGCAGCAGGTCAGTGCCCCCACAGTTTGGTCTGGACCACAGATGTGCATGACACTGGAAACACCTACAATGCAAAGACTACTCACAGATGTCTCCCCCAGATGTCTCCCCAGAAGGCCTTCCCTCTCTACCATACTGCAGAGAAAGGAATAAACCCTTCTTAGGGAGGAGCAAGCTATAGCCATAAAAAGGAGCAGTTTTCCAACTGAGAGGAAGTGAGCAGGGCTCTTGGCAGGAGACACAGCCCTGCACATTCTAGGACTGGCATAAACCAGGACTTCAAAACCACATACACCACTGACATGAGGATCCTGGAAGGCAGGTGTGAGTTTGCTCTGCCTCAGCTCTGTGTGGGCCAGTGTGAGGTGAGCCATCTCTTATCCTCAAAGCTGTAGTGTGACAGGGTTTAGGATGGGACCTTCTGGCTCCCCAGTACTTCAGAGAGGCTGATCCCTGTGCTCACACCTTCACACAGATCAACACCGAAGTTTCTTCCTTCACAGTCTTCCAGACTGGTGCTACAATTTCTGCCCATACCCAGGGCGAAAGGAGCAAGGTATTCTGACACCTTAGACCTTTCTCCTCTCTCTGGGGCTCAGCCTTCAGCTCTTAGCTCTGTCCTGTACTTCTGTAGTCCTTTTTCAATGCACAAAAGCCACAAGAGCATCCAGCAGAAGTCAGACATGTATTTTTATATTTTACCTCTGTACACGCACTCATTCGAGAGATCATCTGGTGCAGACAGTTCTCTTCCCTGACCCCATGGATGGTGAGAGCATGCCTTGCTCTGATCAACAACAGCATCTCCTGGGTAAGCTGACTGACTACAACATCTTAGGCTCATTCATTCGTGCTGCAGTGTCTCAGACCTGCTTACCTCATGTTGTTCTGATCCCAAAGCTTCACAGCTGTCTCCTATCCTGGTGGAAATATCTATTGATGATGGGTCCATTTCCACAGGGAATGATTCTTAGCAACCAACCTGACTGGTTAGTCATTGCATTGATTAAACTTAGGGAAAGGAGATTTTTTGAGTTTACTCATTTATAAATACAGAGACTTTGTCCTTAAATGAAAAAAAAGGGGAGTGGGAAATAACATATTTGCATAAAAATTCAGGCTATTCACGTACTGCTTTATTTAGTAAAATAAATGGAAAATTTCATGTGACGTCAAGCAACAAATATTTTTGTGGTATCAGGAAAGGCTGACAGTGGATCCCAGCATGGCACCAAAAACCATGAGAATGAGGGAAGCAGATTCCTGGGAACTACTAGTTTCACCTCTAATATTGCCATTTCACTATGCCACCCCTTGCTCCAAGAGTGGCATGGAAGGACATACCGTAGGGCAGAGATCCTGGAGTACTGAAAAAAGAGATCTGGAGCCAACAAATAAGAAGAGATAGGAGAGAAGAGGTTCCTGGAGATGACAGAAGGTGTATATGTGCATAGAATGATGATGGGAATCCATGACTGTCTTGGCTCAGGAATTGCTGAGCTGTAGGGCAGAGTGAACTCTTCATAAACCAGAAACGGATGACTCTGGCTACAGTCATCCTCTTGGCTGAGAAAGAATCAGAGTTCTTCATTGAGGGGCTTCTCCTCAGACTTGTCTTCTTTCTAAAACACATTAGAGGCATGAAATCAGTTTTGACATTACTTGGTTTCTCAGCAGAGAGATAAAGAAAACAAAATAACACAAATGCCTCCCTCTGCTGTCTGTGTCACTGCCCTATCTCATTTCCATCGCACATCACAAAGCCCCTGTGCTACAGGAGGATGAATTTTGACAGACAACTCTTAACAGTGAATGAACACGGAGATTTAATTGTCTCTGGTAGAATTGTCTCTAAGGCCCTATCTGTACACTCTGTTTTATAGTCTTCCTGATAGATTTAATTCCTATCCATGCCACTGTCTCTCTGACCTGCTCTCATATGCTGCCATCCACCACCTCCGTTCTTGGCATCCAAAAGCACCCTTCACTTTGTCTCCCTAGCTGCTGTTCCCAAAAGACAGATGCTTCACAGAGACCTTCATACAGCTGCAGAGACCAGGGAATTCTTCTTGCTGTAGACTAGAAGGCAGAGGTCAATGAAGAAAGAGGCTCTGCAAAGACATCCGTCTCTGCTCTGCCCTAAATCTAATGCTTTTCTGATATTCAGGTGCAAATGTACATGAAAGAGGAAGTGACAGGGATGGGGAGAAGTTCAAGGAACTGAAGTCACCTTCTTCAAGAGCCTGGTATACAACAGCATCAGGACCCCCCTTTACCTTTTGCATTCTTTGAAGGAAACGATTACAGAAGTCCTGTACACGCTCAATGGAGATTTCATCCGGAGTCAACACATCGTGCTCATCATCTGGTGTGTGGAATATAGCCAGAGCTGGCAGCTGGGACTTCTTCAGTTGGAAGTAGGACACTACTCGTTCATTGCTCTCCAAATTACTGTCTAACAGGATAAAGAGAATCTGTGGAGGAAACAGGAAAGGAGCTGTGAGAAAAACAGAAGCTGAGAGAGAGAACAGATCCCCAAACAGTGATCATATGAAGATTAACAGTGATATTTTTATAAAGAGTTTGAAAAAACCATCCATACTCTGTTAGGACAACACTTTCCTTGGCCACTATCTAGCAGCTCCATGAAGTGCATTTGTCTGTATTTTATCAAGTCCAGGGTCACACTACCAAACAAAATGTCTTCTTTCACCTTTTTTAAAAATGTATCTACAGTATGACAGGAAGGCAGTCCCCACTTCTATTCCCTTAATAAATGAGGAAACAAGATGTCTTTTATCTTAACAGCAAATGTCAAAGAAGCTGAATCCTTTACTTGCATGTTATTTGGATAAGATGCTCACAGCCATGCAAGACCCAGAGTAAAAAGGGGCTTTGAAATGGGAAGAATCAAACTCAATTGCAAGAATGTGGGAAAGAAGTACAGGGCATCAGGAGCCTGCAAGGATAAGAACGTGAGAGTACCAAAACCAAAGAACATATTTAAGTGAGCTGCAGTGAGCACAAATGAAGATGCAATGATTTGGGAAACAGAAGTTGTTGGCAAGATACCAATGTCCACACAGCCCAGCTCGGTGGAACGTTGTTAAGACCCGGGGAGAGAAGCTCAACAATGAATAAGGCAGGAGGAAAATGACCTACAGTTTTCTGTGCTCCCAAAGACTCCTGCAGAGCAAGATCAAACCTAGGATTAGGATGCTGCTGGGATGATCAGAAGACAAACTTTGGCCACGAACTCTATGATTTTACTTTTAAGAGCTAAGTTTCAACTTAGATCTTAGAGGTTTGGTAGGAATAGGCAGCAATTTAAACTTCTGGAATCTGAAAGATTATCAATAAAATATACAGCTATTTCTAAAAATTTTTATTCATTTATACATGAATATTAAATACAAACATCATGTATAGAACTTATAAAAGAAAATAAATAGAGCCATTAAATAATTTAATCAGCAACCTGATTAAACAGAATCCCTCAGCAGATGAGATCCAAGTCAATGAGACTTGTGTCGTTTTATCTTCTTTTTGCCCTGTGCAATCTACTGGGCCTAGCATACTCAGTGTACCGATGGACAAGGCTATTGGCTTCACTTACACAAGAAAAGAAGAGTTTAAAAAAAAAGAAGCAATGTAATGTGAAGATTATGTGCCCAGTTCCCAGGCTGTGACTCATGTTTTTCTTTCTTTTCAATGAAGAACACTCAAGTTGGTTCCAAACTTGTTTTCTTCCCTAAAAATAAACTTCATAAATCCTAAATTCTTTACTTATTAAATTTATGTTCTATAAAAACCCAAATATATCTGGAAACTTTCCTAGGCAACAGCCTATGGGAAGGAGGGACAGTTAGGCTGCTGTAAGGTTTAACCTCAGTTATATAGTGAAGTACAGAAACTTTCACTGGCTATGTGGCATTCACCATGTGTAATTTCTCTTCCAAAAGTCAACTGCACCGCAAGAGCAAAAAGCTAGTGTGCAGACAGGTTGTGGGGTACTTCTCCCAGAGTGCTTAATTCCTCTTTTTGGGGGATAAAACACCAAGCTAGTGAAGGTTCACAAAATTAAGGTTAACAGATCTAGGGACTTGATCTAAGAGACTTTCAGATGGGACAGCAATATTTAATGTTTTAGGGCTCTCCTTCCAAATAGCAAGCTGGAAACAGAGGGCAGTGTTGGAGGGAAGCACTTTCAGAGTGTCAGTACAGGAAATGGTACGGCATTTTCACCAGTTCATCTCTGTAAGAGATTCACTAGACAACAGTATTTTTTTAATCAAATGTTAAAGAAGTAGTCATTAAAATTTTAAAAAAGTATTGTTAAGTTGTGTCACTTTCTATATAAATCTCTGCCACCTTCAAAACAAATGAATAGCATTTTAAAATGGTGATATGAATAAATGTTAGTCAATATTCTTCACTTTATCAAGCTTCCAGACTTTGTTAAAACCACAAAAACTAAAAAGATGTATGTATTTTATCCATGAATACAAAGAATAGAGTAAGAACAAAAGTAAGAAAAAATAAAAGCTTTGCATTACCAAAGCTACAATTCAGCAAAACAAATCCCACTTATAATGGCAACTCTCATGTCACTGCTAGAAATCAGTTAGTTCCATCCCAAACATAAAGTTCACTTTCCATTTCGTACTATCTTATACAATAGCTGGTTGGGTTTTTTTCATTCTGAAATTATTTCCATGAATTTTTTTCATTTTGTAGCAATCTTCTTGCCTGTGTTCAGAGATCTGATGCTTCAGGCAGTGAAGGATATCCTGTGTGTATGAGGAACTCCTGACACAAAATCTCCCCTTCACACATCATATTATCTGTGCACTGTCACCTGCAATAAGCTGCCTTTCAGAAAATTTTGTACACTGGTGTTGTCTTGCTGTTTTGACAACTTGATTCCCAGCCCAGTGCTTTTAGAACATCGAGTTCCTGGTAGATAGTGAGATATGGAATTATGTTATTGCCCAAAGAATTAAAGTTAATTGAAAATAGCGCTGCAATGATAGAAATCAATTTGACACTGCTTACCTTTTCCTCTAACAAAGACAAACAGAAAGGATGGTCAAGACTTATATCCAGTGTTTGACTTTTAACTTCAGAGAGCTGTAGTCTTCATTGTTTTGTATAAGCAAAAAGACCAAATTCTGAAGTTTGAGTCATTTCTTACATCACAGTACATCAAAGCGAAACAAAATCATCAGTCATTATTAAAAAAAAAAAAAAAAAAAAGACAGCTATCAAAACAACTTTACTTCAGATATCTATTAAGCGACATAAAAAGTCCATATTTACAGTCCTCTGTTTATGGCTAAAAGAGGCTTCTCTAAATATTATCTCTCTCAGTTCTGGAGCCACCAGTGTCTGACAAGGAAAAGAAAAAGTGTGCGAATGACTGTTTGCAAGAGAAAGGGCATTATCTTTCAATTTCCATGGAAGAACTCTTGAAGGACACCAAGAATTTCTTAGAAAGCATTTCTAAATGGACCTACGTGTAAATTAAAAGGGAGTTTACAAACATCCCTACCCCAATAATTTTGACTTTGGAAACCAGTTATGTCAGATGCAACAAAAGCTGCTCTTGTTATTCCCAGCATCACCTTATTGAGACTTCTGCAAACACCCACGAGTTACACCTGCTGTAATTATCATGTTATACTCTGATACTGTGGAAAGAAAATTAAATATGACTGTGCTAGTTTGGCTCAGCAATGCAAACCCTGACTTTTCCTTTCCAGTGCATTTCCTTTCCTTGCCTGGACTCTTGGCAGTACTTTCTCAAATAAGCACATATTTGATTGAAGATCCAAGAAGTCTGGTGGATTTACTCTTGCAGCTGCAGTATTCTGAACTCTGTTTACTGTTATCCACCCACAATTGTTTCTCAAAGTCTGCTACAAAACTGCCATATTTCTTCTTGTTGTCAGCCTATGCTGGCTCAGCATCATCTACCATTTGTATTTTTCTCTTCAACATCTTAGAGTGCCCAGGTTCCACAATAAAATCTAGAAAAATCTAGAGTGCCTCCAAGCAGTCACTGCTGCTCCAGGTGCAGTTCAGGCTGTTTTCAAATAACAGTCCTCACCATACTGCCTCATGGATCCTCCAGCTGAAAATCTCAGCTTTCCCTCAGGCAGAAGTGAAAATATCATAAACCAGAGATTAAACTGGCAGGTGAATCACTTCCTCATGATCCATTAACGGTTGGACTCAATCCTCTTAGGGGTGTTTTCCAACTTAAATTATTTCACAATTCTATGGTTTCCTTCACTCTTTGAGGTCAGTCACTCAGCAGCAGCAGCAGTTCCTCTTCATCTCTCCATCCAAGCAACAAGTTTCTCCTTTCCCTCCCACTGGTGATGACAATGACAAGGACTGCTCATCCAGCAGCGTGCAGCAGAGGTGTGTGATAGGGTTGGTACCCCTTCTCCTGCTTGGGAACCCTTTTGAGGTTCTGTTTGTGTTTTGTACTGGCTTGTAGAAATGTTGCAACACACACCAAGTATCCCCACTCTGTTCTGGCACTCTGCAGTCACTGTAAAGCAGTGCTGGATGCAGTGGTACGTGCTCACAAGGAGCCTGAACACCTCTCCACTGCACAGCAATGACTCCTTGCTCAAACTACTGACAGCACTAACCCCTCAGCACAAACAAGCCTTTCACCACTATCCCACAGGACAGGAATTATTCACTGGTAATGAATACAATTCAAGTCAAGAATCTTGCATTTATTCTCAGACAATCTGCAAGCCACTAAAAGGCAAAATCTAATCAATACTTTACTTATTTTGAAGCAAACCTCAGCTAACTTGGTAGTCCCAACAACACATAGCTTCACATAGGGAAATCAGCCAGCAGGGATTTTCATGGTATTGTGCAGTGGCTGCCACTGATACCCAAACTAATTCAGATCTTTCTATATGACAGAGCAATGGAGACAAACCTAAGTGGGCATATCACTCTGCTTACTCCTTACTATCCAGACCTAAAAGTCAAAGAGAGGTATCCTAGTACTCTCTGGCTGCTTTCTAGGAGGGCAGTCCAAAACACAGTTTACTCCTCAGAGTGCCACTCCTTTGGGAAAAACAACCTATTAGACTCTAAGTCACTTCATCTCTGTGTCCTCAAGTACCACAGCAGTAAAGTGGAAATAATTAGTCGAATCCCCACATCTTTAATGTTTATATTTTACTCTGGCAAACTTGAAGACTGATTTGGTTGGAAACTTGCCTGCACAAATAAAAAGAAATTAGATTTGGCTTGCTAAGAATTAATAAATTGTCTGAACTGCAGTACATCATTTTATCCAATGTATCGTGAAGTATTTCTAGGAAAATTAAAGCCATTTTCTCAGATCTAGGCAAGTCACATGAAAACTAGATGCAGCTGCATCAGCAAAGGACAGTGATGCTAAACAGCATTGTGTTAGAAGAGATAGCTGCTAGGTGGAGACCTGTATCAGACTATGCTTCTCATGGAGAACTGTGGTAATGGTGTCACTTTAACACATATCTCACAACAGATAAATGGAATTTTACAGATAAATGAGTTTTCTTTCATAACTACATAGTCATCAAAGCAAAACACTTTTGAAATGACCTTTTGATTTTGATGCATAGTTCCTGCCTAGGCTCTTGCCAGTGGGTAGGAAAGACATAAAGGTCCAAAGTAGTCCTGCCATAAGCAAGTCTCAAGACTTTTGAGAATTCATGGTTCTGAGGTGGTCCCTGAATTCGAAGCCGAGAGTATACTTGATTTCTAATCTGTCCCTTCAATACCAAAACCAGATGCATGCAGGTGTTCCAGTTACCAAACCACAACTCTTTCCAACTCCACACTTCCCAGAGGAAGATCTCTTCATACCTCTCAGCTTATCCTTCCCCACTTCTGTGTTATTCTGCCCCCTCCCATCTGCTGTTCTCCCTTGCCAGAAATGCCTTCCTGTTGCTCCCAATCCTCCTTTGCTTGCCCATTCATTCCTCTGTTCCTTGGACACAAATTCCACTGTAATCCAGCTGCTGGCAGAGAGGCAGACACAGGATGATTTACTGTTTGGGGAGCTCTGTTCACAGAGGGATGGGATTCAAGCAAAATTTCTCTGAAACACCTCATCTATCTCATCACCTTAGTGTGGAAAATCTAAGCAATCAATCTGCAACTCCTTTAAAACAGCCGTTTCCCCAGGACCCAACCAGAAGTCTAAGGGTTAAGAAGCACTGACATTATTTGCTATCTGGTCGCTTATATAAGGCTTCTTGGCATCCTGCAGGCTGTAGATACAAATTCACCTCTCACATCAGTGGAACGCAACTATTGCCAGACCGAAGTGCAGCAGCTGTGTGTCATCTACCAGTACAAGGCAACACAACTGGACTAAAAGCAACAAAGTACACGATGTTTCACCAAGAGAGCAGAGGAGCAGGATACAGAGGATATTTTCCCTGTGAGGTGGCAAACCGGCAGAAGGTGAACAGAACCAACCCCTCCATTTAATTATCCAGATAATCCTCTTTTCCTGCTACTTGACCTTTGCTCTCATAATTCACAGAGGAGATTATGCACCCACCATTCATGGCAGAAATCATTGTTCTTTCTTCCTCCCTGACAGCCCCTCTTTCCTTCTGTTTGGGCTTACCTTCCCCTTGTAGAGCTCCGCTGCCGCCCGAAACTTGCGCATTCGCTCGGGGTGCTTTGGGGACATCTTGTCTGTGATCAGGAGGAGGTTAAACTCGAGTGAACTCTGCATCACACCTACTGCTGTCTGCCCAGCAGAGAGAGAAACACACACAGGCAAGGTGATTGAGAACACTCAATTTGCATTGGATGCAGTGTCAGAGGGACATAAGTCCACATGGCTCAGCTGTGGTTTCTTTGCAAATCAGCATCACAAGCAGGACAGGTTTCTTTAAAGCAGAGGAGATCCAATCTGGATTCTTTGCAGAAGTACTTAACCTCCTAGCTTTGCCTATTCCCCAGACAAGAATCTGAAGACCACAAAGGTCCATCACTGGCCTCAAGATAGTGACTAGGCAAGAGGAGTAGGATTAGGGCAGAATACATCAAGCTGAAGACTAGAACAAGGATGTAAAGAGCAAGGCCAGCAAACACTGAATATAAGGGTGTCCTAAATTGCTGAAGCCTAGCATCTGCCTGAAATGTGAGCAACAAAGGGAAGGATTTGTGGTGTCAAGATTGGGTTTTGTCCCTATTATCTTTCTTTAGTGTTACACTGTGTGTAGGATGGGAATGAGTCCAGAGTTTCAGCAACCCCATGGCCTGCACACTCCTGGGTGCTGAGGGTTAAAATTGCCTCTGCAGTCCCTCAGTGAGAGAAGACCCTGGGCAAGGGCCAAGAGGGCACTACACACTGGCCCTCTGTGAGGAGACAGGGCTGGCACTGCCCAAGAAGCCACAGCACCATCTCCATGAACTCGCTCACTCGTCATCTCACTTCTCCTTCCACCTGCTTCCTGCAGGCCTGCAGCCTCTCCCTCAAATTAAATAGTAGTGGGGCCAGACCTGCTGCCTCCCCCGTGCCACCAAAACCACAGAGGCACAGACTGTCCAGCTCCCTGCCAGAGGGAGCAGAAAGTTTCCACATGCTCCAGGAGCAACAAGGAAGGGGTCAGGGAGTTCATACTGGCAAGAGTGGTGCATAACAGAGCATCTAGCTTTTGGCAGATAGGACTGCTGTTAGCTTAATGTTTATCAGATTTGTTGTATCCCTTCACTTTTCTGATGGTGTGTAGCTGAGGCAGGCGACAGTAGAGGGGTTGCAAGCTGAGCTGGAGAACATTAGAGGACCTCATGGGGGAGGATGAGGCTGAAGGCGAGGATGAAGCCAGCCAACACCAAGCCCCATGACAAGGCTGGGATGAGAGCAGACAGGGCTGGAGCAGCGGTTCCTCCAGCAGCTGTACACAAAGGTGTGCCTGTCCACACAGCCTTGTGTGAGAGCTATCAGCAGAGCTCATCAGCACGGCTGGGTCACATCTGACTCTCCTGAAAAGCCCACAGGGTAAACATTGCCTAAAAATTCCTAAAGTATGTGGGAGAAACAGTAAGGGCCCCAGGATGGGGAGTGAAACTCTTGGCAGCACTTGGTGAGAGCCATGTGACCCCATTATCTGCTGACCTGCAGCATTTTTGGATGCAAACAGCATATGCACTGGGAATAAATATTTATGAAAAACCAAGCTACCTTAGGGAAGCTGGGAGGGCTTTGGGCCAGGGACTGCAGGAGGCACTGTTAATTGCAGCACCTTGATAGCGCTCCAGAGGGTCTGGAAAAAACTGCAACATCTGCACTGACAGTCAGGGTGGAGGGGACCAGCTGAACAGCTGAGGAATTCTCAGTCAGGGAGACAGCCTGGGTGCCAAACAAGACACCATGCAGTTAGAACCCAAAGCATCAACAGAAATGCATAAAGAAAGAGACATGGTCCCATGAATTGCAAAAAGGATGCAATAGGGGCTCCAAGGGTTCAGAAGGTCTGGGAAATTACAAAGATAAAAAGAACATCCCTGCTGATGTGACTTGGATGTTCTTAAAGGGCTGTTAGGCCAGTGGGGCAGGATATAGCAGTCCTTAGAAATATTCTGTGATTTCAAAATGTATTTTTCCCTTTTGAAGATGAAAAACAAATCCCTTTTTTCTTTTTTCTTTTTTTTTGTTACAGAAAAAAACCCCTTCTACCATATTTCATTGTGGGAAAAAAGAATGTTAAATTTCAAACCAAAATACTCTCCTACTGGTGGGCTGTGACTGAGCTGACTGAATGCATCAGTTCTCTTAGATGATCCTTGGGTTTATCTTGAAAATGTACAGCTCTGAAACAGTTTGGGCCATTCTTCTCTGTTGTAAGCTGAGCCTGGTCAGCACTGCTATAGCTACCCAGAAGGCCACAAAATACCCCATCAGCAATGATAAAGTCTCAGCCTTGCAGCAATTGGGGCTTCTAAGACCTATTGACTTCACAGCAATGAGCCCAAGGAACTGCTGAAATTTCAGAGGAACCTAAATCCTTGGTCAACCTCTACAGCAGGGAGGAGTGCTGGGACTCTGCCACTGCGAGTCAGATGGGTGAGCCAATGAGGATGGCCAACATGGAAACATTCTAAGCCTGATTTTGTGTGTGGTTTGTTTGTTTGATTGTTTGATTGTTTGTTTGTTTGTTTCGGTGGTGGTTGTTGTTGTTGAACTGATGAATTCTGGAGGAACGGATAGAAGGGGTGAGAAAGATTTTGCTTGGGAAATTCCCAAGCTGCTCTTGAATATGCATTCAAATTTCCGGGCTCACATCAAGCCCTATCTCCGAGTGATGCAGAAAAGCCTGCCTTCTGAGAGCAGGTCATCTGAGCTTCCATGTTTCTCAAGGCTTGTCAAGGAGAGGGCATTCTGGCAGAGCTGGCTATGCAGGCATGGCACAACACAGCAAATGTCCATGGGAGGAAGCAGCACTGAGTACAGGAGTAGTAAGAAATGGAGTTCTCTGCCCCTCAACGCCCCAAATTTACTGGAAAGCTAAAGGAACTGTGATGACTCCCTTCCTCTCCCACCACACTCATGCTCCAGCAAATCTGCTTCCAGTCCACATGTGGAGTAGCAGTGAAGAGCTGTGTGGCTCCTTCAGTCCCATCTACACCGTTGCTCCAACCCTCACACGCATCTAGGTATGCAAACGGGGGCCAGAGGACACCATGAGGAGAAAGCCAAGCGCAAGGGTGAGGACTGAAGGGAGCTGGCAATTACCACAGGGTCATACTCTGTCACCAGGCGGAGCTCATTCATCCGAACGAAACGAGTCAGCTTCTTGGCATCAACATCTCTGTTGTTCATATCCAGATCCCTCCGGTCGTTGTCTACCTGAAGACATGCAAAGACACCCACAGTTACAGCTGTCGTCTCATCTCAGCACCTCCTCCAGAGGCACTGATTGCACTCACTCACAGATTGCACCCACCCCCTGGGACACCACCATCCTCTCTCCCCCTCTACATAATCCCCACCTCTTCCTATCACCATTTCTGGAGGTCTAGAACCTACATGGGCCAGCCTGCACTTTGAGATAAGGATCTCCCAGCCTTCTCCAGCCTCCCAAGGACAAGGCAAACTCACAGTATAACAGAAGTCTCTTAGGACTCCAGACATCCCTGCGCTATCAGCTCTCAATGCACTGGAGACGGAGAGAATTAGCTGACAAACTACTCCAGGCATTGTGCAGAGGTCATTAAATAGTCTAACTCCTCACATCAATATTGGCTTTACGTCCCTTTTAAAAATCTTCATCTGCTTATTCTGTTTCTTCTACAAGTAATAAACATTGGCATCGCCCAGTATGGAATTCCTGGAAACATTGTGCAAGCAGGAAATCTCTCCAATAAAAAGAGGATTTTTCTTCCAGTACAGCAGAAGAAAAAGGAATGAAAAAAAGAAAAAAATTAGGCCCAGCATATTTCAGCTTTAGAGGAAAATCCATCCTGCCACACATCTCCCCACACTTCATCCTCTCAAAATGATGTGATTTTATTGAGATTTTCATGACCTGGTAAACAGAAAAAAAGCAGGCAACCATTAAATGATAGCAATACACCAGAGTTTAAGGGCAGAGTCCCTGTGCAGTACCAGCACAGGATGTGACTGAGTTAAGCCATGGGGACAGTGGTCTCTGACATGAAGTAGGATCAAAGTTTGGGATTTGAAGGCTGTTGATACACATGTTGAATGAGATTCTTGGGGCTAAGGAGTGGTCCACATGCACACCCCAGATTTTATTCTCTGCATCTGGACAACCTCTGAAAGTGCTTGTGTTAGTTTTTCCAGGGATGTGCAGACATCTAAAGTAGTTTTTGCTGTTCTGTGGTCATTGGCAAGGTCTTTGTTACCAGCCACCCCTCCTGTCTGACAACACAAGCTGGTGCTTTTCAGACAGTGTGGCCTGATTCCTCCCACAGACTTTCCTCCTGCATAACATGAAGGGGCAGCTCTGTTCAAGTAAAGAAGATGAGGACAGTGCAACACCTGGGCGGGTGAGATCAGACGGGACTTGGGAACCAATCTAAAGCAGCCTGGACTCTACAGAAAGTCTTCTCTTGACTTTCATGGGCTTCTGAAAACATCTGATTTCCATTTGGGGATAATAACATCTTGAATCTGCACTCAACATTTATGTTTTTAAGAAGATAAGGCTGGAGAATAGCCTGCATTTCATAGTTGAAGCTCTAGTCAAAATGTCTTTATCACTCCACGTAATTAGGTTGCTAGCATCTGTTAATTATGTTCTTTTTAGGTCTATCAGGATTTCTTACTAGAATAAATCAGTTTCTTTCCACTATATACAAAGAAGTCTCACCAGTTGACACAGTCCCTCCTACTACTGTAATTATGGTTTAAACTTCTAAGCATTATATGTGTTTCATACACTGCAAAGGCAAAGAAAAAATTAATTTATGCCTCTGATTCACTTCTATCCTGGTGACACATCTTTGTATCCTTCAAGTGAGTATTTAATTCCAAGTTCCTGTATCCGTTCTTTTAAAATTCCTTTTTATCTCTGACCCCTTACTCCTACACATTATTCAGCACAGGATAAAAGGAAAAATAATGTGTCTGATAATTTAAGAAAAACTGACAATCAGACAAGTGAATTGTCAACCACATTTGAACCTGACTAGTATATTATTTTCTTGGCTGTTTTCTTCCCTATTGAACAAGAGTTCAGTTGCAAAAACTGGACTCTGAAGAAAGAATATTCAATATAATACAAAGTCCAGCAATCCAAACACTTTGTTTTATCAAATTCTCTCCCGGTGCAGTCATCCTCACTATCTGCCACAGTGCAAAAACAAAGGATCTTTTCAATATTTTTCGAAAAAAACCACAATGACTAAGAACCAAAATTGAAATGGGTGTTGCTTGAAATTGCAACATCTAGCAAATAAGAGGTTAAATAAAAGGACCTGCCTACTTATTGCTCACTCTTAGATCATTCTTTTTTTAATTATTTGGATAATATCAGTGGTAAACATGGTGCAGGAAATGATGAGGGAAAAAAGAGAACAAACTGTCTTTGCCCAATCTTTGTACAGCCTGGATGTAGAACTTGGCCAAGCTGCCATATTTAGTTTCCCTAGAACAAGTAGTGTGTCTCCATTTCTCCCCACCTCAAGCACTTAGAGGTCTGGTGTCACAACACTTCACTGGCTTTTAGGACACCTTGTGCTGCCTGGGGCCCCTTTCCTCTTCAGAACCCACCTATCTCTGCAGCTTTCAACTGCCATGCTTGTGTGCGAAGGGGCAACACAAGGAAATTGATGTAACAAGTACAATACCTGCTCTTAGCTTTTCTCGGTACTCTTGCAGCAAGTACATGGCTCTTCCCAGTATCATCTCCTTAAATTTCAGCAAACATAGCTACACTGAGGCACCAGCACTTAGAGCTGGAGTCAAGAGAGATTTGATCTTGCCCAGCATCCATCCCCAAGAAACTCCAAAGCAAGATTTCTAATGCCTAAAGCATATTTAGGAAATGAGTCTGCAAACCACCGTGTAGGGTGGCACAGCATCTCTTAACTGCAGACACCTAGTCTGGATCTGTTTTCTGTCATGATGGAAAAGTTTTGTACCCTAGGAGACAGCTTTGCCTGCCTGAAGTGACACTTGCCAAGTTCTGATATCAAGCCTGCTGTGTTGATCCATTGTAACATGGACTCTAAACATTTTTCACGTGTCTCAGGACCCTTTCCAAAACCACAGAAACTCAATACAAGTTAATGCCAAGCTTCGGGCAGGTTATGTAGAAACACAGGCATCGCTCTTTGCAGAGCACTGGGTGCTGAACCAGATCCATAGGGCAAACACCTAAACAAGAGAATCTTACCAGGTGTAATTAATGCTCCATGTCTCAGTGACAGGCACTCTGCAACTGGAAAGCAAAAGCCCTCTTTGGAGCAGGAAGAGGGATGTACTTTGAGGGGGGCAGGCAGCCTGACTGCCAAGAACAACCCTATTTTTGGCTTGCCCTAAGGAGAGATGAGTTTTACGCTTTTCACCATTGTAAGCACTCGTCCTAGAGCCTCTCCCACCCACACCAGCGGAACCAGAGGCTTATGCTGGCGATGCAGGTTTTTGCCCGGCAGCCGTGTTCCCGGGGAGGGAGCTGCTCGCGATGCCCCCCACGGCGCGCCGCGGGCCCACGCACCCTGCGGAACAGCGCGACAGTGTTGGCCGAGGCGCCGTAGTGAGACAGGACGGCGGCGCTGCTGCTGAGGCCGAAGGACACCTCCGGGATCTGCCCGGCCGCCAGGCGAAACTGCTCCGCTTCGGGGCTCTGCGGGTCCTGCGGAGGCAGAGGAGGGAGGGTGAGGGGCCGAGCCCGAGCAGGGCCCCGGGGCCGCCCCGCCACCGGCACCGCCCGCGGGCGGCGCGGGCGCGACACCTGCCGGCCACACGGGGCAGCGCCCGCNGCCCCTCCGCTTCCGAGCCACAGTCGCCACTTAGTTATGGCAGGATGGGCACCCTGCCCTGCTTACCCACACGCTCAAGGGGGAACACGCCAAGGATGGTGCTGAGCCCTTGGGCACTCAAAAGGGAGGGGACAAACCCAGAACATAGGTGTAGCACGTTTAAATATATATATCTATATATATACATACATATATACATATATACATGTATGTGCATGTAGATATAAGTGCGTATGTATAAAAAATATATAAACGTCACAATTTTTAAGCTAACTTTGATTCTAGAGCCAGGGGGTTACAATTTTGAACACCTTGCACTATCAGTACCCTGGGTCCTTTTAAAAGGATATCTTAGCTATATCCTGTAAAAAGTAGCTAATTCAGGTATATCGAAGGATAGAAATGTGCAATTTCTCAGCAATTTGAGGTCCATTCTCTTTCCTGCAGAGAGAGCATTGACTATTACTAGCCTTTGCCTGTATTAAAGCCTCCCTTGCTATTCCCATTCCCAACTTTTCAGTGATGTATTTTTGACACTTCTATTTATTGGATATAAATTCTCAAGACATGGTCTCTGCTCAGAAATTGGTTTGTTTTTCTTTTTAGTTTGAACTGTCAGCTCAGCTGTTTGCGAGCCCAGAGAGAATGGAAAACAAAATTCTTTGTTCGTTCCAAAGAAAAACATCTCTCATGACCCGTTTTGGAAATGCCAGTGCATCAACATTGCTCTGATGAGAGCGCTAAAGCCGAGGGTGGGAATAATCTCACTGAGTTTTGGAGCATTCCTGGGAAACCTGGGGTTTAATCAGGCCAAGCATGGCCCTTTGTCACAGACACGCGGGGTTTCTGGAGCAGTGTGCTGTGTTTCCATCACGGCATGCTGTTCCCAGTCAGGAAGGCCATGCTCATTATACGGGAAGCTTGCCGAGCCACGTACTGCAGTGAATTGAAAGGCTGCAGCAGAGAAATAATTTATGGTGAGCAGAGAACATGGACTTTATTTGGATGAATATACTTTCAGGCAAGGAGCCAAGCCTCCATGGCACACATACGTCTTTATCTACTGTTCAAACGCAGCCCTGTCATGCTTCAGGCACCGAATGCCCGACATGTCGCTGGCTGCTGCCTCGTGCTCCTGGCAGCTGGGGCTGCACGGCAGCAGCCTCCTGTCTGGCTCTGAAGAACGAAATCCTGCAGCGGGAGGTCACTGTGGCACAAGACAAAAGGAGCCATGTCCCTGCTGTAGCTCAGGAGGAGGCTCTGGGTACAGCTCTGCCGCAAGCCCAGCCAGCTACCCTCGGGGAAGGAGGCGTCTCAGCACTTTCATTCTGCGTGTGCAGATTGCCTGGCTGGTTTGCACAGCTTTAGCGCTGCAAGAGCAGCCCCCAAGGAGCTCCGATAGCCTGCAGGCACCGAAGTCGAGGCGGCTGGTGCTCTGTGATCTGTGCTTACAGCTCCCCTGGCACGTAAGCCTCCGGGCTCACAGACTTGTTGCTGCCCTCACTGCACGGGCAGCACCATCGGTCCTCACTCTGTGGTGGGATGTGAGATGCCACTGCGCTGTGCCAAGAGCATGATGCCCTCCCGGCACAGGGCAGAAGGAGGAAGGTGCTTGCAGAAGGACCTGTTTTTGAAAGTCTGAAGCCTTCTCTGACCATGAGACAGCGTGTGGACAGCAGAAGAGCAGAACAGAGCTCAGAGGAAACATGGAAAAAGGTGCAACATGGGGACCTTAAAAGTAATAAGGATCCTGTCAAAGAGGCCTTTGTTTTACACTGCTGTAACTCAATAAATATTTTCCTTTCATTTTCTGAGGAAAAATATTCATGCCATTTTGGGGGCAAGGGACTTGTACCCACCACTCGCCTTTGAATTCAATGGAATTTAGACAAAAAGAGACAAAGATCTCAAGGATATCTATTCTGGGGAACAAAGCAGTGAGACAGAGACCATGCTTACACCCTCCCTATGAGGAGGCTGCAGCCTGAGCCCAAACCCTCTTGGACTTCAGTGGACCTGTGCTATCACTTCTCCCTGAGACTTGGCTTCCTCAGCCATATCACACAGGCAGTGCCTTACTCTGTCTTTGCTGACTACAGCACATAACTGACGTTCCCACTCACCCCTCACCAACACTGTTCCTCTACCATGCACATTTCTGTTTTGCTTCCCCTGCAGCATTTCCCTTTCTCCTGCTCCTACAACCTCCTTCGTCTTCCTCTCTTGCTCCATCTCCTTTTCCATGCCCAGACCAAATTCCCTGTATTCTCTCTGTGACCCATCACCTACTCCCTCCACATGCCTGTTACAGCCCCAGCATCTTCTGGGACAACAGCTGCGTTTAGCAGGTTTTTACACCACATCCAGCCTCATGCTCTCATCAGAGTAGGATAGGACTCACAACTGGCAGATGAGAGGTACTGTGAACACACCTGGAAGAATCCAATGACTGCCACCTCTGCACCGCTGATGAAGGCTTCGGCATCTGCGACGTTGTTTAACAGGATAGGTTTCTCTGTGGTGCTGGCTGTGCCTGCTGAGCAAAGGTCAGGGTTGGGCAGAGTGTACACACAGAGCAGCTCAAAGAGGATCCCCCCAACACACACACACAAGCATCCCAACCTTACAAGCTCACCCACACACCTCTCCTGCAAGCTCAACACAATGTTCGTGCAGCATACCTTGGATAAGGAGGACTCCCTGCAGCAGACCCAGCCTTTCCCCGAGGCAGGAAGAAAGCTCACTTACTGTAGGATGCAGAGTCACCACCTCCAGCACACCCCGCCAGGGAGCATCTGGTAAGCAGGATAATAAGGAGGCACGGGAAGACAGATGTGCCCATGATACCAGCTTGCCTTCTCCTCGCCATGCCACCCTGCTCCGGTCCTCTCCTCGGCAAGAGACACGTCAGCTGCTGTGGGGACCCACAGCCTCTCCTGTGGCGGTGGGAAAGGAGCAGCTGGCCCAGGGCAAAGCCTTCAGCCCCTGAGATAACTGTCTGGCTGGAGAAAGCCCCTCCCTGCTGTGTAGGAACCAGCCTTGGAGAGCTGCACCAACACTGCCGTTGGTGTGTCCTCACCCACAGCACTGGACATCTCAGCTGCCCTGCACCTGCATGACCAGGCACCCCAGTTAGGTTAAGAACATCCCTCTCCAGGTGCTGGATCCCAGAGGCTGATGTTCCATTGTGCTTGGCCAGCAGGCTAGCCACAGGGAAATGCAGCTCTTGCATTAGCTCTGGGGAACAGCTGCTATGGTTAAGTGTTAAAGATGAGAAGGGCATGTTATAGCTCCCTGGCTCATTCAGTTGCCATCTGGGATGAGAGGTAGCGGCTGTCTACCTCTGGAGTCTACCCCCATCACAGCCCAGACTTTGGGCTTCAAAGGATTCATGAAATCCCTGAAGGAAACAGCTCTGAAATAATTTGCTTATAGAGTAAGGCTGATGTTTTGAAGGAGGAGGGCTATTTCCCTGCTGAAATATGCTCTTAAGCCTTCCTGTAATGCATTCTTCACATACACATCACTGAAAAACATGCTCTAGAAAAGAATGTGACACTCATGCAGAAAAGAAGAAAGAAACTGGTTTTATTCTTGGACACTGAAGTCTTGTTACGGCATCTAGCTGCATTCCCCCTGACTGGCTTTGCCTGCACAAGGATGGATTTTAACAGGGTAGGGCACCACATACTGACCAGGAGACCATCACGGGAGGTAAGTAACCATTTACAATGAGTCAGAGCACATGGCAAGTGTAACTCAAGATTGGGATTTTCCAGGGACCAGTCCGCCCTGCCAGGTGATCTTTTTTCCTCAAAAAGGCACTTCCGGGACCGGAGTTGGTATGGGAGAGATGGGGACAACAGGAGGGAGAGGGAGGGAGATGCTTCCCAATTTAACCCATTATGGTGTCATGATGGGGTGGTGGTGAGAACGGTTGGGTCATTTTCAGGGTATCAGAAGAAGCAGCAAAGGCCACCTGCAGGGCTGGGCATCGACCAGGCTGGCACAGAGCCCCAGCACCCACAGGAAGGGCTGCCAGGGCTGTGGCCAGCCATGCTGGCAGGAAGGAGCAGTGGTGGGCATGGCCCACCTGGAGACTGGTGCAGGAGGCAAGGGGATGGGAAGGGGGAAGGCAAACTGGTTGAACTCATTCTGTCCATTCCTTCTTGATGGACAGGTTCCACTCCCAGGTGAGATGGTCGTGCTTGTCATCATCCGTGAAGAAGGATTTATTGTGATAGGTGCCTCGAGCCAGCATACCCTTAGGAGCCTCTTCAACAGGGGTCAGGAACTCGTACTCCTCGGGCCGTGGCCCATAGCTGCCAACCATGAACGTGGCTTTGTCCACTAGGAGAAAACAATCCACAGAGAATAAGTCCCTTAGGTGGGGAATGATAAGGGAGAGAGGAAGCCACGAGCAAAAGAGTAGAAAGGAGATGGGGGAGAAAAGGACAGTCCATATCAGCAAAGGAGAGCAGAATCAGTGGAAGAAGTGGGTTAATGAAGCATAAGGACAGCTGGAAGGATGACATGGATGGATGGGCTGGTGAACAGGCAATTCAGTCTGTACACTCTCACACGTATGTGCTGCTAGAAGGGTGTGCGTACACCCAGCATACGGCTCAAGATCTACCTTGATTTCCCACTACTTCTCTTTCCTGGTAAGAAGACACCACTTATGTGTGCTGAACAGGATGTTGAAGCCTTAGAGGTGCTTGCATGAAAATGCATGTGGAATGCGTGTGTGCAAAGTGGGGCTTTCCTCTGCCTTGTCCAAGCAGAGCAGCACTGAGGAGAACCCATGGGCAAATACAGGGCCCTGCACACAATGGGAAGCTACATAGAGCAGGTCCGAATTTTGTCAAGTGCTTCTGAAGAGCCTTCAGAGGGTCGGAAGCTCCACACAGGCCGAGCCACTGCACAGGGGGTGGAGGGGAGGAGAAGAGCTCTGTATGGAGAGGCAATCTGTGGCAAGCACTGTCTAAGCAGAGTCTCTGTGGACTTTGCTGCAGACAGCAGTGCAGCATACAGATACCAGAGCTGGCTCATACTGAGTTTGCACAAAACAAGAAACAGCTGTCCTAGGTGAAGCAGGCTTATGCACTCTGCTGAGAAGTCACCTCCTGAGTGCTAGCATAGGGTGGGACTCAGGACCAAGGGAGCCTCTGTCCTAGTCCAGAGCTACAGGAACACTTCTTTGAGAAGAGAGATCACACAGGTATGAGCAGTGGGGTGCAGAGCATGCAGGGCTCTTACTCACCCTTCACCCCTGTCCGGTAGGTGTGCTGCACGTATTTCAGTCCCGACACAATGTCCCTGTTTACCTGCAAGAAGTAACCAGAAGTAAGTGTTAAGAGAAGAGTGTTGGTTCTGTATCTGATGATTTTCCTCCTCCTTAGGGACATACCCGTGTTGGCTCCCTACACCAGGCAGCCTCAGATCCCTAAAACAACTTCTCCATAGGTACCTGGAGACCTACAGCATCCTCTGTGCATCTCCTCCACTTCCCCATCCTTTGCCCAACTTTGAAGCTGACTGGAGCACATCAGTCAGGGTCTCAAGACATGCTGATGAGGACAAACAAAAGTGAAGCAGGGAGTTCCCATTTAATAATTTTCATATTGAAAACTGTACATGGGTAACTAGAGTCATCCCTTCAGCCCAAATGGGTGGGCAAGATTAGCTGAACACTTCCAGCTTCCCTCTAAGCTCCATGGGGAGCTGGCAAGTTTCCTCTCAAAAGACAGAGGGACAGTTTTCATAATCTTTTCTCAAATCTCCCATGGATAGCTTGGATGTATCCACTGCTGCTCCTCTCCAGCATACACTGCCTTCCTGAGTGTACACTACTCAGTCTGAAAACAAGATGGACAGATGCTTTTACATCTGTAAAAGGCATCTGCAGGGCACAATTCACACAGTATGAGCCCTTACCAGCCATGGAACTGAGGGAGAGAGTTAGAATAACCTGTCTGGCTTCAGGTACCTCCTGTCAACAGGGCACAGATACAGATGGAAATGTTTCACAGCACAAAAGAGAGGTGGAGGCGTCTTGGGGGAGAGCATTGAGGGACAATCATCTCTGAGACAGCAAGCCTCAGAGAAAAAGGAAAATCTGCCCTACAGAACCCACAATATTAACATCCTCCCTCATCTGTCTCATGAGAATTATCTTCCTTTCTTTTCTGCCTTCTATTCCAAGCCCAGCTTTGAAGCAAGCACTTGCAGAGATGATCAGTTCAGTGCTGGATGCCACACTGCAGTGTGGCCAAGTTTCATTTTCAGCTGTAAACAGAAGAAATGGCTGACCCACTGGTTCATGGGAGTGAGGGAGAAATAAGCCCATCTGGGTATATCACGACCTGAAGAATTCAGGTATCTTCAGCCAAATGCTGCAATATTACATCTTTTTTATGTGTACACGAAGCCCAGTAATAGTGAATCAGTACTTCATGAGTAGCCATTCTCTCTTCTCTTCTCCTCCCTGTTCATTTCCACTTAGTGTGAAGTAAAGATTTTCCAGTGGCTAAAAAGCAAAACCCAACTCAGCCAAACCTACCCATCTGTCTTTTAAACCACTTGTTGTTTATCAGTGTGAGCAAACAGAAATCAACTTCCTCCAAGGGGTGAACAAGCAGAAGTGATTTCCTGGAAATACCTTGTCCCTTGTTGGGTAGAACAACACCTGAAGCTAGGGGAACTTCATAAGTGCTCAGCTTTTGAGCAGGCATGCTGCCTGGCTCTAGTTATCTGATAGACTGCCACTGACTGGCCTCAGTAACTGATAAGAAGCAACTGGAAGGAAAACAACTCACTCTGAAGTGGATCTTAACTCTGTATTCCACACCTTCCTTTAATACGAAGGTCTCTTTCTTGAGTGCTTCGAGGTCACCTGCAAGGAGAGGATCAAACTGTCAGCTAGAGATGTCACAGCAGGGAGAGACCATGCACAGGAGGGAAGATGGGGGTGGGGCTGCTGTCAGAGGTGAGCATCCCTTCGAAGGATGACACCTGTAAAAGGAGTATACAGACGTCTGTGTAAGATTGTGCTGTGCGACCAAATACACAGAAATGCCTGGGTGTACGTACGTAACTGTGCCCACAGAAGACAATGCCTAAACAAACACAGGTCTGGGCACATTTACATAAAGATGTTCATGCACAGACTGGTTGAGCATATGCAGGAGTGTGTGTATGCTCCATCCATGCCCAGCCCTGGCTTGGGTGAGAGGAGTGTGTTTCACAGCTCCTGCCCAGCTTGGAAGGCTGCCTGGGCCCTGCAGGGCTCTGCGTGGTTTTGGGTGAACAGGAAGCCTCTCTGCCTCTCCAGGCCCAGCTTCCTCTCTCCGCAGAAAAGCCCATATAAGGTTTTCTCCCCATGTCCCCAGGAGCCGGAACTGCAGTATTGCTCGATTCTGAAGTTTCAATACAGCCTGTTACCCAAATGCACACACATCCCTTGTGCTCGTGAAGTCTCTTTGAAAGGAAGTAAGCAGAGACAGCAGGAGAAAGCCAGGAGCTCCTAGAGCAGTCTAGATGAAAAAAAAAGACCCTTGACATTTTCCTCTGTTACATCTCCTTCTTTTTTATTCATATGTGTATACCTTAAAATAGGAAACAAGGCTAAGATGCCTTCAGAGTTCCTCTAAAACCCACTGTAGTATCGCAAGGACAAACTCTCCTTTAACTTAGAGCATGCCAGAGCCTTTGCTTGTTCCCCTTTGTGACCAAGGGCAGAGCCTGTGCCTACCTGTAAGGTCCATAGTGATAGGTCCTGGAGCAGAGTCACACACCAGAGTGAGTCGGGTGACCACCACATTGGGAGCTGTTGGGTCTGCAGGTAGGAAAAGTCAGGGGGAAGCTGTCAGCTTTCAAAATTAAATGCAAAGGGAGGGGAATGACACTGAAGAAACAGGGATGCCTTCCCACACAGAAACTGCATTTCATGAAACCCCCAGTAATGCCAGGCTTCCTCAGCACAGCAGGACCACATGTCTAGCCGGTCCTTCCACATGAATCCCCCTGGCCTCCATCACAATACCTAGAGGTGGTCTTTCCACTACAGAAAACTTCCTTCTTAAGATCATTCTGAGCAACAAGACCACTTTTCAGCATAGGCTGGTCCCTTCATGTTCCTAACCCCTCAAAAGTCCTCCAAGACCCACACATCACCCACCACAAGTCCTTTTCCGATGCCAGCACTCCCCAGTAATCTTCCTAACTCGTAATACTCAGAGCATCTTCTGTGCTTCCTTTACATGCATCTTTCTACCTGCCCATCCCCAGTCCTCCAGCACAAGCAGTGCATGTCCCTGGTCAAACAAGATCCCTCTTCTTTGAAGCGACCTTGCCTCCTCCCCGCAGCACACTGTTGCAGAACATCTCCCCAGTCCCTCCCTATCAGTGTGCCCCAGCCTACCTACTACCACAGGTCCATCTCCCAGCAGGGACTTCTTGTACTTAGCGAGGCTTTCATCATCCTTGTCCAACTCTTGCAGCTCCTGCAGTGTTTTCTGGGGAGGAGGTTTGTAATTGAGTTTCCCATCCAGCTCATCATCATCATCCTCCACATGAGGTTCTTGGGTCTTCTCAGTCATGGTCACTTGGTCTGGGTAATAGAGGAGGGGGCAGTCAATGAGATTGCTCTGGATGGGGGTAGTGTTCCTGGGGGCTCTCACTCCGGGCACGGCGTGGCTCAGTCCCCCTGACAGGCAGGCACTCACCCAGTGCCGAAGGCAGCAGGATTCCTACAGGCAAATGGCGACGGTGATCGGCTGCAGTCCTGACACTGCTGTGCTGATATTCTGGCTCAAACACAATCCCCCTCTACCCCCGCTCCTCTCTCCCTGCAGGCACCACAGCGCACACGCAGACCTACACCATTCTTCCCTCCCAGGGAGGAGGTGCAGGAGCAGAGGCTGAAACCAGAGTGATTTACAGCCACTCTGCAGCACAGTTGTGGCCGACAACCCTGCAATTACAAGCCATCGTACAAGGCTTCAGTGCTCGCCAGCTATCTCACACAAAGAGCCACTGCCATGTACTGGAGCACAGAGAAACACAAATAAAGCCAACGACAGATGTTTCATTCACCCTCTCATAACGGGCTAAAAGCCACATTTCATAGAAAGATGGAATACCTGACAGCCACTTCCCTAGATTAGTAAGTCAGCTGAAGCTCTCAAGGAAGCGGGCAGGATAGTCTACCCACTGGCATTCCATGTGCTCCCACTAACAGCTCATTTCAGGCACCGATCAGGACTCCTTTCCCACTGAGGAAGGAAGCGTGGTGGTGACCACAGAACAGCCATGCATAACAGTGCTGCTCCAGTGGGGCTTCTTGGAGTGGAGAGGCAGGACAGCCGGAGCTACAGTCAGCACGGCTGGGACACGCACCGCTGAATGGCAGAAGGGCAGCAAAATTCCTCGGGAGGCATCCCAAATGGGAGCCAGAGCAGGGAAATATCAACCAATGGGCAGCCAGAGCATGGGATGGGGGAACAGGAGACAGGCAGGAGAGGTAAGCAATGCTGTGCCAGGTCCCCCTTAGTCAGCTGCCTGCCTCACGGAGCCAGCCACATGGTCCTAGCCACCTTCCCACTCTTCAGAGAAAGGCTGAAAAACAGAGCAGTGCCCTGGTACAGTGGCAATTGCCACAAATAGCCAAGCCATTCCTTGTTCTTTGGCAGCAAGAGGATTTGGTCAAGCTACATAGATCATTCCGTTCACTTCCACTTATGCTTCTTTGAGACTGTCCCTACTAAAAAGTCCCCTTTTGCTTGCTTATTTGCAATTTTCCAAACAAATAATTTGTCCTTCTCTGCAGCTGTGGCCTTAACATTTGCCCCTGCTCCCAAAAGTTAAACCGGGAGCTAATGGGATAGCTTTTTCGTTCATTAAAACAGAAAGGAAATACCAAAAAGAAAAAAAAAAAGGAAAAACAACTGTTCAAGGTGAATCAGCAAGTATCAGGCAACACTGAGTTAGTATGCAGATCTCTCAGAGCAATTCCAGTGCTGGGAAGAAAAATAATCAAGGAGTGGTACATTGGCATATTACAAAGGGACAGAGAAGGACTGAGTAGCACACAAACAAGAAGATTCAGTCAGGTATTCTACTTGGAAATGGCCATTGCAAGACGACTTTGCAATTTTGTGGTGATTGAGGAACTAGTGCAGAGTGGGCAGCTGAGAAATAAAAGAGAATCTCAACCCAAACAAACAGGAAAAAAAAGCAGGTCGTAGCAGCTGAATAACCCTGGCTCAGTTCATGCCCAGCTCTAGGAGTGTGAAGTACCCAAATATCATAGAAAAGGCCCATAGGACAGGCCCTTGAGCTTGTGCTCATGAGAAAGGAAACCAAAAGCTCCTTCCTGAAAGCAACAATTACACATGCCCCACCACCCTGTGGCCCCAGCACAGTCACCTTAGAAAGCCTCACAATCCCCTCAGTACCACATTTGGCACAGGAAGAGGCTGTGATTAGCCATGACGGCCACTGCCAAGTCTTGCCTTCCACTTGGGCTCCAGCTGCAGGTCTGAGCACTGTCCTGAGCTCTCTCACAATACCAGGCTGCATCTGCCACCAATACAAGCACAGAGCAGAGATGCTTGCCTGCCTCCATCCTCCCATGTCCACCTCTTGTGGTTTATCACAGCAGAGGGTCAGACACAGGAGATGGAAAGAGACATCTCTGTCCACATGCAGAGAAAAGGCAGAGTCAAGACTGGACCAGCTGGTTGCTCCTCATCCCTCAGACCTTCCCTTTGCATCACACATGCCACAGAGACTGTCCCTGCCAGCCCGCAGGGGGGGCTCACTTGAGGGGGAATGCTTTTAGGTTCCAAAAACCTCCCGTAAAGGTGGACGGACAACCTGTCGTGCCAACTGCAAGATCCTGCAGGGAACAGGACCAGCCAGGCTGTCTGGGATGAACAACCCCTGGCTCACAGGCATCTCAGGATGGCACCAATCAGACCAAGTTCTGGCATTTTTCCCCAAGCAGTGGACCTGACACTGCCTTCCTGCCAAATTCCAAGGCAGGCAGTGACCAAGAGGAAAGCTCCCTCTCAGCAGCTCCTGCCTCTACTTGCTCCAGCTTTGGAGCTGGTCCCCTCTGCAAGCTGAGACACATTCCTGAGCTCAGGCACCACTGCTTCCCCAGAAACACCATGTTGCTGTCGGGGTTCCTGAGCTTCTGTGCCACTGTCCAGGCCAAGGGCTAATATGGAGCCCCCCATTTAGACCAAGAGCCTCACTAAAATGAGAGAATTAACCCTATATTGCTCTATGCAAGGAGAAATCTGTGTGGCTTGTGTCTTGCCCTGCCACATTTTTCTTGCGTTCCTGCAGCCCCAGACCACAGTCCTGTGTCACCTGCACCTCTGAGGCCTGCCAGCACCCATGAAACAGCAGGGAGAGGGCAAGGGCAGGGTTAGGGAACCCTGTTAGAGAGAGATGGCTGCAGGAGGCAAAGAAGGAATCACGCCTTGGCGAGAGGTGCGAGCGTCTCGCAGCTGGGCTCTGCCGGTGCCGCGGGTGGACAGCTGCCCTCGCACCTGCAGCAGGAGGGGGCAGTAACAAGGTGGAGGGTAGGCACCTCCTCGGCCCCCCATGCCTCCACGGGGCTCAAAAAGGGGTCTCAGAAGGGCAGTATTTTACTTGCCCTCCGTCTGCTCATCACTTCTCCAAACCAACCCCTGGCCGAGGGCTTATCTCCAGGAAGCGGGTTTAGCAGGGAGGAAGTAATTTTCCGCGATGGGGGAGAAACACACCGGACTCAGCAGCGCCCCCAGCCCTGGCCTCCCCATCCCAAGCCCCGGGGTGCGGGGACAGAAGAGTAGCCCATTGCCCGGGGAGCGCCGGGTAGCACGGCGCAGGGATCCACCCGCCGCCAGGCCGGGACCGCGGGGTCTCTTCCCTTCCCCTGCCCCTCCGCCCCATCGCAGCGCGGAGCCTGACTTTCCCCTCGGGTGCAGGCAGGGCTCTGCCCGTCTCTCCGGGCAAGCCTGGGCAGCGGCGCCAGCCCCCGGGAACAAAGGCGCAAAGTTGCGCGGCGGCGGCAGCGGGGAGCGGGCCGGGGGTGCGCCCGCTCCGCTCTCCCTGCCCGCCTGCCCCCGCCCGCCCCTCGCACTCACCGGCTGCGCGGCGCCTGCGGCCGGGGTCCTCCTCTGCTGTCAGCGCTCAGCCTCGAGCTTTGGCAGTTGGAGCAGGAAGGAAGTTGGTGAAGAGAGGAAAAAAAAAATAACACTCACACGCAGCGAAGAAAAAAAAAAAAAAAAAAAAAAGGAGCCGCGGCAGCAGCCCACCCGCAGAGGAAGCCCTGCGCGGCCCCGCATGCTGCGGCGCTCCGCCGCCTGCCCCGCTTTGTCTGCGCTGCCGCCCGCCCGGCGCCGCGCTGCGCTCTTTTTGCGCAGAGGTGCACAGGGCTTTGTCTGCGAAGCTGAGCCCGGCCAGGGACGCGGGAGTGCTCGCCGTGCGCGGCTTCGGGCTCTCGGTGAGGGCTGCTGTGCCTGGGAGCGAGGGGGGTGATGTCTTTGTTTTTCTCCCCAGGCTTTTGTTTTGTTTATTTTCCTGGTGTAATTAAGGTCGATTTCAAAAACTGGCGGTGATTTATACCGATTAAAATATGCGGAGAATCGGGTTGTGTATTTCTGCGTACGTGGGAAGATAAGGGGTATTGCAGATGGAGGTCGTTAATGAACCTTATTTTTCCTGCTACCTGCTGCACTTAATCAGCTTATTGTTCCCAACTCCCAGCCGTTCTCACACCAGCAGTTTCAAAGATCAGCTACCTCAAGAAGAAAAAGCTCTCATTTCCCAGGGTTGCTTAAACGGTCTGAAAGATTTTACACTGCTTACTTTCTGAAATATCAGCAGATTTCCTCTTTCTTTGCCACTCATGGAGTACCCACTTAGTTCATCAGTCACATAAATCCTTCATGTACGTCGTCTTCAGTGCACAACAAATTAGATCATTGGTTTGCAAACAACAATCTGGGTCTGCAATGACTGATAGACTGCTCTTAATGCATTTACAGAAGCAAAATAAGCAAAGCATATCTATTGCCAATGGGCTTACATTCACTGCCCCAGATCCACATGTCGATTAAAAAATGTTAATTGTACACAAAATTTTAAAGGTTGTAAACAACTGAGGAAAAGGGCTCTTCTTCAGGGATAAATAGATCTCAGAAGAGGGGGACTGATTTTTCTAGCCAGATGTTGCTTTCATTTAGGCTATGGGTGGCACAATGATTCTTACCTCATGCATTTCAAGGGAATAACAGAGCATATGTCTGTCTGACAGTGGATTCCCATTTATCAGGGGCTATAGCCTTAGAAACTTTTCAAGCTTCCATGAATTAGTTTCACTATCAAGAAAAATTATGTTATTCTCTGCCCCTCTTTTTCACTGCTACACTAACCCTCCTCTTGGGCCAGCACAAGGCACCTGACTTGAATATAGTACCGAGATGAGTTTAAATGGTACCAAGGAAAAAATATGTAAACAAATGCATAAGTATATATGGGTGAGTTTTCAACCCAGATAAGTTTCCCCGTACTTGTTCATAATGGACAAATGTGGCTAAACATTTATGCCAGCACCAGCGGCTGAGTGGGATAGGGATGAGGAAAGGACAAAGCAAATTTTTTCAACTACAGTGCCACTTTATGGCAGCTCATACTGTTTCTGTAAGCAGTCCTGGCCTGGGAAAGCTGTGAAGAGTTGGATGTGTTAAGTATGGGAAGCTTTGAGGAAGCCCCTGTGTCTTGTACATCAGCTTCTTGTCTTGGTTTCTCTGCTGTCTGGACTAACTCTTTGATTTCAGTAGGCTTCTCAGTTTATAGGGAGAGACCAGAACACAGTTTTGCTGGGAAGCTGTGTGAGTTGAGATTACTGTTCACTCATGGCTTGGTTTGAAATGTCCTTGGTTTTAGCGACTGTGAACAATGCAATTGTAACTAGTGTTATTGCAACCATTCTTGCTGAGGAAGAGTTGAGATTAGCTTGGTCTCTTTTGTGGGCTTCTTTTTAGTTAAACACCGGACTGCATGTGCCTTTGTGTAGCTATTTGCACACTCTTTCTAAATGCATGTGAGCATAAGTTAAGATCATTTTATCCACAAGTATGCATAAAGGTATAGGGATATATAGCTCTGTGCCACCATGTGTATGTACATTCAGCCTACATGGGTTCATCTGCCTAGCACGCAGGGGAAACAGATTTTACTCCTAGATTAGAAATTAGTCATTATTAATCATGGGGACATCATGTAATTGCTCTGTGCTTCATGTTCCTGTGGTAAGCAGGGTGAGAAGGAGCTGTAGATGTTGGAATCGCACCATGCCAAGCAGATGGGAACTTAGAAGCCAGGCATGATCCTTTGGGTCAGCATATCCAACATCCCGCTGGGGAACCACGTCACTGCTCTGCTGGAAGAAAGGAAAGGTTTGAACCACGATGGAGCAGAACATCACTGAAAGCAAATCTCTACCACCAAGTATTTCGTCTCTGACAAACTGATGCCATGCCATGAAGATCATCTCTTGGCAGACATTGTCCAGCCCCAGCCAAATCTTTTGTCTGTGACAGAAGGAGGCAGGGACAACAGCTAAAGTTTACCTGCTTTATTGCAAAAAAAAAAGGTAAAATTTCAAGTGTGTTCATAGTTGGAAAATTATATTTTTTACTTAAAATATTATGATTAGGTCTTATTTAATTTTACCCCACTGATAACAGTTGGTTGTACAAGTAGAAGACTACATTAATAGGTGTGGTCAACCACTGGTGTCTAAGCCTATTTCAAGAAGTTTATGCAAAATTTTGATGCATATCCTTCAACTGCACAGCCTGTACTCCCAACAGTCATATATGTCTGTGGCACCTTATTGGAAACAACAAACCTTGACTTCTTTTAAAACTGTAAGATTAAAAAAATTAGGCATTTTTTTTTTCTATTTGAATTTGGATTGCTGCCATTAGGTATCTAGTATTTCTGGATTTGAATTTTTTACAGCGGTGGTACATTGCAGCTTTGTGCTGCTAAATGTCATCTCCATCTTCTGTGGAACAGGTTGCTGCGTTTGAGGAACAGAACTATTTTATGACCTTTAGAAGTGACTAATCCAGAAAAATTTCACCCGTTAGAATCTCTTATTTTCACTTGTCATTTCCAAGACTATCTAATTTGGAGCTGAAATTTCCCAGGCTGGAAGCCCTGAAGGGAAAAATAAAAAGAGATTTCAGTCCAGGTAGGGAATCCATTTTTGTAGTTTTAAGAGGCTTAACAGAGTAATACTTTTTAATGCTGCTCTTGTAAAGTGATTTGTTTTGGAACTACTAATTTGCGTTTTCACTGAACTCAGTACATAGTGTTACTAACTTAGATTTCTCTCTAATGAATAATGTTGCTGAATCCTGTCACTGTCATGATTTTTGCCTCCTCCTCAAGCTTTTTACAGTCTCCAGGAAGGCTACAGGTGACATGCCGGGAAGACAACCTCACGGTTCAGCAAATTCACGTCAGCAAGTGCTGCAAGGTAAGTGTCAGTTTTGGCCGTGGGTGTCCCCAGGGTGGTGTCCCCAGATGGTGTCCCTCACTTCATGCAGAGATCTTCTTCCTTGCAGAGATGGGAGGAGGTAATCTGGTCCTGAGGCAGTCACGAGGGGATGGGAATGGGGGAAGGTGACAGGTCAGGGAGCTCAGACATGAGACCTTTCCCTGCCATATGGGGGAGCATTCACTGCACCACGAGGTGCCACCCAACTCTGTGGTAATCCCAGCACTGCCTTCTCTGACTCTCAGCTAAGTGGGATGAACAGGATGATACAGCCAATGAAGCATGAATTCATCTTGTCTGAGTAAAACACAGGCACAGGTTGCCCCAGGATTGGCTTTAAATTCAGCATCCTATGGTTGATCCTGTTGTGCCTAGGAGAGGTGGTGCCTGTTTTCTTCTTACTTGGTGCTACTCACCCCTTCTAAAGTGCTGCAGAGGAGTGTGCAGCACCTGGGATGGGAAGGGAAGGGATGGAGGCTAGGTAAAATGCCAGGCAAGGGAACCAATTATTCAGCATGGAGAGCAAGGAGAGAGAAGGCACTTTGAGGTGCCAACATAGAGCCCCTGGTGAGGGTTTAACTGGGTTTCCCAACCCCAAATCCCATGGGAATCCCTTCAAACCACCCAGCCAGCAGACTTGAGGGCTCTCAGCTAGATGAAGAGCTGACCCCTGAAAATATGACTGTGTGCTCCATCTCTCCAGCTCCTCCAGAAGTGATTTCTTTGAAAGATGGAGAGATTGGAGATTTAATACTTGTCTAAGCAGCTTTCAGGCTTGTTAAAGTGCTAATCCCATAACCCCCGTCACAAGCCTGAAGGTGTGCAAAGACTTCACATGTCACTTCTGGATGACTCAAATCCCCTGGGGGAGCAAGGGAAACAGGAAGACAGAAGAAGGAAAAGGATTTGGTTGGGGCTGAGAGGGTAGGGGCAAAACAGAGCCAGTTTCCTCCAGAGGCTAGCCTGAGAAAGGCTGAGGATGGACAGAGCAGCTGTGAAGGAGAGAGAGGGAGAGCTAAGTGGGTGGGAGGGGGGTGAGGAAGAAAACAGGGCTTGGTGAAGGGAAGATGATCCCTGTCATTGGGGAGCAGGGTTGTCTTCTCTGCATCCCCTGCACTCCAGAGCCTAGCATGCAGGAAAGCAGCTTTTGCTCTCCATCCCTCACTGGGTGCCATGGCAGAAGTCAGTGTTCTGCAGATGAAGGTGTCTCAGAGAAGTCACTCACCAGAGCTGGATTTAAAAGAGGACTGGATTATTTTGGGACCTCTCAGAAAGCAGGTGGTTATGTAAGGTCAAATCTCAGCAAGTGTCATCAAATCTCAGTTCTAAGCTGATCACCAGGCAGGGTGTTGGAGGTATTTATTCAAGCGCTCCTCCCTGTGTTGTGACTTTCCTCTGAAACGGCCAGAGCTGAAGCTGGAACTAAATTAGGAGAGCTGTGGCGTCCTCTCCTCCTCTGCTGACCTTGGGAAATCTCCCTTGCCAGCTGCACCCTGACATTCCTGTGCTAAACACTACTCTCAACAGGGAACTTGCTTTTATACTGGAATTTATGGCTTCTTGTCAGATTGCGTCCAGCCTGTGGCTAGCTGTTAGGTGCCTTATGTACCTTGGTGCTTCGCCTGTAGCTCAGGGCATGCTGCTTGCAGCTATATAACCTCTCTCTGGAGCCATGAGACAGTAATTACCAGCCTCTCTGTGCCAGCGTTTTTTCCTTTATTGCACTTGTGCTGTTCACATGTTACTGCTCTCACAGCCCTGCCTCCGTAAACCCCCACAGCGTTATTATGGTGGATTCTCGTGGAAGAACTGGTGTGAGAATTGCTGTTCCTCCCACTCCTTCTTTTTCTCTTGTATTGTAGACTTCAGTATATAAAGGAGAAAAACAAATGTGGTGTTCAACAAAAGAGCCAACAGCTATTTAAATTCTCAGTAAATATTATCCAATATTATATATTCACAGAAGCTTAACAAGAAATGAATGTGCAGCATTTGCACATAATAAGCGTTCTCCTCCCAGATCTAATAGAAACACACCCAGAAATAACCCAAAGGAGTTTAAGTGGGTCTTGATGAAAAGTACATCATGCTGAGGGAAAGCATGGCAAGAAATCATCATACTGGTCATTTTCACCGTCATCACCTGCAGCATTGGAGAGAGTCCTCAGAGGAGGATACTCCTATGGGACCCCATCATTGCTCTTAACAGCTGGCCAGTGGGGAAAAATTCCCCTTTTACTCTTTCTCCTTTTCCTTTATTTTCTTGTTCTTTCTAGAAATAACTTTCAGCATTACAGTCAAAGTATGCCATCAGCTGTCAGTGTGCTACAAATAAATCTTAGTGTATACAAAACTGTCAGAACTTCCTTTGTGCAACATGTGCATTCCCCACATGCAATGATGACTACTAAACAATTCAGTTAGTCTATGGTGTGTTTATGATGCCTGACTGGACCAGAAAGCAAGCTGCAGTTCCAGGTTCTTGGCACAGAAATATCCTTAGCAGCCTCCCAGTAAGAAGCTTCAATGCACTTTGTAGAGGTGTGTACCTTCAGTGGGAAACAAGAGTGTAGAGGATCTAAATTAAAAAAAAAAAGGTTGGAATCTGGCAGTGAAAGGCCATTAAAAGCAAAAACAAACAAACAAGCAAACATTACAACCTTAAGCTCTACACTTGTGCAAGATCCTGAGGGGAAAACAGAAGGCTTAGTACTAGCAGTACACCTAAACAATAAAAGGAAAAAATAATTTATTCAGATTTTCATCCCTCGGTTTTTCCACTTCCACAGTTATTTCCACCAGGGATCTGCTATCACATGGCAGCAAGAGCATTTAGCATCCATGTGTCTGGGAGCTGAGCAGCAACCCAAGAGACAAGATAATAGAGCAGAAAGAGCTGCTTCCTCTGCCCATTAGTCAAATGTTCCCAAGGAGAGTGTGAGATGCTCCCCAGAAGCAATTATTTCTTTCTGAAAGCCTCAACTGGTACATGAAAAAAATCATAATAATGGTGGCAAAGGGCTGAACTGAATGAGATTGCACAACCGTGCTTTTATGTCGTGGGAGGAGGAAAGAAAAATGTATCTGTTGCATGGCGTGAAAGCCATGGGAAGATATGCACCCCCTTAAGAAGAAGAAGGAAACATTTTACCAAAATGTTTAGAAGAGCCTTCCCTTATTGGGCTGCTGGTTGCCACGGAGAAAGAATCGATCATTCAAAAAAAAAAAAAAAAAAGAGAAAAGGAGCTGTCAGGAAAGAAGACATCTGGAGCTGACTTGTATACAGCTTCTTCTTCTTAGCCCAGTGACACTGAATCGTTTGTTTCACTGTTTTAAACTGAATAAAGCTCTGGAACTGTCTGATTTCTATTTAAATAAAAACACACTCTTTTTTTTTTTTTTTAAGAAGGCAGTATTACTTCTTTGTTTAGTTCAAAGCATGATCATTTTAGAGAGTGCTAGCATGCCATTGAATCACTGTTCACAGGTACATAGCATGTAATTCATACAGAAGGAATCCATTATGAGAAAATAAAAATCTGAATAAGACCCTTGAGACAATACTGTGGAAACTGTGTGATTCAGGTACATTTTTAAGAGCAGCCACGAGCTCTGATTTATAGCAGTCACATAGATAACCAGGTTAACTACCTGAGTTTGATAAAAAAAGGGAAAAATGCTACGTTTTGGTTCAGTGTATTAATGTTGATCTTGTTCTGTAAACGTCATTCAGGAGAGAAATAATCTTAGAAATGAAAAAGCAGATATTTTAATTGTGGGCAGAGTGAAAACAAGAAAGAAAGGATGCTTTTTAAAATGTTCTAACAAATTCAGTGCTGTTGGGTCGTTACCAACAGCCTGGATGCAGACATCAAGCAAAGTTAGTGCACAGAAAGGATGCTCACTAATGGTGTTGCTTTCTCATGGGACAACTTTGCAATGAGCATGGGGATGCTCTTAAACAATGAATCACAAAGCAGTGTGAAACGGCTGAGCTTTTTTGTGCTGCATGGCCGAGAACATCAGTCTCCACAGCAGATGCCAGCATGGCTGAGTCTCATCTGCAGATCTGTGAACTTTCTCTCCACCATCTCTTCTGTATATACAAATAAGAACGATAAAAATGTAGTTCTCTCTTTTGAGATCTGATGTTGAAAAGGGTTATCAAGAAGAAAAAGAAAAAGAGACACGAGAGGATTCCTTTTGGTTTTCCTTTTATTTATGCCAGTCAGGGAAAGGTTTCTGTAAGTTACTAAAATCATGCTAACATAGCAGTCTTGTGAGTGTGAGATGCTAAGACTCGGTTATCTGTTCCAAGAAAGGCCAGACTCACTACGCAGAAGAAAACATAACTCTCTGGTAACTAATGAAGTGTGGGACAGACTACATGGTTTTATGTCATCTGCTATAAAACGCCCCAGAATGTCCTAAAGCATTTGTGCCTGAAAGCCTGGGGCCTGTAATGATGTTCTGACACGCACAAGTAGAGCGCCCTTGACTGAAGGAGAAAAGCAGGGGCTTCATTTTTACTAAAGAAGCCTTGGCAATGGCCATTTGGCTTGAGGACTTAGTCATGTTCCCAATGCCTAGTTTGTAGCACAGACAGGGCCATTGCTGATAGTTCAGCAGAACCTTATCATTTGATTTATATTTCCTCAAAGGACCCTTTTCTCCAGGATGGTCATGGAAATCTCCCTCCAGAGCCCTGGTAGTGGAAAAACAAACCTCAGCCTCTTTCATCTCTGCCCTGTTGCCAGAGAAACCTCCAGGGCATGAGTGGAAAGGAGTATCAAGATCAGGCTCTTCTGCAAGCTGAGCTTGGAGACACTGAACATAACTTTTGTATCCAGCAGCAGGTACAGATTCCCAAAGTCAGCACACCCCGTTTATTGCAGGCTGTTACAGATGTTTAATCCTGACACCAAAATAACTGTGCATGATTTCCTGGAGGAAAAATGATAAAACTCTCCATGAACATGCCTTCTTCTGTGCATTTTTGATGGACTGATTTGCATGTATTCAAACAACCAAATATCTGTGCCAGGCAAAGCCCAATCCCGTGTATCTGCTTCTCTTTTCTACACTAGCATAAACGACATGAGGCTTAGGAACATGGTCGGCATTGCAGGAGGAGGATTACAGCAAGGGAGTCTTCTTTTGCAGGCACCTTGCTACATTGAGTTTCTCACCAAAATGCTGTTGACATGACAACCTCACTGATCTTCTATGAGACCAATTGACAGTCTCACTCTAAATCCAGATCCTACCATGGTTCTCTCATCAGGGATCCAGACTCACTTGGTAGACTGCTTATCTTTGGGAGTGAAACCAACATTTTACTGCCTGGTTAATTCTCTGCTCACTTCCAGTTAGGTGTACAGCCCATGCAAGTGATAAATCTCTATGAAAAAGGCACAAAGTCTCCCAAGTATGTGGCACAAGCTTGTAGAGATAAGTTTCAAAAGTTACTGTGGCCCACACCAACCACAGCCCTTATCAGCTGTGTCCCCGAGTCTGTGCTTCAACTGGGATTTCCTCCCACGGTCCCATGAGCTCAGTCAGCCTCTGGAAAAATCACTGTCTTGTAAACTTGTGTTTTCTTTGTCATTCAAGTGATCTGCTATTTCTGGCATAACTACTGTTTCCATGGCTACAGCAGCTCATAAATAGGGTCAGAAACCTTGGAGATGTTTTTTAAGTGATTCCTTGGAATAGAGTATAATCCGGCCAGAGGCAATGAAGCTCGTGAGTTTTCCTTTGAGGCCACGAGGATCGAACTCCTGTTACCACTTGGACACCATGGTTTCTGGTGTAGCTTTGGTCTGGACCGAATGGCAACTGTTGTGGCCAAAAAAGTTGGCAGTGGCTTTCTTGGGACCAGGGGAGGAAAAGCTTTGGCAGGGAGGGACAGGGATTGGGTACTCAGTCCCTGGGCAGGACTTGTCATCCATCTGGTGTGGCAGCCAGGCATGAACATGGAGCAGGTGCCTCTTGCTCTGAAAAGAAGCTGTGCACCCACAACTCTGAAAAGCAAATGCCACCCACTTCATGAGGGGAAGGGAGAGAGGACGGATGGAGAGAGAGGACCAATAATCCTGAGAGATAAGAAAGAACATGAGAAGTGGGGCCCTTCAGGGAGTTTCTGTCACGTTTTGTCAGTGGTAAAAAAATACCTTCATGTGACACCATGGAAATTTTTTTCCCACAGTCCACTTTTCTTAAAGAGAAACAAGACAAATTTCATTGGGAAAACAGGAAAACAAAGGGAATATTTTGAAAACAAACAACCTGAATATATATAAATTTTTAAGCTTCAGGAAAGAGGAGTAGAGGGCTGTAGAGCTGATTTCCCCAGCAACTTTACCTACATAGGAGAAGGCAGAAGGGGAGGGGGAGCCCCTGGAAACCTGTCTGCAGCAGATGGAGGCATGGGAATGAGCAGCGGGGATGGGAGTGAGTCTGTTGCCAGCAGGCTGCACCTCTTTATATCCACACAAGCAGGTCCCTGCCCACAGTAATCACTTCTGCTGTCAGAAGAGGATGAGTGCAATCAATCTCCATGCATTTGTATACAAGCTCTAGTCATCACAGGGAAGAGAGGATGCCAACACGATGCTGCCCCCGTCCTCTTTCCCGTGCCCAGAAATTACTGCACAAGCCTCTGAAAGCTGTGTGATTGTCTTAAATGCGTGGGAATGTAAGTGTGCTTGCTCCTTCTCTGCTAGATTGAAAGCCCCTCAGCTACATCTAGGATTTACTTGCCAGCTTCTCAGTGCCCACTCAAGGGCTAGGACCTTATTGATTTTTTTAATGTAAGCTAAGAGTCTCACTGAAGGAATTATCTTGTCTAACTTCAGCCATCTGAAAGGTCAGAGGCCTCAGCTATGGGACTCTTGCTCAGCACCAGGGCAGTGCTGGACTGGTGTTCACTGCCAGGGTCTGTCACGTCAGTGACTGTCCCTTCTTGGTCACATGCCGTCACACCCCTGGCTGGCATGGCGGCTCCAAAATCCCCTCCTCCAACCTCACCCAAAGACAAATCCCCTCCATCATAAACAAACCCACACTTTGGTTTCCTTCTGCCCCTGTATTGCTCTAATGCTCCTGGTGCTACTCCATTCTCCGGGATTATTTTCAGTCCTGCCAGCCCTTATCTCGTGTTGTGAGGTGGGTGCTCAACAAGGGTAAGTGCAAGGTGCTTCACCAGAGCCAAGAGGTTTGTTAACCTTGTGCTTATACCTCAAGCCAGAGAGTTACAGGCCACGACTGAGGCACTGCTGCAGCTGAGGATGAGGATGATCTTCCAGCACCTTTTTGCAGGACTCTGGACCTTCTCTTTTCATCCTGAGACTCCACTGACTCTCTCCACATCTCTGACACTGATCTTCCAGGCAGTTACAACAGGCTATTAAAACACATTGGAGATACCAAGCACTTGGTATAAAATAGTACTCATTACCATGCATGGAGTTTTGTCGGGTTGCAGTATGGGCTGAGCTCTACCTCCGAGGGCTCCTCTCAGTAGCAATGCTACTGGCACCCAGATGTGACCCAGCTGTTACCTCAGCCCAGCACCTGGGGTCTCAGGAGTGACTGGCTGGCCACCCACGTGCAACACAAAGGTTCCCCATTCTCCCCCTGCCTTCCATCTGCTTCACAAGAGCCCTGGCAGAATCTCAGCAGCATTCCCTATGATTCCCTTGAGTGGACTCAGCCCTGTTGACACTGGGCTAACTGTGTGCATTGCTCTGTAAGGTGTGTCTTCACCCCTGCAGCACCTCTGAGAAGTTTTCTGGAAACCCCTCCAGGCATTCACCAGCACAGGAGAGGGATAGGGAATCCTCCCTTCCCTGACATGTGCAGACATGTGTGTTCCCAAGAAGCAGCATCACTCAAAGGGCAGGTTATTTTGTTATTTCTCTTTCCTTCTGCAGAGATGTCCCCCCAGAAGCTCCAGAGAAGCCACAACCTTCTTGCAGAAAGGGGCACATCACCCCTCAGGATTGTGCCGAGGCTCTGCTGCTCCTCCAGATCCTGCTGTGCCTACACAATTCTGGTCTCATAGTTCTCCCCCCACTTCCTCCCTGCTGTGAAAACGCCCGCCCACGACTGATGCCCTGATGTCACCTGGTGGCAGGGTATATCTGGAGGACAAAGGACACCTCGAAGCTCTTTCTACGCAGGCTGGAGGACGGGAGTTGAATGATTTGCAAGAGGAGCCCTTGGCACTGTAAGTGTTCCCCAGGAGCTCAAAGCAATAGCAAGGGGGCCAGTGGGATGAAAAAGGAACTGGGTGCAAAACCCAGGGGAGAGAAAAGTCCAGATAAAACTCCATGGGGGAAATATTTGGATGTTTGTTCTTGGAGAGCGTGAACAGATCCCGTAGCTAGGAGAAGGAGTTGTGATTCTTGCGTGGTTGCTTTCTGTATCCTCTAACATTAGGGCAGGTGCTGCAGCAGTGGTTTGTCTCAAAGCTCCCTGGCTGTACAAGCAGGAGCTGCTCAGTTTCTCACGCTGAGCATCCCTCAGTTGGGGCTCCCTGGAACCCCCTTGGCTTGTGTCCTCAACTGGCTGAGCCTGCATGTGAGCAGCACCGGGGGATTGCCAAGGAGCAGCTGGGACAGGCAGCTGGTGTTTCCTGCCCCAGTGCCCAGCTGCACATGCAGGGCACATCAATGAGGAGTTAATAACATGATGCTGTACCTCTGCTGTTACTGAATCCCTTCTTTCAGCTGGGGTAGTCTTTCCAGTGATCCCCATTTGGGAATATAGTTCTAGTGGAAATGAGTTTCTGTCTTTTAGAGTGCATCCTCTTTCACCTGTTCGTGGTCTTAAACCTGCTGCTAGAATGAAGGATTTGAAATCCTGTGTAAGACGAAGGAGCAGAAAGGGCTGAACCTGCATGGACTTTTTCCCATCACTATGATTAGCCACCTCAAGCAATAGAGACTGGAGCTATGAGACTCCTCAAAGGCACTGGATTCAATACTCCCTGACAAAAGCCTGAAAGGATGATGCTAGTGGCTCTCCTGAGGCCAAGATCTGAGCATGCAAGAAACCCATAAAAAGAATGTGAAAAAAAGGATGTTTCCTCCTGGTTTCTGTCTACTCACGGAAGAGTATCTGCATGGAGGGCCACGGCTTATGGAGATTCTGTGTCTGACACCCTGAGGCAGCATAAGACAAACGCATATGGAGGAAGCTGTATTTTTGAAAGTTTTGGACGGGGAAGACGAGTCCCTACACCAAAACTGTCTGAAGAAGATCAAGTGAGGCATCTACATTATCTGCCAGGGACATTTTCCACAGAGAGTCAGAGATTAAGGATGGGGCAGATTAAAGAGTCAGCATTTGTCGGTAGTATTCAAGCCCCTTTAAATTTAAATTAAACTAAAAGAAGGATGATTAACCTGGCCAACAACCCAGAGGTGGGATTTCTGACGCAACTGAGATAAGCACATTAATGCGTATTAGGTATAATTAGCATTCAGATGCAAGCAAAGCTCTTACCTAGAGGATTAAGCCCTTGACTGAGCAGAAATGCTGTCAGGGGCAATTAGGTAACACCTCATCAGAGGAGGGGGCAGAGGAAGTGCATGGCAGAGGATCGTATGCCTCAACAGTCTTTGCATCCACAGCCATCAGCTCTTGCCCAGGAGCTGCGTTCTGGTGCTGGCAGAAGCAAAAGAGCTCTGGCAGACCAGGAAACACTGGGAGGAGGCAGCACAGCACTTGCAGAGATCTAGAGGAGACTCAAAACGTTTGTCAAGCCCCCTGTTTGATCTGGTACCAAGGACTATCCAAGTAACCAAGTACGGTAAGACAAAAGGCTGTGAAATTCCCGTGGGAAGAGCTGCTATTGGCATTTCTTCCATATCTATGATCCTGGGGTGCTTGTCTGACTGCATGTAGGGGCAGTTTGTTTGCAAGGTGTGGGAACTGGGGCAGGTTCCATGCTGTGGGGCAGGGCCCACTCTGGCATGAATCCTTAGCAAGTCTCACGAGCTCCATGGTGGGAGGGCAGCTTAATTCCTGCTGCAAGATGGAAGTTGTTACGTGGCATTAAGGTTACTTTCTATCCTCCATCATTTCTTTTGTGATGCATGGAGAGAATAGAGGTAGAGGGAGGTTAGTAAGGAAGAAGTTAGAATTGTCCCTAATGTTAGAAATGTCCCTAACTAAAAGTTTCATTGAGTGCTCTTTATTGAATTCATGCAGGTGAGAGAGGATGAAGTGTGATTTGGGCAGATCCCTTTTCCTACCAAATCCTGTGTTATTGAATACCTGTAGACGGATACAACTACTTCAGATTGGGGCAAAAAGAAACTTCAAGGGCTCAATCTTTCCATTAGCTATTCTTCCATTGAGTGAAGGTCAGGGACAAAGTATGGACAAAGGATCTAAGAGGTTTTGACCCTCAAAGACATATTTGTGGTTAAGGTAGCATGCCAGTACACAACAGAGGCTGTTGAAGCAGGGCAGAAATTCAGTTGGAGATGGATGGAGACGGAGCTCGAATGCAGCTGTCAAGTTTTGGATGTCAGTCCTAAGGGATGGAAATCTGTTCGCCGGTTTGTTTTTTCTGTTGTACTTTTGGGAGTGACCCTTGAGAGGTGTGCCAATTAACTTGGGTGTCAGATTAACATGGTACTTAAAAGTGGATGCATGTCCCTTTTAGTTCAGGAGTGGGGTTTAGCACTGGGACAGACAACATGGTGTTGAGAATTGCACCTGAGACAGAGGCTTAATAATAGCCTTTAGCACATTAGCAGACATGTTATGGAGCAGCTTTCTGATGCAAAGCATTTTGTTGTAGGGCAGTATCATGTGAATTCCTCCCATCCTGAGTAACAGAGAGGCCAAATTCTGTCTTTGTTTTGGAGGCAAAATGCCTTCATTTCTCAGTTTGGCCCGAAAAATCTGTGAGTCAAAAGATTTCATCTCTCCTCCCAGCAGTGCAGTCCAGGTCATACCTATCACTGCACTTCCATTCTCATTCTGTAAAAGAAGAAGGTGACAGTGTTTGCCTGTCCTGACATCATGCTGTGAGAAAAAAGAAAAAGCTGTAAATACTGGGCAACTGTTCAGGCGCTGCAGAGATGGCAGCCAAATAAGTAACTTCCACGGTTTGAGCTGATCCCTGTGTTTGTGGGCACAGTGTGTGCTTAGGAAGCGTTGTGTTGCACGCGGGGGAATAGCATCTGTGCATACTTCAGCTTCAGACACAACCATCTGCTGCTCCATTTGGGGCTGCTGGAACCTGTCCAGTCTCCTGCTTGGGATATTACAGCTGAGGCAGAAGCCTGACCACAAGCGACAGAAGAACTAGCCTGCCTCTAGGTGCTATCATTTGGAACCATCCTACTGCCACCACAGATGGAAAGATGTCCTGGGTGAAGTATTTCCAGACTGCCACAGATACAGAAATATGGATCTTCACCTTGCATTGATGTGGAAGTGACACAGGAGGATTGCTCAGATGATCTTTCTCCTTGTATCTCAGGATTTGCTTTCCAGCACTGGCTATTTCAGGACGAAGACACGAACTCTCTTTAGACTTGGGAAAAAAAAATCTTTGATGACATTTATAGTTCTGAGATTAAAAGTCCGGAGTGTCACGGCAGGTGATGTTGGGGATTAAGCCAGAGTACTATGGTGACCTAATGAGATTAGTCTTTAGAACCAAATCCTGAAGTTAATTCCATCAGCGATTACATCAGCCTAGATGCACAGGGATGAACACCTGGAGATAGGAGATATGTAACAGTCATGGGAAAGAACGTGACTTCAAGGAAGAAAGAAAGAAGTTGCATTTATTTTTATCCATAAATGCACTTGTTCAGACCATTCTAGCATACTAATTAGCACAAAATTTGATGAAGGGCTGGAAGCTCCCCTTTGGGCACTGGTGAGAGTTATTGCTGTCCTCTCTGGGAAGGAAGCAAAAGGCTCAGAGTGCAGCAGTTCTGCCCTCTAGGACAGATGTCTCTCAAACAGAAATTGCTCCCTGATAACTATTTAGCCCCTGTGAAGTGGAGTTTGGCTCATGTACAATGTGGTGAAGAGGGGTCAGCACATGTAATATAATGCTCAAAAATACCAAAATGGGCACATCCCAGGGAAAGTTACAGACTTTACTCTTCTAAATCCTGAGAAATTTGCAAAATTAACTTCTGCCTAAAAGATAGTCCCCAGTGCTTTGCCTTAGCCTTCTGTATAATCTTTCAACAATCTTGTGCTATTTCCCATAAGTTGGATATTGACAATCATAGGGCCCTAATTTCAGCTCCACCCAGATAAAGGGCCCATCTAGCTCAGCATCCCGTGTCCATCAGTGTTCAAAAGGTAATGCTTAGGCACAAGTATGAGAACAGGTGAAGTATAACATGGTGATTCCCAAGGACAGGATATTTCTCTAAGCCATACAGGTGTCTTTGTGGCTCCTGTAGTACTCAGGTCCTGAACCGGTAAGCAAAAACCTTAGCAATGCTATTCCAAGGCTAGCTAGAAAAAAACCCCAACATTGTCATTAAGCTTCCTATTTTAACTAAATTGTGGGGCAAGCTTCTGTGGCAACCTGTCTCCAAGAGTGCAACCGTGTTTGAGACAAAAGAAGGTATGTCTCCATGACTCTGCAGTCATTGCACCGTGGGGTTAAGTGTCTTTTTGGCCTTAGCTCAAGTGTCCTTTGTTTAGCATCTTAATTCTAGCATGCCAGATGAAAGGCAGTGCTACCCTGCTTAATTTCTATGCATTACAATCTTTCTTTATCTTTAATACCATTATCTTTAATCCTGCCTCAATTATACTTTCCATAATTCTGTCAACTGACTACTGATACCTAGAAAAGATAAGCAGAGTGTTATGTCAGTCCTTGCTGTTATCTTGCAGACAGAGGGATCTGAGAGAGGCGCGTGCCCGCCGCTCACAGCCCAGCGATGAGTGAGACCCCAGCCGCCAACCTCAACACTGGAGAAACTCCAGCTGGTTCCACTACACCGCGCAAGGGGCCTCCCAAATTCAAGCAGAGACAGACAAGGCAGTTCAAGAGCAAGCCGCCCAAAAAAGGAGTAAGAGGGTAAGGGAATTTTGGAAAGAAAAGAAACCATGCTAGTTGAGTAGCTCCCCACTGCTACATTGCGCTTCTGTGGCACCATCTTCCCTTGGGCAAGGAGCCAGAAGGCTTTCTCCTGCCCCAGGTGCCATCAGCTCTCCAACCTGGAGCTGCTTCTCTTCTGCTCCCTACCCACAATTCTTCTTCCTTGGCTGGGGGTTTAGGATGTCTCCCCTTTCCTTGCTGCTGCCCCAAACTCACTCCTTACCTACTCTTTTCTCTCCTAGGTTTGGAGATGACATCCCAGGCATGGAGGGGCTGGGCACAGGTAAGCTCTGCAGAATGTTGTTGTTATGCCCTGCTTTAGCACTAGTGCAGACAAACTTCATCATGGGAGAGGATTCTGGGGTGGCCTCTGTTTCCCTGGCCTGTCTGCAGCTCTCAGGGTCACCAGAGAAGACTAGTTCTACCTCCACAAGCTGCCACGTTCATGCTTATGCTTATATACACTACAAGAAGGAAAGGCCATTTATGTATGCTTCAGCTTCAGACTACTAACATTGGGCTGCAGAAGTGCTTGTTTGTTTTCTGCTAAATACTCTGGCTAAGAATTTCAGCAGCATGAGGTTCTCAAAGAAATGCTAAATGCTAAGCTATTAATACCAAAAATCACAGAAACTAAATCCCAGATGGTTAAGTATTTGTGTTGTCATCAGAATCCTAATTTTAAGAATTTCATGTACCCATCTGGGATTGAGAAACATGCATTGGATGAGCTGTAGCCAGTCAGAACTTTGAAGTATTGATAATGAGAGAGTTACGGATCCTGAATATTGTAGCCCAAATTATTCAGCATCTGATTTAAAACATGTCTTCGAGGAGATCATAGTTTGGCTACAGGTAATTTATAAGAACAAAAGAAACCGCATACCTGGAATGAATTTTTACACCAGTTTACATAGTCACTGAAGGGACTAGGAAATGCTGGCTTGCTTTTGTTCACCGAGAGAAAGTACACTGATATGGTTTGGTCTGACAGGTAGTACCAGATTTGAAATGCTCATCTGCCCATTTAACCTTCAAATGGAGTCTCATTCCTGTTAATGTCTCCTGAGTAAATCAGCCTTTCCATTAATAAAAAATAAATCCAATGCATGCATTGACAAGAACCTATTTGTCATTTTCTCTCTTTTGCAGATATCACCGTGATTTGCCCATGGGAAGCATTCAGCCATCTGGAGCTGCACGAGCTGGCCCAGTTTGGGATCATTTAAGGTGTCAGCATCTCTACTGGTGTCACCTGGTGACTTCACAGATCCCAGCATGGTCTTCACCATCTTTGACACTTATTTTTGGCCCTTGCATCCACTTGCTTATGGGCAGGGTGGTTTTGTAAGAGCTAGTTATGAGAAACTTAACTTTGCAGATTAATTTGGCAAAGAAGTTATTTGGGACCCTGAGCAGGCCTCATGCTCCATATGATGAAACTACTGAAAAATGTCTTAATGCCTCCCTGCACAATATTCTTTCTTCTCTCACTGTCATAGATCTTCAATGTTGATGGTGATACAGGGAGGCTGTATTTGAACTTTTTCCCTGATTAGCTGAGATATTGTGTGCATGTATGTCCAGTCCTAGTCAGCCCATTCTGTATTCTTCCTTCCTTCCTTCCTTCCCTCCCTTTCTTCAGCTTTCTATGCAGAATTTCCATGGGTAGGTCCCCAGTGTTATTTGGGCCACCAATTATTTGCTCAGAATATATCTGTAGAAAACAGCATTAGAGTCACAGACATAAGGCTGTTTTCCATAGGAGATCCTTTCCCAGCAGCTCACCATAAGGAACATGCTGCTAAGATTAACCTCATCAGCAAATGGGGAAAGGGACTTGCAAATGCTGTCTCTGCTGTACTGCCCACAGGCTATGAACCATGAGAGTCTGGCTGTTCTCATAACGTTAAATGAAAATGTGTGCATCTGAGATCAATAGCTAAGTGAATTAATCCTATTATTCATTCCTTTGTGGTTGCAATTCCAAAGAAGCAGCACTCCAAATGACGCAGCATTTCCTCTCCTTTGATGGGAAGCCCTGTGTGACACTTGCACTGTCCCCATGCCCATACATATTTACATGAGACATTTGCTCCCCAGGACACGCTTGCTGCTGATTAAGACAGAGATCTGTCGTCAGACTGTGCCGGCGGTCCTGCCACATCCAGCAGAAAATGGTATTGCAGTAATTGCTCCCTCTTCCCTGTATTTAGCATAGGACAAGTCTCCCTTCACACTGCCCCTCGTAAGCAGGAAGGCTTTTCTCTCTTCACTCCCTGGCAATTTCAAGCTCTGGAGCTTGTTTGGACAAGCAGGCAAACAGTGTCCCCAGAGAGAAGTAACAGCAGAGCGAGTGGGGAGGCAGGGGAAGGGTAGGATGTGTGCACGCAGGCAAGCACAGAGAGAATCCCCTTAACCCCATTGATCTGTGTCTCCTGGTCTCTGGCAGCCCGAGTGCTGCCGAGCGGTGAGGCACCCGTAACCACTTAAATATTCGGGGAAGGCACCGAGATTCCCTAAGGCCCTGGCATTAAGGAAGGGCTTTTGGCTTGTTTGCAGGCAAGGAGCAAGTTTATTGTAGCCACATAATATTCATAAGAGGAGGTAGAATTTTTAATCATTTCCTTTAGCTTGAGAAGCCTCATTGCATAAGAACTGCCTCCCCCTGTCTTATCTTTCCTATGCTGAACATGTTCATGGGAGCAAGGAGTGATTGTGGAGGGGAGAGCAAATCCTGTCTAAACGATTGATCCCCACGCATAAAGCATTGCTATAAATCCATGGCAGTGCTATAGTTATCTGCTACTGTTATTCCAGAAATAAAAGCTAGCAGTTTTCAGTTAAAATATAGCCTGAGCACCAAAAGCTAAAGGAAATTAATTCCTGTTGGCAGTCCAGAGTACAGCTTTTATTATTCAGCACTCCTGCCATTAGACACAGCAGTAAACCATGGAGTGGTTCAGAACCACAGCACTATCACAGCACAGAAGTCATGTATGATTTAGCTAATTGCAGCCCACAGCTATTTCCTTGGGCAGAGGCAGTCTGTCCTTTCCACTTACTTCCAATTTCTCCTGCCTTTCTCACCTTTTAATGCTTTTCTTCTTTCCCTAAGTGTTCTTTATGTAAATGACGTTTTATTTAGCTTTTACTATAGGGAACTGATTTCATTTTTTTCAAGCTCATGTACTAGCCCTCTCCTTCTGCAGTTAAATGTGAATGTTCCTATGGCAATACTCTCGTGCTCTCGCTCACATTATGTCATCCTGTTACATATGATCCTCATTCCACCTTCTCAGTCTGTCCTCTTCTCTCTGGGAAAAGACCCATTGGATCCAGTTTTGAATCCTTCAAGCTGGCTGCCTCTATTATCATTGAGTTTTCCTTTTTTAAAGCTTTTTTAATCAGGACAAAGAGAAGAAAATTTTAATTAGTCCTTTTGCTCCCTTTTCATCCCAGACCTTGGGAAAACAGTCCACAGACAGTGAGATACTTCGTCAGAAAATACTGGGGTAAAAGCAAAATTCTCCTTAGTCCAGGGACTGAAGTTTTAGCAAATCAGAAGGTCCTGCTGTAGTTTGTATCTGATTGCTGTATCTCCAGTTCCCACCAGGGACTACTCCATTCTCCTTCCTAGAGGAGTCCAACAGGAATGCACACATAACCCAGCTCTCATGCCTGGCTGATGAGCTGTATCAGAAGAGGGATGCTTTGAGCCAACACAGTTTGTTAGTTATTTTAAAAATAATTTCTATTCATTAATAGGGATTACATTCATTCCTTTACTTGTAAGGAATTTTGAGACTTAGAAGAAGAGTCTTAAAACATGCTCACAGTTGTTTTGCCTGAGGTTCTGAGTTTTTTCTAATGAGCCATAATTCCTGAAACTTCCATTTTTCAGTGGGAGATGGCTGTGGTGCAAGAAAGCAAGTATGTTAAAGTAGCTTGTTCAAGGACTTCAGTCTATATGCATTGCAATATGTTATTCTCTGTTCTTTTACTATAAAAACATGTCAAAAGGAATAAAAATTAATAAAAAGTGTTTAAAAATCTTAAGAATGTAGTCTGACTTGCTTACAAAATATAGCCAGGGAAAGGCAGATGACTTAGCTTTTCCTTCTGAAATCCTTTCCTGGGGAAAGCCCTGAAAGTCACTCATCACCTCTCATTAGAGAAAAACAGCTATTTATCTCCAAACAATAGGCAATAAAGACTGACTGTGATATCATCTGAGAAGCAGTTTTTCCTGAGCGATGACTGGTATATTCTCCTGAAAGTGCTGCACATGGTTTCCTTCAGGCTGAAATCTTTTGGCCAGTTATATCTTCTGGGACTCTGTGCAGATGAATGTCAGTGTGTTTTCTACCCTATAGCAAAGAACTGCTGAGATGTGAATGCCACTTAGTTCCTTCTCATTGCCATGACTGCAAGACAGAGCTGCAAACACTCATCTCCTCTTGCTTCTTGCTGTTGCTGAAATTTTAAGTGTCCATAGGGGTTTCAAGATGGTCAAGTGCAATTCCGTTCTGGTGTTATGCTGTCAAATCTCAGCCTTAGAAGTGTTTTCTTTCATGCCATCTTTGGAGTTTTTTTCTTGCAACTCATCACGGAGTGTCCAATTGAAAGCCTTTTGTCTTTGAATGTTTTCTATCCTGTGAGATACAAATATGAGTTGTCCAGGACTCCCTTTGTGAGGGCTTTTTTAAACCCCTTCCCAACCACATTTTGAAAGCCAGAAAAATATCTTCTCACATGGTTATGTCTATTTAAAGCAGTAACCAAGTTTTAAGATTGAGTCCCATCCTCATTGACCCCAGTTTCTGACTCTAGTGAGAAAGTTAATTAAACCCAAATCTCTTAAAGAAAAGAAGAATGAACCTTGGGAGAAGTGAGAAGCACTTGTCTTGCTTCCCTCCTTTCCATCCCCAGCAAGATCTAAATCACCTCAGGAATCTCAGTTAAAAATAAATAAAAGAAAAAATAATTTAAAAAAAAAATCAAAACCCCAAACCCTCAGTGTAAGTTGGCTTCTTCAGGACATCTGAAGAGTGTTAGTGCAAAATTACCATGCTCCAACAGTTTTCAAATTAGCACCTCACTCAGTATCAAGCCACTGTCACATTTTCCTATGCTATTGATCAATACGGTGTAGGCTAAAAAATGTACCCTGACATTATCACTCTGTGTTTTGTGGGGCATTTTTCTATTTTATAAACTGGATTTTAAGAGTTAGGTAAATTAAGAGTACCCACCACCTTTAAGTCTTCATTACCTGATTTTTCAGAGTATTTAACATTTTATCTTGAAGCTTAAAATGCAGCTGTCTTTAGGTATGTTTGCATCTGTAAGTACTCATTAGTGAATCTCATTCTGAGTCAGATCTCACTCAGACAGAAAGATCCAGGGCCTCAGCTTGGAGATCAGAGGAACAAGAAGTCTGTATTTTTGAGAGCATTTATGTAATGCTCCATAGGGTGGGCAGGTTATTCCAGCCTAAAGTCTATTTCAGCATCACCACACCACTGTGATGCAAACCTGGACAGATTTGGGAAAAAAAAAAAAAAAAAGAACAGAAGATTATGCAACTAAAATAAAAGATAGTATCACATGCTTATAAATGTGCTCAACTCTGGCATTTCCTCATACCACGCTGCTTCACTTTGAAACCTTATTCCCAGTCCCCATAGTGCTGTCAGGGCTGTTGAAGCTGGGACCAGCTTCGTATCCTAACGTTAGGCACTTGCCCCTCCGAAGTTTGTTCTGACAGCCCGAGGCAGGGAGCATTTATGGCTTTGAGCTTTTTCCACACCAACTGTGATCCACCTGGAGGGAGTAGGATGGCTGAAGCCTCTGTGCTGGGGATATATAACAATTGAATTCTGTCAGTTGCAACTTTCAACTTACCTTTAACATGTGCTCTCACATTTTATGTTGTTCCTCATCTTTAAGTTTAGCATAACTGTGGCGAGAATTTTGGTCATTTTTGCTCCTGCTGGGTGAAAAGAATACCTTCTCTATCAAGGCTCATTGCCTCCAGGAATTTTCAAACACTTTCTTGCCTCTGGCATTTTTTCTGAGGGCCTCTCACATTCCTGAGGCTGTAAATGAAGTGGCCAAGCATAGCAATCACCAGCACATACTCAGCATACAACAGACTGTCCAGATGGCAGAGCAGACAAGGGATATGACAGAAATAGATGAACTACACTACCCTATGAAGAGGAGACAGGGGGGCACTGGGAGTGAAGAATGCTTTTGGTACCCTGAGTGCTTGGTCAGGACAGTGGTCAGCATAGGAAAAGTGCACAGGAAGGAAAGATTCCCTCAAGAAGATGGAGACCACGGAGAAGGAATGTGGGGAAGCCCCAGAAAGTTGCCTGCCAAAGCTGTACACTGGGCTTTGCCCTGTGGTTTGTGCCAGACAGGGAGGGTGTAGCAACTGGCCAAGGAGCACTTGCAGGAATTCTGAGCCTGTTATGATACCGAAGAAGAGCACCCACACAAGGTACAAACTATTTACAAAGCACTGAGCAAGATGAACTTGGTCCCTTACCAGAGACCTTGCTCTCTCTGGGAGACAGGGGCTGCACAACCATCCGGGCAGAAAGAGAGCTTGCAGAAAAACACATCAAAGTGTGGGAGCTGCAGACTGCTACCGCAATGACCCTGTAATTGTGGGTGACAGAGTAGGTAAGCAGGAATAACATCACTGGGAGAATCTGTATCTTGTGCTATTAGGAGAACTCAATAAACCTGTGTTTTACTTCCCCTCACCTCTGGACAGGACACCAAAAGGAGCAACAGATAGAAATCCCAGGATCATTAAAACCCCCACCATTGTAGGCTGCTGGAACACATCCCTTGGAAGTGGGACCTAGGCAGGTTTACAGGGGCTGTAGAGGGGCACAGCAGGCTATAGGCAGATGGGAGGCAAGGCCAGTTTCTCAGCCATACAGAAGTTTCTGTGGCTGGAAGAGGAGTTTGTGCCACCAGTGAGCTGAGGCACAAACTCCCATTGCTTGATCAAAACACCACGTTGGTTTCTCTAGGCACAAAGAGAAGGCGAACTCATTTGCTCATCTCACAAGAGCTATCTGGATTCCAGCCAGCTCAAATCTGTATCATCCAGACAGCTGCTGGCATGGGCATAGCAATCTTGCATCTGTCTGCACCAGGGAACTGGCTGCAAATCTGAAAGTAAGGGAAGAAAAATAACAGAAGGCCAACCATGTGGAAAACAAGAAGTTATATTAGATCCGGCTTTAGCAACTGCAGTTTTACCAGAAATATTCTCTGGGATCAAGGTCTTTCCATGCTAGGCACTTTGTAAGTACATCGCTGTGAACTGATGAATTAGTTATAACCCTATTCTCAAAGCAATCATGTTAGTCCAGCCTGCAGATACTGAACCTCACTAATAAGAGGGCACTGCAGAGATGCAGCACAGTGAGTCTTGAAAATGTCAGTACATGGCCAGGTCACATATAGACAGCTGGGATGAGGAACACGTAGATGGAGGCATCAGGAAAAGCCCTTTCAAACACAAACCTTAAGCTAGATGATCTGGTAAGCACCAGTCTCAGAAAAGAGCAAAGGGAAAGCAAGTCAGCAATTATATTGGAATGAAATACGGTCAGCAAATGAAGCAATTTTGAACCAAAGCTGCCTGTACCAAAAGAGTACCACGAGGAGCTATATTGTGATAAGTCTGAGAGGATCTTAACGCCATTGTATCCCCATCCAGAAGTCTCCATTCAGTTCTAGGCATTTTGAGGACAAAAGGCGATAAACTCTTCTGAGGACAGAAGCTGATAAACTGTTCTGTATGTTGAACTCGTGTAGAAGGGGGATGAAGAGTAAACAAAAGTGAAGAAAGGAGTAAGGACTCCACAGGCATCAGGGAAGTTGTTCCAGTGTGCACAGCCCCCTGAAATAGTCAAATGGAGTTATGATTCCCACCTGGAGGTAGTTGTTGGGTATAGATAACAAAGGAGGACACATATTAGTGAGGATGAAACAAGGAAAAACTATCTGAAAACAACATCATAATAAGTAGCTGTTATCAAAAAGTCCTGACAAATACCTTCCTTGGGAAAACTGGGCTCTTGGTCCCATGGGAACTGGGAAGGCTCTCATACTTAGTACATTTGTGACTGCATTGTAGAAAGCATCCAAAAATCCCCTGCAGGAAACATCTGGTATAGAACAGGCATAGTTCCTGCAGGAGTCAGGGCAGTCACCCCGGGCCATCTCCACTGCCGTTGTCTCTCAAGCTGTACACTAGTGATGTACAGAAAGTAAGTCTGCTTTTCACAGGAAATTCATGCTCGGTCATTACAATATCAAAGCTAAATATGTAGGAAGCTCTGTTTAGCAGTCATCTGTAAGCTTCCAATAACAGGACACAAAGTAAGATGCTGGGTTCTCAGGGCTGAAAAAAAATATGAAAAAACCAGCAAAAATCTCAAGCTCAAAACAAAGAGCATGGAAGCACACAAGATATTTTCATTTCGCTCTTCAGTGAGAACTGCTTCTTTGGAAAATATGGTAAGATTTTAGTTCCACATCCCACTGTTAGTGCCAGATTTCTCACTTTGGAAGGCACAACATGCACCTCGTTGTGTGTAATGCTATGGTATGTAATATTTCTTTTCTTTGTTTCAGTCTGGAATCATTTCCCTGAAAGGCGGAATAAAGCTTTGAAGCTTTATCCCAGCCATGTCAACTTTTTGCATTCATTCATAGTAACGCCTAATCCCATTTTAATCTTAATAAACTCTTTAGTGCAGTAATATCCTATGGCATTAAGGCATACAACTTAATTCCTTGAATTAAAGCCAGAATTCTCTTTGGAGTTTTTGCACTGACTTCCATAAGCTTTGGATCAGGTCAAACTCCAAAAAAAATCCAGCCTGCTGCAAACCAGTGAACTACCTGACTGGAAAGGCTTTATGGTTTTGTATTCTCTTACAGTAGCTTTTCTATGTATACAAAATCTGCATTCATAAGAATTTCAGAACTTCAAGCAGCATTTAACAGGAATAATTAGCTACCCTGATCCCAAGATGCTGTTGATAAACTCTTCAGGAAGAAATATTTCCTTACCCTCACTACCCTGGCCCAGGGCTGATACGGTGATCCAACATGAGAAACTTTAAGCCTTTGGGTGCCTACTCTCAGAAGAACATTATCTCTTGATCTATCTAAATGAGCCAATTATGAACTGGATTCCCAAGTTCCTTCAGACAAAAATGATAGAGATAAATTTAATATGAACTAAATTGCATACAGGAGGAAGTTGTTGCTACTTATAATTATTTAGTTACAGAGGAAATTTTAAATCACCTCTTTCAAAGATCTGAGAAAAGTCATACTGTGGGGATGTCTTGGGGTGACTTTATGATGTGTATCCCCTATCATCGCTCTATGCCGAGACAGGATTCCTGTGCCTTTCTGTGCATTTAAACTGAGCCCAAGAGAGGGGAGAGTAAGAAAAAAAAAGGTCAGATGAACTTTTTCGAAGCAGTCTGTGTTTCAGGGTCACTACTCCTCTGCGTTCCTCTGCTGTGGGGAGAAGAGCAGAGGAAGCACCCTTCCTGCTTTTCAGCCAGTTTTTTTGGCTCTGTTTCTTTGGAGAGAGACGGAAAGTTAAACCTTGTTTTTTCTGGGACTTCGGGTTCTTTTTTCGTCTCTTCTGGACTTGCTCAGAACACCAGGACATCAGAACCCCACCGGGGGACCTTCCACCGGCCTGGAGGGGGGCCCCCACACTGACCCAGCTCCAAGGAGGAGGAGAGAGACCACACCCACAGAAGGACTCTAAAATCTTTCAGGTTTTCTCTCCACAGCGAGAGATTTCATTATTTAGCATTATTATTCTTTTCCTGTGTGTTTGCTAAATAAACAGTTTTTATTTTCTCTTTCACATTCCTCCGAGGAATATTTCTTTCCCAAACCTGGTGGGGGAGGGGCAGCTATAACCTGCCTTCCTTTGAGGAGACGTTCCTTTTGGACGTTTCCCTGAATTTGGCCCAAACCGGACAGGGGACCACCTGGAATTTCTTTCTGAACCTCAAATAAATGTCCCAAGTATTCCCAATAGTACAAATCCTCTGTCTTGTTTTCAAACTGTAATTGTGGCCGGGAGCTACATAACAGTGCAAAACCCATTTTCTGTCCTTCATGTGTCTTGACTTTGACTTTACTTAAAAATGAGAAATCTGTCTCATAGCCCCTTCAGTCCCTCGAGCTTTGTGACAAGGCACTGAATGTACACAGAGAGGGTAAATCAGTCCTACGCTCAGACACAAATCCAGATCAAGGGGGTTGCTTTAAAAGTTGCTACTCACTGACTTAGAGAAGGTGACCTCTTTGGCTGCTCCAATTGTCAAATAAAATACAGTTCACGGTGACTTAGGCTTGCACATATCATCCCTGCTTGCAGCAAGCTCAGAGCACAAGCCCAACTCATTGCTGCAGCTCAGCTGCTGAACAGTACTCAGTAAACCTAAACAGCTTCGTTATATTTCATCAGGGGTCCCTAACCCCTCTTTGGTTTACTAAAGAGACGGCCAAAAGGTCATTTGATCAAACCCAGAAATGTCTTCATGGGAACATATTTCTGACAGGAAATTAGTCTTCCTTATACGCAGCAGAAAAGTAAAATCATATCTGGTGGCTGGTTTGGCAAATTCAGATAAGAACCACATTGCGATTTTCTCATAGAGGCAATAGTGAAACTCAGAAACAACTTTCCACATGATCTGTGCCCCGTAGGTCTTCAAACCAAGAGTGTGTGACAGGAAGATGGATAGATATGCTGAGAGTAACATCTGTGGCTCAGGTATTTCAGAGCTCTTGTGCAGGACCACTGGAGAAGCTTTCAAGTCAGAACTGTACAGGATGTCATTAGGATGACACCAGCTGTGTTTGACAATCTAATATCCATGCCTACTCACTGGTGCACAGGTGGGATCCCATGAGCAAGAACTGTGTTTGGATGCAATGATCTGTATATTCACACAAAAGCATTTGGAAGAATGGAGATTGGCATGTACATTAAACTAATGCCATCGAGCCTGACACAGGCACTGCAAAATTTCTAGCCTATTGGTATGGAACAGGCAAAACAGGTCTTCACTGATGCCTGCTGTGTGTCTAATTTAAATGAGAAATGTCCAGAAAAGCACAAGAATTAGGAGTCTCTACCAACTCAGACAAAAAGTCCCTCAGACCCAGTACTTTGTCTCCAGCTGTAGCCAGTAATGGTTGCAAAGGACAAGATACAAATTACATATATAACAGCAGGTCACTAACATATCTAGTAGCTTTCAGTGATTTGCGCTCAAGGAATCCTGAGCCACAGCTGATGTCTTTGTGTACAATAGCACTTGGTAAATTTTTCCTTCATGACACTTAGAGACACTTTCTGAACCTATAGAGGCCTTTACTATCCATGGTACCCTTAGTTAAGGAGATCACACAATAAACTCTCATACCTAAAAGAGAAATAAATAGACCCATGACCTTTCTCTCTCGGAATGCATAAAAACCCCCATCTCATTTTACTTGCTGCTACCTGCAAGTTTCCTCAGTGCTTCCTTTGGAAGAGACAAGAGTACTATATTGACAAAAGCAACCTATTCTTATTACTTTTGCTGCTCCAAAGCAGAGGATGTTGTGGTCATTCATTTTTTGGCCAGCAGTAACCAACTGCAAATGCTGGCTTCCAATTTAGAACATTGTTACTTGAAAACTATTGAAACTCCATATTATTTCTTACCTAGAGAGGTTGGGACACCTTCTGTATTTAAATACAGTTACAAAATGCAGAGGGAAGGTGGCTTTTTTTTAAAGTCAGTGTTACTTAAGAGCAGAATTTAAAGGATTCAGATAGGACAAAGTGAACATAAGCAGAAGTTACTGGAAGTTGGTTAAGTAAATTTCATGTGGGCAGATAAAATAATCTTTACAATTACTCTCTTTTAGCAGTAGTTTCAAGATTAAAAAAATACACTTCATAGCCATTCTCCACACACAGGATCAGAACCGTAACTGCTGAAAATTGACCTTGTTCCCGTAAGTCACTACATTTACTGCAGCTGGTCACAAGACCAACTTTCTAGGTCCTTGGGAGAAGCTTGGGTGGTCTTGTGTGCACTGTTTTAAGGAACTGTGTTTTCTTCCAGCAAGTAGTCTCTTTCCACATTTTATTTTTGAGGCATCACCACTCCAAGTGTCAACCTCCAGCTTCTCCAGAGTGTTGGCAGCTGATCCCAGCAGTAAAACCCATCTAGGCCCATTGAAACAATGGGGCTGAGGGCTTTACTGTGGAAAGAGACATAAAGTTCTTAGCCTTCATTACATAATTAGCAAGAAGGAACATTTTGGAGAAGATGAGATAGCTGTTGGTTAAATGTTTTAGCCATCTATGGGAAACCAGAGGAGACTGCCTCATGCTCACTAATACCTTAACTGAGCATATTACATTTTATGGGTTACTCAAAGCAAAGTTAAGGTGAGGGATTATTGCCTCAGAAAAGCTGGCAGGACACACCTAGGACAGAAACTGTGTGATTAACCCAGCAGGTAGGGTCCACACTTGGTGTAGCAGAAGCAGAGGAAGCACTGCAGATTCCCAAGGGATTCAAAACAGAGAGATGGTACTAATTTATTTGAAGCAACTGAAGTTTCATTAACAAGAGGGCAGCCAGGACACCCCTATTCCCTGAGAGCAAAGACCAGCTGCAGAAGCAAGGCCATGTCTTGGATTGGCAGTGAGTAGTAGCATTGCTCTTGTTCCGGTGCTAGAGGCAGCAAGGCTGCAGGAGTGGGAGGGGGCACCCTCTCCAATTCTCACCCCCCTTGCCCTGCACTCAGCTGCCTCCTTTAAGCTCCCTTTGGAGGATGGTGACAGTGGCTGCCAAGCCTTTTCCTCTCTCTTGGGGCTCCTGACGTGCTTGTACTGGTTCTGCCCGCTGTTCCTCCAAGGGTTGCTGTGCCTGGCTTCCCCTCTGCACACAGTGCTGGGCACTCAGATCTTGGCCATGCCAGACTTCAGGAGATGTCAACACAGAGATGTCCTTATTGAGGATGCAGCCTTGTATGGTTAGACAGAAATGTCAGTGGTGTATTGTGAGAACTGGAGCTATAAATACAGAAAATAAGGGTGACTTTGGTATGTTTTCCCAGTTAAATTTTTATTGGACTCTTTGGAGCCAGAAATATCAGAAAGCTTCTTTAATGACAATGGCATTCTTCAAGAGTCTCTGCAAAAACTGAGCCCTAAAACTTCTGCCCTACTAGCTCATGCTTCTCCGGCCTTGAGGCAAAATCATTCTGAGCCAGGCTGTGCAAAGTGAAAACCCTTCTGAGCTTCCCATTTTTGACTCCGAAACACAGGGGAGTTCCCCATCCATAGAAACATTTAGAGGCTTTTCCAAAGCTGATGGAAGAGGAATCATAGGATTAGTAGTACCTGACATCTGAATGCAGAGCATAAGGAGTCCAGCTGCCTCTCACAACCCACCCTGTCATGCAGAAGGTGAGAAATACTGTAATACCTAGTGCCAGGAGCAGCACAGAGGGGTCCAGGAAGCTCATCCACAATGATGTCTTTGTATCTCAGGATAAATTCTCCCTACATGGAAGTATTTCCTAGAGTAGGAAAATGAGTAGTAAGCCCCTCCCCAGCTGCTGGGATGGGTTTACTTGGAAAAAAGCAGTGTTAGAGTTTCATGTTTTGGCAGCTGTTCCATAAATAAGAACTTCCTCTTCCTGGAAGCAAGGACAAGGGGTTTTGTGAAAATATTTTGTACCTTTTACATCACCAAGTATTAGCCAAGTGTTATGCACAACTGCAGGAGAAAACAGCTGCTGGGTCCTGGTTTTGACCAGAGAAAGTCATAGTCACGACTTTGAATTATACAAGCACAGGGGTACAAATAGCTTGTTTTTATTTATTTTGTTTTCTGAAATATATAAAAATAAACATCTTCAAGACCATGAGGCTTCGCCAAAAGTTAAAAATATAACTGAAGAAGAAAGCAACAGCCACAGACTGTTCCTAACCCAAATTCAACATAAAAAACCCCAAATCTAGCCACAGCAGAGGAAGCAGTGTTTTCTACTCCACAAACTCACTTACCTCTCACCTCACAAAGAAAATGTTTGAATGCAAAAAGAAATTAAGAACATGATTTATTATCATACTCTAAATGCCACATAGCCCTTTTGTTGTCTATCAGGTTCTTTTTACCATGCACACTCCACTGTCTCGACCTGAAAACCACACCTTCTGTCTCAAATAACCTATTAAAGCATTTGTGAGGCATCACCCTGATTTTTCTGCTGAAGGGCATGCTGTGTCCTGGGAACACACAAGGCACAAGCAAAGAGAATTATTAAATGATTTTCAGTCTGTGGTCTACAGTCTGCAGGGACTTCATGAACTATTTCTAAAGAATCCAGGAAAAACAATCAAGGCAAGCAAGATGCTTGTCGCTATGCTTTGATTTCATGGTCAGTCCATTAGAAAAATTTTTTGAAATGTTTAGGGAAAAGATAGAAGAAATCCTCCAAGGTTGGAGGCAGTCTAGAAAAGTCCATGAAGCCACCTAAAGAGCAGGAAGTTGTTTCATACATATTACTTTCTGGACTATAAGTTTTAACTAGCTGAAACATGAACCTATGGTGATTTTATATAGCTTCTCAGCAGCATTTTGCAGTCCATGCAGAATTCTTGCTGCTGTACCAATTTTCTCAGCAGCATCCATGCCAGATAGCTTAAAGCTAGTGCAGTTTCATCACCTTTCAGTGCTACTTTATTTGAGCTGTTGTCATTTCAGTGAGCCAAGAGGCTTTGCTTTTATCTTAAAAGTAGGAACATCGTTGAACTTTTTGGTTTTTGCATTACAGATCTGCTATGCTGATTTACACAGCCAGCCCTAGATCTTCTGACTCGTTAAGCATCACCAGATCTACTCCATAGTGTCCTAATCTGGGTACAGCTATCTTGCAACAGAGAGGCTAAAATAACCTCAGCTGCATTGGTATTTGTCATGTTGTCTGTTATACCACAGCTCTGTTTGGTGCAGAAACAGGCAACAGAGCCTGGTGCAAAGGTTGCAGAGTTAATGCCCAGCAAAATAGCTCTGCACTGGGAAACAGCCTACCACCTCAGCACAGCAGCCTGGTCAGCAGCCTTATTTTCCTGCAGAGAAAAGGAGTCACCAGCGAAACTGCTGTGCTGTTCTCTAGGTTCAGACTGCTATCTCAGCACAGCACTGCTCAGGTATTGCAGCCCTAATTGGAGCTAGCCCAGTACATCTGAGCTATGAAATACAGACATGACACCCATGTGCCGGTCCAGAAATCACTAAAGAAATGCTGAGTATTTTACACAGACCACATCACCTCTAGACAACATTTCCACAAAGAAGTAAATGAGAAAATAACATAATATTTTCCCATCTCTTGTGCTGTGGAAATGTAAATCCAAGTTCATGGTCTTTAAGAGGCTACACAATCAGCATAGCTGATCTCTAAATGCTCCTGCTTATTGATGCAGTGCTGTAGGATCAGAGCTTGCCATCAATAGGCATATACTGTCTGCTCACCTTCCCTTTTGTAAAACAAAACTTTTCATTCCCTAAAGCATCTTTCCCATCACCTTTTCTCACTTCGTCCCCTATTTCTGTGCCATTCTGGAAAGCTGGTCACTGTTCCTCCCAGCACTGGTTTCATATTGTTGTTCACAATCAGCCTGCATTCTACAATTTTGGGGTGTAACCTCAGAGCTAAGGAAGACTTCTAGCTGCACTGTATCTTACAGAGGTCTTTCTAAGACACAAGACCCTTCAGAACCTGGTTATCCCAGGGCATCCATGTCCTGGATGGCTGAGTATTAAATCAGAGGCAATCTTTACTGCAAGTCACAAACTCAGACACTGTACTAATAGTGAAACACATCAGCCCTGTTACCACTGCTCTTCCACCAGGCCCTAATCACCCCAGATGGCAATGCTTTCATTAACTTCCCTGTTCTCTGAGTACAGCCAATCTCTGTGGAGTTTACAGCTAAGGAAAAATTAATTATTATTCCATTTTAAAAAATCAGAAAAAGCAATTGAGTTATTAAGTAAACCCCAAGTTCACAGAACAGCCACAGAGCCAGCAATATCCAGTCAAGAGTGAGGAGGAAGGAGAAGGGATTAGACACATCAGCCCTGGACTGACTGCCACGTCCCTACCTTGTTCTTGTTTATGTACTTAGATTCCAAGGTAAGGTCTCTGATTTAGGAAGCTTTTGAGTCAGACCTCTGAAGGCTGGAAATACCACTGTGGGCTTGCCCTACATCCTTCCCTAGGAAAGAAGGATGTCTGAAGATATCTGAAACACAAGAGAGGTGTGAAACCTCAGGGCTGGCCCTTGACTAATGTCCTAAGCTATTTCAGAAGCTGAGGAAGGAATTTCTCTTATTTCTGCTGCCCCTGTAGTTAGAAAAAGACTAGTGAAAAACGTCCAGTGAAGAATCAGTGAAAGCAGTAGAAAACTGGCAGTCTGGGTAGAAGACTGTGTGGGCACAAGCATAGCACTGGGAAAAGCAGCAGGGATTAGTAAAAGGGAAGGGGAGGACAGGGCAGGGAGGGAAAATGTGGCAGAAGGAAAAAGGCAGAGAAATTATGATCTGGAGCTCATGTTCTGCCCTAGATGTGGCCAGCTCTGTGGACATGGTTATGACAGATTCACAGAACAGTAAAAATCTAGAGGAGCCCCTTTGCTGGGTGGGGGGACAGCCCCTGCAGCCCCAGCCCTCTGATGGGGATTGGGTTAAGCCCCCTCCACACATCATCTTCCTATGCTTGGTTACACAGGCAGCATGGTACAGGTCTCCAAGGATGGGATTCATCTCTCCTGGCTTTAGGTATCTATAGCATGACTGCCAAGGGGGATCTAGTCAAGAAAACCGCTGGAGCTGAAGGATGTATTCATGTGACCAAACACAGGCATCTGCTTCAGCATGAGATGAGTTGTGCTCTAGTCTCAGCAGCGCTGATTAACTCTTCACAAACAAGGGAAAAACCCTAAGGTGTCTAGCTCAGACACAGACATTTGCATGTGACTAGAGGTCAGTGCCATACTCAGAATCCAAAAATAAAGTAGACTAGAACGCAGTGAGGACCACTCCTGGCAAAACAATGACAGTGATAGTCACTGTCACCAACACATAGCTGAGGGATGTGGATAAAAATAAAACCTGTGGGAACAAAACAAATTCTGAAAGCACTACAATAACCATTGGTCAAATAGCACAATATTTACTGGCATTCCCATAACATCCAAAAACCTTTAGCAGGGTTCAAAGCTTTGCTGTGTTAAGCACTGCCCAACCATATAATAAAAAGACACTCCTGATCCCTGGAGATCATGTGCAGGAGCAGTAAGATCCATGTGTGGTCACCACCCATTTTCTGTGACTCTTTTTTTCCCCAACCGTTTCCAAAAGTTTCTCAGCATTGCCCATTTCTCTCAAGGGATTGTGCTGGAATGCAGTAACCTGATTTGGGCAAGCATTTGTGTTAAAACAGGGTTGCCTCAGAAAAGGGCATATATTGTTCCTTGCAAACTTTCTGACATTGCAAGGCCAGGTTTGTACCATGACGTTTCAGATTTCCTTTCAGGTGATCTCACGTTGTTTCAACATGTCTCAAGAACTTCAGCCAAGACTTTAAAACAGATTGAAGTTGCAAAGAAAAATATTAGAATTATTCCCCAAGTATGTGATGAAACTTCTGTATATATACAAGAACCAGAACAGTTGGAGGGAAAGAGGAAAGAAACATATTTACAGACCTCCTTTATAACTCAGTAAACACAGAAAGGAATTTAAACATTGCGATAGGCTCGAAGCAACTTGTTAAGGAAAGCAGAAGAATATTTTAAACATTCTTTACTTTTTCTGTACAGCAGGCTCGAGTTCAGGTGTGTGTCAAGTTCCCAGCTCCATGTATCTTCAAGAACTCTTACATTCAGTCTTTAAAATAACGTCTTTTAAAATATTTTTAATCCACATAGAAGACTTGTAATACACAAGGGTTTCTTTGCAGTTGCAAATGAAATCTTCAAAGAAAGCCCAGGAGGCTTATTAAAGTTGGAGCTGGGAAAAACAAAAAAAAAAGAAAGAAACCCAAGCATGGACACAAGACCAGTATTGGCTGCTAGGGATGTGACGCTGTGAGACGGCCTGAGAGAACAAAATGTCTGCAAAGAGCAGAAAAGAACAAAGCAGAAATAACTGGATTTAAAGGAGCTTGCTTGACTTAGAGCTTCTCAAATACCTGCAAAAATTAATAGAGATTTACCAAATCCCTTAAGTAAGCCACTCTGCATAAGTATCCAGAGAGTATATTATTTTTATTTAGCTAGAAGTATCTGGAATACATATATCCTTAAACAGTTTGCTTTCTGTAAAATGGAGGATGCACCTCGGAGAATTGTGTAATCAAAGGAAAGCATGGAAATTAAGTCAGAAATAGGAAAATGTGTCAACGGTTGCATCAGAGAGAAACAAACTAAACTGTTGCTTTCAGTGCAGCATTTCATCTTTTCATAAGCTATATTATAGCCAAAGGAAAACAGCAAAGAAAGGAATCAGGTCAATTTGAGACATGATTTATTTTGAACCTTCTCTGTAGCATGTTTAACATAAGCACGTTTCACTGCGCTGCTAAGAATAGTCCTATAGAAACCAAGAGAAATTTAAAGCATGTGTGCATGTTTGCACTGGGCAAAAGGCACCTCACACAAACCAAGTCTTCATTATTGCAACATAAAGTGACATTTAGACTCCTTCTTTGCCTCCAGGGACAGAGTCTTACTGAGTAATGAATAGGTATTTAAATCATTAGCACTGAGGAGAAAAACTTGCACAAAAGATGGACTTCATGGAGGAAAAGGCAGTTCAGACTGTTGGTTATGGCTCTCAGTAAGCAAATGACCATGAAAGTTGGCTCAATACAAATACTGATACCATTTTGCTGGCTTTGACATATTTAACCTGCATGCTGGAAGGTGTTTGAGCATTCACATCTGAGCATCATGCCCAAATGAAACTGCTCTTATTTGCAGCACAGCTAGCATTTGTGCATAGAAATGCAACAAGAAATGCAGGGCTCCTCTTCACTGCAGAGTTAAATTAACTTTGTAATGTTGTAAATTGAATGTTGCCTTTATATTAGTCCTGCTGACACACAATAACCTCACTCAAGCATGATGTAGAACAGATACAAGACAGAAATATATTAGTGTTGCCAGCCCTCACACACCATCCCATAAATTCCATGCATCAAAAAAGAATGAAATTCTGCCAGAATTCACAGGGAAATGGTTTACAGAACAATCTCCTATGTCTTTTCTGGTAATTGCAACCCAGACCAAAATGATCCCTGCAGTTCTCTGCCCCAGCAATCTGTCAGAAGCTCCCCTTTCTCTTTTATCTTACAGCAGAAGCAGCAGAAGTAAAATCTTTGGTTTTTTCCCTCCAGAACTGTGTGTCTGTGCATGTTAATGGGGGTTTGCACACTGCCAGATCACTCTGCAGCACAAGTTTAATCTTGATCACGTGTGGGCATACGACAGCATTTCTGTCAAATCAGACGGAGCATGTGATGGAGTTTTCACTGTCTTTTTCCATTAGCATGAAGTTTATGTCAGCCAGGGCAGAGTGGATGACACCCGATCTCTCACAAAGCCAAGCAGTATGAATTTAACCCCTTATATTACTCTGAATGGATCTGAGAGGGCAGAAGGAGTCTACAGCAGGTCAACACTCCAGGGGCTGTGCCATTCTGGATGCCATGAGGACAGCCCCAAAAGGAGGACTGAACGAGCCAGCCAAGGCCTCACAGCAGCACACCATCCCAGATGTCAGCTTACGCTGGCAATTTTAAAAGGGATTTGCTCTCAGCATCCTTGTTCGAGTCATGTGGCACCAGCCTATGGTGCTACTCTTCATTGCTTTACCTCATGTGAGGTGACCTCAGAGTGACATAATTCAAAATCCAGTTCTAAAATAACTCTGCTTGTACACCGCAAATGTTCCACAGTAAGGTGCAAGGCACACAGGGAGCATCTGCCTCCCTGGATCAAGAAGAGAAGCTCAGAGCCATCTCCTGGCCTTCCCTGACAGACTGCTACCATCTCGTGGCCATTCTTGCTCTCTCTGTTGGCAACAGCACCCGACCTCTTTAAAAGCCAATTCTGTTTTCCCCTGTTCTCTTAGCTGTTCCACTAGAAACAAATTATTCTTAAGGAAAGAGGTAGCAAACCCAAAGGACTTTAGGTGTAGTGTGACACTGCAAAATGAATAAGATTAAAGAAAAAAGTGTCAAAAACATTTTTCATAAAGTTTACAAAAGGATCTGAAAACAGCACCTATCACTTCATTTTGCAAAAGCAAATAAAACTCTTTTAAGGAAATATAACACAGATCCTTTAAGAACAAATTAATAATTTGCGAAGGATGATATCTTTAATCTCAAACAAAGCTTTAGTGCACTCATCCTGAACTCCTGTCCCCCTTGATTCACTCAGAAACAAATTAAGACTTAGAGAGAGAAACAGTTTGCAACATAAAGCTTAAAGAAAACATTTTAAATCAAGCTGCTACCAACACAAGCAATTTTTTTCCCGAGAAAGAATACAAAAATTCTCACCAGAGGTACCCAAAGTTTCCTGGAGACCCCAGGCTAAAGTTTAGGCTATGAAGTTTCCCCTGTCAGCAGCAAACCTTAGAGCTCATGTAAGGGATAATGCTGCCCAGTGGACAGGACAGATTTATGACATAGTTTTCATTGGCAGTTCTTCCACTTCAAACTCTGGGCAAAGTCATTCCTGCCTCCTATCCCTGTCGTCTCTGCCTCTCCTGTTCACCTCTTAAAGGAATGGTGGACTCTTAGCAAAACACTGCACCTTACACATGATTCTGATTGAGATTATAATTTCTTAGTATCATGATGATAGAAATAAAATTGGATAATTGCAATAAAATCGTATGACTGAGTTTATCTGGTTTGTGATTAGATTACAGAAATTAATGTTTATACAAGGGAAGTAAATCTGATCATTCAACTGGCATTTTGGGAAAAGAAAAAAGTGATTCTGGAAATCACAGGATATTGATCATTTAATATTAATTTTCATCCTGCAAAAGAGAATAATTTTAAGGCTTTTTCAGGATTTTTCCCCACTATTTGCTCATATTACAACAGTTTTCTTGCAGCACACGGTAGTACTGTAAATATATTAAACACACAATTTTATCTCATTATAAGTAGGGAAGCATTATGGTTTGAATCTCTTTTCTCAGAGACATAATTTATTTCAAATATTTTAGTAGCATGGCACAGATGTTCCACACCTGCTTGCCTCTCAGGACACTACAGAGAGAAACACGTACATTGCTTTCCAGTGCAGAAGGTGCAGAGTCTGACTCTAGAGGGGGTTGCATAACCACATGTGGAGTGTGAGAATGACAGGGAGGAAACAACTCTTCTACATGTATGAAGAACCAGCGGTCAGTCCCTCGTGTCATGTACAAACTGATACAACCACAGCAAACATTGCTGATACAGAGGTCATGGCATTCGTCTCGTGGCAGCAAACAGCAGAACTCCCTGAGTGTTCAGCCCTGGAGACTATTTGCGGAGCTCGTAGGTGTTCTGTTATACCCATGATTGAGAGCACACAGTAACACAGTGAGCACTTCAAGAGGAAGGTTTGAATTATCCCTCTTCTGCTCAGTAAAGAACATGCTTACCACCCACAGTCCTTTCTGTAGCCACATACTCCCTTTGTGACTTGCTTTGGCCAAGGTCCAGGGGGCTGGACAGTCATGCCTGCCTGCAATTCAGAGAAATCCTGGGCACGTATACTCACACATAACCAACTTGGACTCCCGTGTTAGCCAAGGAACTCACCATTGGTGCCTCCATAACCAGTGGAGGAAAAGCAGCTCTTCCAGAGAGCAAACCCAAGCAGATACAAAATTCGGTGTTTTGGGTGGTTCCTCATGGTCCTTCACGGACAACAGAGGAAGCTGGAGTCCAGCCAGTTTGCTTAGATGGCTGTGACCTCCAACACCCCAGCTATTCCTTAACTCCTGTTAATTGACCTTTCTGTTGGGCCTTCATGGTATAACCCACCAGATTTTCCTGCTCATGCCTCCTCAAACAGCTGAAAAGCACCCTGTCTCAGTTATAGAGGGGAATGAGCATTATCCAGGCATGGGATAATGGTGGAGTACATGACTATGGACATTAGGCATAATACTTCTGCAGGCAATAAAATAAACCAAAAGAGGCAGCTTTTCGCTCTGAAAATAAACAAAATCAAGCTATCCTACTATGGACTTTCAATTTTATTTTAGTATTTAAATGTACTTGGTTTAGGATGAAGACCCCCCCAGCTAATTTGTGACACAAGACAGGCAGCACTGTTTTTACATATTAAGACCCTTTCAATTATTCCCTTACGTTTTCCCTGTAGAACCTCAGGGTGGAAGAAAAGGCAAGGGAAAATATATTAGTGATCACATTACTGTGAAGCTCTAAACAAAATTGGAGGTTGGTCTACTCATACTTAATGGTTCTTGACCTAGCTGAGTATTTATCCCAGTCTCACCTTGCAGCTCATCCTTAACCACCAGTTACTGAACCAGTCATCCCTTAGAGTTAGGTATCCACTACAGTTTAAAAATGTGTTCATCAGTTTTGTGTTTAATTCCTTTACTTCTCATATATGATGTCATCTACACTTGGAACCAGATCCTTCAGAGGAAGATCTTTTGTTTATTATGGGTTTTTGTCCGTTGTGAAGAGAATTAAATCTAGAAACCAGGCCTAAAGCAATGAGAATTTTTTTTCTAGTAAAAAATAAGTGCCATTGGTGCTGGTATCTGCTTCAGACCCAAAGCAAATACAAATTCGCATGAAACCAAACTTCTATCTTTTGGCCTTATATAAGCAGATAGTAGGAAGGATGGGGAATGCTTTGAAAGGGGATCCTTTCATATCTGTGATCCTGTGACAAGTAATTAACTCTGAGCACTGTTGCAGTCAGTGCACAGTACCAGCAGTCCCAATCATCCAATTAATAGATTTTTGTCAAAGCCTTTTCTCTGCCTATCATGTTTTCATTCAAGTGGCTTTTCCCAACTTTGAAGAATTCCTTGCTGACAAGCAAGTAACCTCCCACCGACTTCAGATGTCTCTTTGTTACCCCTAAAATGCGGTTTGTCCAGCTGTAGGCCTGCATTTCTACACAGAACAGCTCCTTGTTACTGCTCTCTGTATAAGCCTATGTTTGTACCACACAAAGGCAAACAAAATAAAACAAATTAGCCACACATGTCAATTAGAGAAATTGCTGTCACAGCTAAATTAAGTGAAAAAAAGCTGCAGGCAGATAAAGCTGAGACTTTAGTTCTGAGGTCTTACAGATTCAGTACAAATCTCATGTCCTGTTATTAGCAATGTCAGTACAGTATTTCAGGGATATAGGGTTACACATGAATATCAGCCAATAACTGCTTTTATGCAGTCTGTACAGAAGTCCTAGTGCAAGCCTATTCTGAGATAGTGAAGACTAAGGCAGTTTGTGTGCTTTATATATACAACAAATGCAATTCGGAAATAATAAAAAAATTTGAAATGCATAGAGATGGGACTGAGACATCTATGCCCTTATTCTGCTACCTTTTCCAGAGCAGATACCCACTACCCCTGAATCATTGTGCAGTACAACAGGTTTGGAGACAATGCTGCCTGACAAAATTCCTGACAAATGAATTTTTATCTAGAACTGATTTATCTAGGAGATAATACCTTTTTGTCAACCAGTCTTTTGGAACTTCATAGTGGTAATAATTAATTCCTGTTTCTGTTCTTTTTTAGAAACTCAAGGCACTACTCTGTTTCACAGACTCAAGGTAACGATAATCAACCTAAGATATTTCAGGTACCTGAGCTAGTAAGAAAAGATAAACATTACAGGTTTGTTTAATCCTTTAAATACCAATAAGCCTTTTTTTTCTATAATCTCAAACCTCAGTAAAGAGTATGTTCCACAAAGATAAGTACAGAGTTCTTCGGCTGGGATTTCACTCAGTGTCAGCATTTGGAAGAGATCATTTTTCTGTAATTTAAACTGTCTTCATCACATTACTACACTATGATTTATTGATTGACAACAATCTCACTGGAGAAAAAATAAACCCAAGGCAAATTCCAGAGAGGTGAAAAAATATTCTCCCCTATTGGCAGTAGGGCACATGCATTTGTAATAACATGCTTATTGAGTTAAATATTATTAATGAAATTCAATATCAGCTGTATAAGGCACCTCTTTGCTTAGAATAAAAGGAGCTTCAAAATGTTGTAAATCTTCTTTGTGACCAAGGGACGCACCACCCCATACACTGTCAGACTTGTTCCATCTCACCCACTGATCACAGATCTCACCCAGCGGTTCTGTGAGGGGAGGTATTTGCAGCGCAGCACTAATGCCAGCTGCAGCTACCCTGGCCCATGTCCAGCTGGTGAGACACATCTGCTGGGTCAGGTCACGCTGAGAGACAGCCCAGGGACCCGGCTTGCAGCACTGATTTGGGCACTTGACAAGATGTGGTCCTCACCTGCCATCAGTGCAGGGGCTGTGCCTGTCACACCAGCCGAGGCACTGGAGATCCAGGTTCTTAAGAAAAAAGACATATCAGCCTCCCACAGTATGGAGGGGAGATGGAATTAAAAGGGTGTCACCTTCTCCCAGCCTCTAAGTCTGGGCACAGATCATGACAGCTGTAATTGTCTTCTGTGGGACAGGAGGTCCAGTTAAGTAGAGTTCAAGTACAATTTAAGTATGGTACAGTTGAGTATATTGCAGTGTTATGATGGGTAGGAGCTTGCCTGCCAAAGAGGAGATTAATAAAGGATGTCTTTTTAAATGTTTTTGCAGGCTTGGAACTTCCTTCCCCAGCTGCAGATGTTCATTCCTAGATATTGTGTACCATACCCAAGGGGAAAAATGGAACAGATCACATTCTTCTAGGCTTTCCCAGAATTGACATTGCTTAGAGGAAGTTTAACAAACAAATAAATAAATATCCAGGCTCTTAATATTTTGTTTCTGCATTTTAGATCCAGACTGGAGTATTATCCCACAGAATAATAGGTGGGATAAGGTGAGAAAATAAAGACCAAGACAGCCTACATGGCACAGTACTCCAAAACAGACAGTTACTAGGTTAGAATGGTTGGATATCTTAAAATCACAATATTGTCACGGTGCTGGAGCATAGCCCAGTGCTAGCCCATTTCCTGTGCTTTGGCGATGAACAGTGAAGGCTGGGTGTGCAAAGTCGCCAGTGAACATCAGTATTGTTTATTTTCCTAGGTACCCACCCACTGAAAGCACAAAATGTTCTGTGTGTTGTTGAGCATACCCTTGGCTGCTGTAGGGTAACAGAGTGGAGTTAGCTGGCTAGTCAGAGCACAGAGGATCCTGCCACAAACACCTTACCAACAATACATATTAATTTGTTCACACTACTTGATTTCAAGGACTCCTGCTTTGCACCTTACAGCTCAAACTTTGCTACACGAGCTTGAAAATTTTAGATTTTTCTGCTGATAAAAGGGAAAAGGAATGTTCTTAGTGTCTGTTTTTACTTCAGTGATGGCAAAGTAACCCTCTGCTGTGTCTGTGATCGCACTGACTGATTCAAACGGGATAGTTATAAAGAAAGCACATGATATTGGCATTTATGGGATTGTGGTTCTCTGTAGTTTGAAATACAGATTTTTTTTTTTTTGGCCTGAACCAGTATGGCCATTTATGCGTTCTTACACACCTGGGAAATATTTTCTTAATTACAGTCATATACCTGCATAGTTTGCAGCTTCTTAACATGTACAGATATCTGGGAGAAGGGATGAAAAACATGCTGTTTAAGACAAGTTACTGAGTCTTGTCTCCTTGAAATTTCCTTAGGATTGTCTAGTAGAGGAGCCAGCGGGCTTCCTCTCTCTACCTCATCTTTGTCTCTACAGCACACTCCATTTTAATCCATACACTGGAACCTATTGCTGCAAAATCAGGGCCATCACATTTTCAGTATTTGGGAGGGGTTGAGCTAGATTAATAATAAATAAAATCTAAATTGTTTCCTATCTGCAGTAAGAAGGAATTGACCAAATGCTTAAAATGCCAGGTGCCTTAGATGGGTAGAACCTCACACAGCAGCCATTGAGCCATGTTGCTGCAAGGGCTCTAGTGCAGATGGAATATCAGGGTATGATGTACGCACAGGAAAACAATCAGCAAGTCTTGGTTTTCCACATAGACCAGATCGAGACCTTTTATCAAATGTGAAGGAAGGCCTAGCCATATCTGAAGTACCACACAGGACTATTTCATTACCCCAGTATTGCCAGAAGGAAATATCCCATACAGTCCCTCTGTTATGTGTTGTGCAAGAGACGAGGAAAAATTGTACTGTATTGTAGAAAGACAAATGCAGTAACAAAATAAAAAATAGACTCATAGGCACAAATCATCATCACGAGGCCTCTTAGAGACAATGGGATGAGCTTTCTGTCAGAGCTAGAACTGGATGCAAGTTCTTCTGTGGGTATTCCCTCAGAAATGAGAACCCAGGATCATGACCAACTTCTGTTTAGTAGTTTACTTTTAAAACAGGAGGGGAAAATAACCAAAAAATTTTGGAAAGTCCCAGTTCCTCATACGCTTTCCTTGAGTGCTAATATTACTACACTGCTGTTTGCTTTAACTGCACAATGAGAAATCAAGAACTGCAGAGCAGTTCATTCCACTGTAAAGCCATATAAACATCTTAATGCACACAAAAAACATGTCTATTTCAGGAAACAATTCCAGGAAGCAACGCTCGCACAGGAATTTAGTAGAAACTGGCTCCTGGAACGTGCTCTCCTTTCCCACCCATAGGCAAGAGGACCCAGCTCTCTCCTACCTCCAGGCGCACACACATAGAAGCCCTGCTCTCTTTCTCCTTTCTCTTCCCATTCTCTCTCCATAAGACATGTTGATGATCATTCCCCTGCTTACCCCATCTCCATCATACCTATCCTTCCCAACTGCTCCATCATCAGATAGACTTTGGCATTGGAAACCCAAGAGGCAGTCAGAGCATACCTGTAAAACATCCCTAGGAAGGAGAATGGAAAGGCACACTGCATCCCGCCCAGCCTTGGGGCACAATCTTCCCTGCCCAAGTACCTGGAAGGAGAAAGCAGGGGAACTACCTGCTAGAGGGGCAACCAAAGGTGTGGAAGGAAGCCTCCAGAATCAGAAGGTCAGCGGGGACCAAGGGCAAGTCTTGAGCCAGATTTTGACTGGACTTCTCCCTTTTGGCACCTGTGGCACCCCAGGAGGCATTAAAAGCAGTAGAGACTGAGACCCTGCCAGGGAGGAGACATGGGGTTCCTCAGGAAACACTGAGGAGTGCTTCTGCTACAGGTGCACAATCAGGCAACCAGCTCTGGCCAGTGAGATTCCACACTCCAAGAGTAACATTCCCAAATGATGTCATTTGAATATTTACATTTTCTAAACGTCACCTCCTAAGGGCACAGTAGCCAGAAATTACAAAATGTTAGAAGTCAAGCAGATGAGGCAGAAGGCCAGTGTGGCTGAACAAGGATCTTCTCTTGGGGAAAAAAGGCCAAAAAAGGGAGGTGTGTGCCCAGTGGAAGCAATGTCAGGTGACATGGTGTGCTGGTTTTGGAACAGCCATCCCTCTAGGAGGACAGTGGCTTCAGGGAGAAATGCTCTGGCATGATGGAGCAGAACCACTGTGGCAGTCATCCTGATTACCCCAGGAAACAGGACCCCAATGTGAAAGCAAGGATATTTTTGAAGGAGCTGCTTGTGCCTTCTGCCCATGGCAGTGAAACAACAGCCTCACTTAGGGTGCTGAGATCAGCTAAGGAGTTGGTTGATCACCAGCTCAAAATTATACACCTTTTTCCTCCCTGAATGACAGAAAAATGAATGGCATGTTGCCAAACTGCATGACTCCCCCTCTTGGGAGCACAAACATGCCTCCTGCCAATGCATGTTACTTCACTGGAACAGAGGTCTTACCTCAGAGGTCTCTGCTTATTCCTCAGTTTCCCAGCCAGCAGCCCCAATGCTAAAAGATGGCCATGTTCAGCCACAAGGCTTCCTCCTCTGTCCCCATCATCCCCCACTTTCAGCTCAGCAGCTCTGGACTGCTGGGCTTCATTTGCTGGAAGTTTCTGACCCCACGCACCAGAACCCCTGCCTAAGCCACGTATGATCTGAACTCCCTCGATCCAAATCCTTGTTCTTCTCCATGCTAAAGTTATTCCACACACAGAGGCACATAGGAAGGCATCCCCCCACTGCCACTTGCATTATGTCTCTGTCCACTGAGCTTCTCTTAGAACTTCCTCCCTTATTTTTTTTCACCTACTTTGTGCTCTTGGATGTGAGTGCCAGTATTCCAGGCTCACAACACGTGTACTGTTTCTAGAGGTTTCTAGACCATGCCCAGACATGGAATTACTAGGTGAAACTCTGTGAACAGCTTCACGGCTAGGTGTCCCACACGCATCAACCCCCACCACACAGCCCTCCTAAAACACCCACCACAAAGGCTGCTAGTAGGACAAACAGTTCCAGGCGTGCCCAGGAGAACTAAAGGAAGGAGAGGTTTGCCCCTTACATCACTCGAGGTTTCAGCGGTTTCCTGCAGCAGCAGCCACCTTGCGCTGCGCCTGCATAAGCACGGTGGCTGCAGGGGAGGGAAACTTGGGCCACGCTTTTTCTGGGAAGCAGAGGGAGGGGATCAGCGTTCAAAGGGCAAGAAGGCCCATGTTGTCAGCGAACTCCGGCAGTACTGCGGTACCGGGGTCGGTGCTGGGACGGTCAGGCACCTTTAAAGAAGTGTCCAAACAAAACAAAACAAATTCATCTAAGCCCTCGTGGACACCCAAGCTACTCTAACAGCACAACAATCAGGGGTGAGCTTAGCCCGGTCAGTTAGTCGTGCTGGTTTGATCAGCAGGGAGAAGGAAACGCAAGCCTGACCCCGGCTCAGGGTGTGCAGCTGGGCTTGGCTTGTTTTCATGCTCGTAGTCAGCTGATTCGGTATCGAGAAAGAGAGCTGCCCTCGGAACCGAAAGAGAAAGCAGATAACGATCAGCACGTGACAAAACAGGGGCTGTGGAGTCAGGCACCAGTCAGATCGGCAGGAGCGGCAGGAGCCACTGACCTGCTCTGCTCCTAGAACGGCACCACAGCCCTCTCCAGCGTGTTTCAGCTCCACACCCACCCAAATGGGCAGCCCGTAAGTATCTCCCACTGAGACCCCCGCTTTTTTAATGTCCCTGGCACTGGGGAGAACTGCCAGGAGAAGAAGTGGTGTTGCAGGGTACAGATGTCTTGGAGGGTCCTTCCCCTGCTGTAAGACGCTTTAAGGGCAGTTCCCCCACAGTCTGTTCCATTTGCTGCTACTTGATTTCTGTTTACCGGCAATGCTTCGCTTGTCAGTGGCCTTTCTTCGCCCATGGTTTCTCTGCAGCTAATCCTGCCTGAGGGGGAAAGACGATCGGCATAGCTGGGGTGGGGAGGTGGTGAAGGGACAGGACAGATATCTGAAGGAAAAGTGTCACGTCCAAAGCTCGACACTTTCCCATCACTCTTGCACACCATTTCTCCCCGCAGCAGCCAGGGAGAGGGGATGCAGGAAAGTCAAGCTGTCTGGGGGGCTCTTCAGTGCAAAAGGAAATGCCCATTCCCTCGCCCCTTTGCACTCAGCCCCACTTGCAGCGGCATCCAGGGGCTCCACAGAGATGTTCGTCCCTGCACAGAGACCAGATTCTGTACCAGAGCTGTGCTCCTTCTTGTCTTCTTTGCCCAGGCACTTCGCCAGCAGCTTGCTGGAGGAAGGCACAGCCCCAGCCCAGGAAGGCTGCCTTCTTGCCTATGAGCAGCAGAGAAGAAAGGGCTGTGCAGTCCCAAAAGCACAGAGGGTGCCTGGAGCCTTATTTCCCACACAAAGACCTCAGCGACTTCTTGAGCCATTCACATGGGGCCTCTCCGCTGGGGAGACTGAGACACAGAGCTCGCCTATGATGAAACCCAGTGTTTCCAGAAATGCCAGTCCAAGAACAAGGAGGCTGAATCCAGGCTGGGGCTCACTGTGCCGTGTTCAGGTTCTTGCACCTTTGAGGAAGAGCCACAGAGTCTCCCATCCAAAAGCATAAACATCTCCTTAGAGGCAGTGAGGCTGCAGCTGTTTGGGAAAAACCCAGGCTGTGCACTGGGTGAGAGCTCTTTCCTGTTTGTCCCTTGCTTCTGAGCCAGGCTGCTGCCAATCCTGCCTCAGTGATGAGCTGCAGAGCTCACAAATGTCGTTATCTGTGGCTGCACTGTGCCAGGTCTCAGCCTTCACTGTCACCAGGCCAGTCATGTGTTCTCTATCCAGCTGGCACGGGGCGATCCCAGGCGTGTTTCTATGGTCCTATCAGTCACACCTAGGGACAGGGATTTACCTACTGGGTTGGGTTGGGCTGGGCTGGGGAGGCAGCAGGAGGCTGAAGGGCAAAGATGCCAGCAATTTGGCAGAGGGACAGAGGGACATTGCTGGGAAAATATGTCCTTACACACATGAGCCTCAAAGCAGAGGAGAGGGCAGAGATACCACAGGGTTCCCCCAGGTCCTCATAAATGCAGAGATCACACAGCAGCACAGGGTCTCTGAGGGGGCTGCCCTCTACCCCTGCCATATATTTCCACAAACCTGATAGGGATTTAATTCTCTGTCCCCTCTCTAGTAAACTTGTGCAACTAGGGCAATTTTTAATTGCTTTTATATTTTATGGATGCCAAGGGAGTGAGATGATTGAATAAAAAGCCATGTTTCTACAAGCCTGCCTTCCTTAGGAAACAGGTCTAAAGAAATAGGACAGCAAGGGTTGGTGGGTGGGCAGGGCCAGGAGTCGGCTGGGCTGTAGTGGTCACACCTCTGAGGTCTAACAGAAATCCCTGCAGACCTGGGATTTCAGCCAGCCAAGAGCTCCCTCTCAGTGCAGCTTGTTCTTCCTCCGAGGGCTGCGAGGCAGGACAGCAGGGAGAACAGTGAGTGGTGTGAGCCCTTGAGGAACAGGCAGAGGAGGGGCAGCAATGCCTGGGTGCAGGAGACCATGTGTAAGACAAACAAAGGAGCAATACCGGGGCAAGACAAACCATGGTGAAATTACATGTGCTGGAGGTCTCATTCTGCAGCACACTCTGTGCCCAAGCATAGAGATTTTCCTGGTTGCTTGTGTCTTCATTGCAGATTCAGAACAATGGGTGTCCTCCATGTGACCTTCCAGTCTCTCCAGAAGCCTGTTGTGAAGAAGCCCTCCAAGGGACACTACAAAAAGTGAGGGAGAAGTGACCAGGGGAAGTGCACAGGTTGGTGTCTGATGCTGTGACCCCCCCCTTCCATGCTATGTGTATGTGCTGCTCCTGGGAGAAGTTTGGGACTGAGAAGCTTCATCTTTGTGCTCATTAAACAGAGGTGCCCGACTTCCAAGTTTCCAGGGACAGATGAGGAGTGGGAGGGGGATGCTGAAAGGTCTCTAGTCACCAGCACTGCCACCAGATGCTGGACACAGATTGAGTGGAGTCTTTCCTGGCACTCTAAAAACTCAGAGGCTGTACCAAATTCACAATCAGCTCTGGGTGATGGTCTAGGAGGACACCCAGGATATCACAGATTCACAGAATATTCTGAGTTGGAAAGGACCCAGAGTCCAATTCTTAAGTAAACGGGCCACACAGGATTGAAGGATGATATACCACTGGGCAATGGGCAGTGGAAGGGGACAGCAGGGCCAATGTCAACTTCTTGAAGGAAAGTGGTAAATGATTCTCAGCAGATAATGCTTGTCAAAGGGTGGAAGAGTTATTTGCAAAGTCTCAAGCCTGAGGCTGAGCTTGAAGCCAAGGTCTATGAGTCCTGTGTTTATGCCTCTCTGCAGACCTGGGTGGACAGTGCTTCAATGCCCTGTGGCTCTGCAGCCAGTGATACCCTTTCCTGATGCCACTTCCCTGTTTTTCAGCGTGAAGCAGAAGCCTGCAAGACGGCACTGAGGACAGTACACATTCCTGGGAGAGGAGCAGAGTCAGGTTTGCCAACCAGTCTGAGACAGGAGCAAGGTAGATGGCAATCACAGGTGTGTCTCAGTAGCACCCCTGTCCTTGGGCCTCAGAGGAAGGCAAGTGGCTGCAGGTGGATCCAGGGTACCTCTCTGAGCTGGGCACCTTCCTGTCTCTGTAGGGCACTGGTCCCCAGGCAACCAAGACAGAGGAGCACCATGTCTGCCAGCCTCAGTGGCTAGCAGAGCTGCAGGGATTCAGTCCTGCTGTGCTCAGAAATCTCAGGTGTGCAAGGACCTCAGGTGCATGTGGAGCTCAGATGTTGGAAATGGGTGGTATCAATGGCACTGGGTGTCCCAGAGATATAGGACAAGGGCAGGGAGGCAAGGAGAGCCCTGCAGTTCAGATCCTGTCATGTCTGCATTTTACTCAGTAGTCCAAAGATCACAAGGGATGTCTTTGTCTGATCATAACTGAAGAAAGCATTTTCCCAGAATAGCTCTTAACCCCTACTTCTTTTACTCAATAGTCCAAAGATCACAAGGGATGTCCTTGTCTGATAAAAACTGAAAGAAAGGCATTATCCCAGAATAGCTCTTATCCTACTTCTTACCCAACAGCAGTTTTGCTCTCCTCCCATCACTGCAGTTTGCTGACAAATGCCTCTTTTCCAGTGAGACCATGGTACAAAGGGCATGTGTGGGGCTGAGTCATACTCTTCTCCCAGTACTGGTCCACACATGGGACATCATTAAACCACCTTTGCTGTGACCAAAAATGCACCAAATGCACCCGCCTCAACCCAGTAGCATGTGCAGCAGAGTCTTAGGCAGGACTGAGACACTCCTATTTGCAAGGAGAGTCCCTAAACCCCAGCCATAAGCCTCAGAGCCCATCTTGGGATGAGTGCCATAACAGGCAACAACTGAGGGGTCCCCCCCTTCATGTTTTGCAACAGGCATCCCCACAGCAGCTTTTACCATGGTAGCAAGAAAGCATGTGGGCAGCAGGATGGGTCTGCTGCAACTGAGGTGTACCGAGAACCTGCTCTACGTGCTGACTTTACTGGAGACTGTTGGGACTTTGGCCTTGATGTCCTATGCACTGCTGTGGGAAGCCGGAAACCTGGTAAACCTCCCTGACAAGCGCATTGGCTTTTACAACTTCTGCCTGTGGAATGGTACAGCTGGGGAGCTGCTGTGCCTGAAGAACAAGCATCTGCAGGCGATGGGCGTCAGTCTACTAGAAATGGCGCTAGCCAGGGTTTGTGTGTATACCTGCCTGGTCTTCATCATCTTCCACCTCATTTTTGTTTTAAATGCGAAGTGCACAGGGCAGAGAGAGGGATGGAAGATGATCCTCATCATAACCTTCATCAAGGTGATAATCCTGTCTGGAGGCCTGGGTATGTTTCTTTTACAAACCTCACAGTGGATTCATCCCTCTGATTTCACTGGAGGCTTCCTGGCACTGTTTGGGACTCTGGCTCTACTCCTGCTCCAGATTCTCACTGCCACTGTGTGCCTCAGCTGGGCCAAGCACACACATACAAGTCAAAGCCCTTTAACTGAGGAGGCCCTGCCCACTAAGATTTGACAGTGAAGAAGATGCAAGACCTATCGTTAACATAATTTAAAATAGTAATCCCAATACAGCTTTACACCCTAGCAAGAATTTGGTCCCTAGTCCAAAGGCTCATGTTGAGCTATGCCCTGGCACATTGCTGTGTGCAGCACTCCTGCATCAAGCTGGTAGCAGACACCAACAGCCACAGCACAGCACAGAAGCTTCCTAGGTAACAGTGTGTGACACCCCTCAGTTTGAGGCACAGCATCAAAGTGACAGCATTTCTGGTCCTGACCAAAGAGCAGTGAAGGTAGCAGAACCAGCGTACAGTGGACACAGCCTTCTGTCCATACCTACTCTAAGTACAGGCAAGCAGAGAAGCAAACAAGCTTCCTTTCTTGGAGTTGCCCAGAGGATCTGCTCCTTCTCCACCTCCTGGACTAACCAGAGATGCCTTCAGGTAATTGTGACTTGAGGAGCTGTGGCTTCACATTGCCATCACAGCAGTGGCACCCTCAGAGGTGCACCTGTAGCTCACCTGCTGGAATAATATCTAGAGTGACTCTGATTTAGCTCATTAGGGTGCTGTGCCCCACATGCAACCCCAGGAGCAGCAGAGCACATGGAGGGGCAGCCCAACAACTCAACGAACACAGCCCTAATGGAAGGTTTCCATGAGAAAGCAGAGGATTTTGGTGCAGAGCTCTGGGTTTGTTCCCACTAATATTATGGGGCTGAGCCCAGCACTCCAACAGACTTTGACACTCCAGGAGAAATGGTTCTATGTGAGGGCAGCTCGCCACAAAGCCAGCTCAGCACATGCCATGCAAGGGTGTGCTCAGGGAGCAGGGCCAGGGCTGCTGGGGTGCAGTGCCCCAGCTGGGCCGTCATAGCCAGAGCATTGGATGGGGTCTCCATGGCATGACAGCACACAGCAGTGCTCCCTGCACAACTGTAACCTTGCACAAAGAAATGCCTGCTTTGTCCCCATCCCCTTTAGGGTGAAAGAAAGTTGCTAGTATCTCATAATATATGGTTAAATCTGTAATTAACTAACAAAATGCTTTTAAGACCTTTCACCCTACCACATAACAAAGGGAGCAGTGTTTAAAAACAGGATCTGTAGATTATGTTTAACTAGGAACTTACAAATGCTCAGGAAAATGTAACCAAATAGGTAATTTCTTTGTAAGTAGACAGGATATAAATCGCTTAAAATAAACAAGCAGCCAATCAACAAACAACCTTCGAGGCTGTGAAGCCATCTAGAACGATGTGGAAATAACACCAGAAAGAACCAGTTTTGTAGTTTGAAAACAAGATAACAGACTGAGCATGCACCAATTAAGAAAGTGCAATTAAAGGACAAGTGATGAAGACTACGAAACCACCAAAAGGATTGTAATAACCCTAAAGGACACTAGATGGCAGACAAGACTGAAATAATTGACTCCTGTTTGTATAATCATTTTTCAAAACAGGCATTTTGTTACTGATTTGTCTATGTAATGAATACGTAACAGCCTTGTAAATATAAACTACATTAATTCATCCAGTGGTTGGGAGCACTCACGTAAATGAAGAATGCCTGCTTAACAGTGATATCCTTTGCTGTTGAGTGAATTTGTTTCAAGGGACATGAGGGTCTGTTTTCCCTCTTGCTTCAGCCTTGGTAGGGATGAGGCTAGTGATGCTGGTTTGACTGATTTTTCATTTCAATAAATGCTCTCACAACTGGCCTCATGTGGTTTGTTCATTCCCCTTCTGGATTGGGAAGAGGATACTGAGCCATTTTCATCCCTTCCTGGACCCCCATGCACTCTGCCACAGGGCCAGCCCCCTCAGGGCAGTCCCGGCCCCTGCCCGTCTGCTCCTGCACGTGTCTTCCTCAGCCGTGGGAGGAGTGCTGGAGTCTGGAGGCAAAGTCAGCACCAGGTCCAATGGAGACAGCCTGCCAAGCCCCACTGCAGCTGTGACAGAGGGACCACAAGGACAAAGGAGCCCCCAAGGCTGAACCATGACGATGCAGATCCCTGGTAGTGTTTCTTCCAGGTCAGCAAGTCCCTGCTCCCCTCCAGTCCCAACACTGACCCACCAAAGGGACACTCACAAAAACCCAAATGTCCTCTTTAATCTGTCCATGCTCTGAGATGTGAAACAGAAACGAACACATCCGAATCTGGAGCTAAATCCCAGCACAGAGCGGGAGAAGTGAGTACCTCCTTCCTTTTCCCCTCTGGCCTTCATGGGTATCCTACCAGCTAAACAGGGCACCAACACGGCAGATGGATGCACAGCCCCCGCCAGGCCCTTCTCCCACCGTTTTCCGGGGGGCGGGAGGAGACACCCTCCCCATTGTGCCCTCTGCTCCTGGGGAGGCAGGAAGGAGATGTTATCTGAAAAATATCTCCCTGACATATTTCAGTACATCGTCCTCAGACTCCTCCCCGCCTGTCCTCTCTGCGTCGGCACCAGCACCAGGAGGGGATGGAAGTGCCGGACTGTGGTCACCGCCTCCATCCGTGTTGGCCGTGCTTCCAGGAGCCTCGTCTGGTGTTGCCGGGAGCTCCTGCTCCTTTTCGCTCCTGGACCGGGCCTTCTCTTCACCTTCCTCGCTCTGTAGATTCTGACCAGAGGGAAAACAACAAGCCCCGACTGTGCGTAACTTCAAGCCGGGAGCAATCCAAAGAGTAGGAGGGCAGCCCAACATTCCCGGGAACCACCCCTCACCAGGCCCCAGGTCCGCGGTTCTGCCCTGCAGCGCCGCTGGGAAAGAGAGGAGGGGACTGGGAAAGCCATGCGGCACCCGGCAGCATCCCCCGACCCCCCTCCTAGAGAGGGGCCGCCAGGGAGGCGCGGGCAGCAGCGCTCCCCGCCCGTCCTCCGAGCCCTGCCGCCCGGCCGTGCACGGGTACGGCCAGGGCCGCGTCCCCGCCCCCGATGGTCCCGGCTCACCTCGGCCAGGACCGCCAGGGCCACCTCCACCAGCTCCGCCTCGTTCATGCAGTACAGCGCCGCCGACCTGGGCAGCGCAAAGGGAAAGCTCAGCGCGGGCAGCGCCCGGGCTCGCCCGCCCGCCCGCCGCCCCAGCCG
>VZRV01000612.1:111211-183091 GCA_013398115.1 Falcunculus frontatus
CGGGCCGGGCCGGGCCGGGCCGGGCCGGGCCGGGCCGTGTCGGCGCCGCCCCCGAGCGCTCCGTTACGGTCCCGCTGTGAGGCCCCGAGCGCCCGGGCGCGCAGAGCAGCCGCGGCGGGCCCGGAGCACCGCTCTGCCGGAGCGGTGCGGGCTCATGCCGGCAAGAAAGGAGAGAGGGGAGCCTGAGCGGAGCATGGAGTAAAAGCCCCTCTAGCAATACAGCATGCTGAGCATTGTTCTAGCAAAACACGTTCATTCTTTCCCTCCAGGCTTCTAGCATAGTATCTATGTTGTGCTAATGCATCATTTTGCATAGCAGCCTTGGTCTGGAGCATGGTTTTTATATTTTTTTTCCTTCTTTGGGGGTTTTTGTTTTGCTTTTAGTCCTACTAGTGAAGCAAACCTGAGAGTGGTCTCTCTCCAGAATCTCAACTGACCCTCTGTGAGGGCTGGAAGATAACATCTGGAAGAAAGTAACATCCCTGGTAGTGTTCAAGGCTGGGTTCTGAATGGGGCTTTGGGCAACCTGGTCTACGGAAGGTGTCCATGCCCATGGAAGGGAGTTGGAACTAGAAGAGCTTTAAGGTCCCTTCCAACCCAGACCATTCTATAATTTTGTAATTCTAAATTCTAAAACACCTATGCAATGTAGTCAACCCTGCAGGGCTTGGAATACATTGCAATCTTTCTCGGCCTTTTGAGAGGCCCACAAAGGCTCCCACTTGAGAGCACTCTAAACTCTCAGACTAACCCTGGGAATTCCTGAAGCCAGTTCAAAGTCAGCACTGGATTTGAGGAGACATTATCTCAGACTGGCATGAAAAGCAGCTGCACCATTAGTATCACATCCCACTGAGGTGGAAACCCTGTACTTAGATGTCAGTCTGCCAGGGGACCTGTTAATCTTGGAGGCCCTTGAAATGGAAGGTGGGGTTATCAGATGAGACTGTAGTCAGCAAGATACTCCATGGACAATAGGTAGCTGCAGCATGAATATGCCTGTAGTGAGGATTTCGGTATCCAGCAGTGTTGCCCTTGAACAGCTGTCTATGAGTATGGATACCCATATGGCTCATGAATGGCTGTTCATTTTCCAGCAGTTTATGTTCTGCCGAGGAACAACAGTACTCATAAACTCCCAGTCCAGGCCAGGGACATAAGCAGCAGAAAGCTCCGTGGCAATGTGTAAGCAGATGAAATGTGTCTGCTTAGTCCATTCAAAGACTCTGCAATACCTGAGCACAGCACTTGCCCTGATGTTGGGGTCTTAGGGGGAGAGACAGCTCCAGTGACAGACAGTCCTATATAGAGCCAGACTGGTTCTGGCCTCCCTCCTCTTATCCACCATCAGGTATCTTCTAGGCATTATGTAGCTTCTGAACTCCAACACAAATATTTCAAAGTCTGACTCAGGATTTCTGCTCTAGTTGGTGGCAGATACCTATGGCAAGGTAACACAATACATCCAAACACAGTTATTTTTGTTCCTGGATGTCTGGTTCACCTTGGTGTGGTGCTGGAAGCACTGGTGAAAGCACAAAGGCCTTTTTTGCATGCAGGAGACTTGGCACATCACTGCTCCAGCCATCCTCCATGTTTTGCAGCAACTGCTGGACAAAGCATAGAGCTCAAGTGCAAGGGAATATTTTCTTTTTATGGAAAAAAAACCCAAATAAAAACAAACTAACAAAATCATAACAACAAATGTTATACCCAAAGAACACTCTGGTTTCTCATCAGCCTTTCCAGTTTGAGTCATCATCATGCACTGTGCTGCCTCATGCTTGCTTCCTCCAGCCTCACCTCCTTCTGCAGAACCCTGACGTGACCCCAGCCTTCTAGCCACGTGCTACTCAAGACTCCCTAACAGAGGGAAGTCCAGCTGCCACAATGGATTAGTGGAGACTTATTTTTCAGTGCTGCCACTGATCCAGCCCCATACTGGCATTCTGTTGCACAGTGGTTTGGCAAATGTGTTTATCAAGAGGCAAAAGCTACAATGAGAAGAGGGACTTTGCTTTGCCTTCTCTCCCATGCAGTTTGTTCCTGTGAGTTAACACTGGTTTTGTCAAGTCTATTGCTCTTTCCCCCTTCAGTACTGTCCAGGTTAAGACTTTTGAGCCAGTAAGGTTGTTAATTTAATTTTCCCATCCATAGAAGCAGTGAGGCAGGTCCCGCAGTCCATGGCTGTGCTCCAATCCACTGTGACAACAGGAGCTCGGTGTCCTCCCAGGGAAAGGCAGCTCTCCAGAACCTTTTCCTCACCATTTAACTAAAAAGAAGGAAAGCATAAGATTTTAAGGAGGTAAGTTTCTGCAGTGGGGGCAATGCACCTGACAAGCCAAAGCCTGATAGAGACTCCATATCTCTAACAGCATGTATAAGTAAGCAGAAAATCAGAGAGATATTGACATGTGTATAGCATACACATGAAAGGAAGTTTCCAGTCTCACTACAGAAGCAGTTGTTCTCAAGCAGCTCAACTTCTGACATCAGCTGAACTGCAGTAATTGAACAAGGCAGGCAAAGAGCACACCCTGATGAGAAGCATATAAGCCTAAGCTATAGCTCATGTTAGTTCAGGTGCTCTGACTGCCCCAGATGCAAAGCAAAAATTCCATCTAATCTGCTTTGCAAGAGCATGAGCATGTGATCAGTAACACTTGTTACTGAAGCACAGAAATCTGGGCACTCAGAATCATTCAGCCTTACCCTTCATTTAATTTCAGTACACGGTAAAGGAAGAGAATCAGGCTGGGTCTAACATAGAATCAGCAAGCACAGAAGGCAGATTGAAGATGAGCACCAGTTAACAATCACACATTTTGCATTGTACTGGCATGCATCCATATATTAAAAACGTAATTAAAACTTTGTCCTAGGCACTTGGACACAAAAAACTAAGCTTTAAGAAGGAGCTCATGTACTCCAGCTACATACAGAGGACCCAAACACTTGCTGTATACCACACGCTGCTAAAGTGCACACTGTGTGAAACTGAGCAGCAACTTTCACAGAACAAAGATGAGTAGGTGCTGCTTAAGAACTTCCAGTGGCTGATGTTGCACCATCATAATTAACAAAAGCTTGTATGGATACCTAAGAGTACTCCCCACCACTTCTGAGACTTACCTTGAAAATTACTCCCCCAGTAGAAGAACACGTTAACATGTAATTGCCCTCAGAGTCAAAAGCAAAAAGCCGGCCTCGTGGGAACTGGACTTGCTTGTAGCCACTGTACCCGGACAGAATAAAAGGACCTGTAGCTTCCCTGGGAAGGTCATACTCAGACACCTTCAAGCCAATTTTGTGGATGTTCCACTGAATAAACTGGAATGAGAAGAAGAGATGACAAAGGCCTATAATGAAATTAACTGGGATGCAAGTAGAGTTACCTTTTTTTGCTTTTAAGCCAAGTAGGTATTCCTCACAAACAGAAGATGGCATTTTGACATCTGTATCTAAGTGGCTATATTAATAAAACACAGGCTGCAAAGGCTGTAAGAGTGCCTACCATCCAGGCAAAGATATGCCCTGCCCTCCACAAGCACTACTGCCTATGTGTCCTTCCACATTGCATGCAGTATTCTGGTGAGAACTTGCTTAACTCCTCAGCCAAGGTCCCCCCCCTGAGCCATACCTCCACTGCTGAAAACTGTGGAACTGCAGAAATTGAAGCATTTATTATAAACAACAGGGAGCTGTTGACAAGGAGATTTATGCAAAGTGGTCAAGGATCTGCTTCCCTGTGAATCCCAGATCTCAAACGTGGTGATCTCAGGGGCAGAGAAAGGTCATCCTCACATGGACTATCTAGGAAGGGGATGTCACCAACAGTAGGATTTGCACACAAGGTCCAAGACAGCTCCAACCATTAATACACTTTTCAGCCACTCTCTCTGCAGATAGCATGGAGCAGGGTGGTACTGCACACCTAGGATTACAGTTAGCAGCCCACAGATCGTCCAGAATCTGAGTGTATTTTTACAATTATCCCCACCATATGGAGAAGACTCCAGCAGTGATCTCTCTGCCAGCTGACCAGTAGGAGGTCACCCATAGCCTACCTTGCCATCCTCGCCTATGCTGTAGACTGTGTTCTCGTCATAGCTGAACTCGACAGAGTAGACTTCCCCATCATGTGCCTTCCAGCTCATGGCGCACTCGTGCTGCTGCATATCTGAGGGGAGAACCAGTACTGAACACTCCTTGTACTCACACAGAGTTGAGGTGAAGAGAGGGAGGCCTTTTATGCTCCTAAGCTCTCTGTGACAGCCCTCCAAACCCCTGGGGTAGCCCAATCCAGTCCCAGCACCCCGTGCCTATACTCCCACACATGGCTTTCACTTTGGCCACAAAAATCATCGTAACTACTCAACTTTACAGGGCTGCTCACACACTCACTGTCAACTGCAGGCATTCTGCATCCAAGCACTGCTAGCACTCCTCCTCCCTTCATTATCCTGCCCATCCTCCCAGCTGCTGATAGCTCTGTCCTCCCAAAGACCTGGGACTGCAGCCTCCACCTGTGCCAGAAGCAGACTCCCCATTCAAAGGTAAGAGGCCTGAACTGCCTTTATTGCAAGGACAGGCTGAAGAGGATAAAACCTGAGACAGAGAAATTGCTCACAGAAGGAGGACTGATGTGAAGCCCTTGCATTTAAATGTAAGGTCTCACATTAATTGCTTTCCTCACAACTCAGCCTCTAGTGGTACTGCAACCTGGCACAGCCCAAGACCACACAGCTTAAGGGCAAATTAACTCTCCTCTTCAGCAGGAGAGAAACAACAAATCCAGCAGCACTACCAGGGTCTCCAGCCAATGTCTTCCAGGAAAAGTCTATGTCAATTCACTCCTGAGAGCTCCTGTGAAGGAGAGACAATAGCTTCCACCTTGATCTTCAAGCATATCCCACAGCTACCTCCCTGCTGGCAGAAGGGTACTAGGGGCAGCCAGCTGAGGACTAGGGGCCACCTCACTACTCATTTTCACAGAATCATGTAAGTTAGAAAAGACCTCCAAGATAATCAAGCCCAACTGTTACTTTAACATTGCCAAGTGCACCACTAAACTATACCCCTAAGTGCCACATTTATAACGTCTTTTAAATACTTCCAGGGATGGTGACTCCAGCATTTTCCTGGGCAGCCTGCTCCAGTGCTTGACAATCCCTTTGGCCATGGAAGTTTTCCTAATATCCAATCTGAAACTCCCCTGATGCAGTTTGAGGCTGTTTCCTCTTGTTACTTGGGAGAAGAGACTGACTCCCACCTGGCTACAACCTCCTTTCAGGTAGTTGTAGAAAGCAGTAAGGTGTCCCCTCTATCTCCTTGTCTCTAAGCTAAAGAACCCCAGCCCCTGCAGCTGCTCTTCATGTGCTCCAGACCCTACACCAGCTTTGGTTTTGCTCTTTGGACACGCTCCAGCCCCACCATGTCTTTCTTGTGGTGAGGGGCCCAGAACTGAACAAGCTGTTTGAGGTGCAACCTCAGCAGTGCCAGGTGCAGGGGGACAATCACTTCCCTCATTCCTGCTGGCCACACTATGTGTGATACAAGCCCGGATGCCAGTCTTGGCCACCTGGCCTCACAGCTGGCTATCGACCAATACCCCCAGGTCTTTTTCCACCGTACCAAAGAGACGAACAATCCCATCTGCAGCTCCGGTGACCAGCAGGTTGCCATTGTGGTTGAAGGCTGTGCAGTTAATAGCAATGGGCTCAGGCTCCAGGGAGAACTGCAGCTGGAAGGGAAAATTTGCATTAATGCTGAGAAATGGAGCTGGGGGTGCTGAAGAGCTGAGCTCCAGGGGAAGGAAGAAAGAAAAGATGGTATTTAGTAACAAGAGCTCTGGTTTGGAGCCCTACACCGCTAATAACTACAGACTTCAACGTCTGGCAGCAGCATTTTACTGTGACACTAACCAGCACTTCACCTCAGCCAAGCCATAGCTTTCTTGGCCAAGGTTGCAAAACCAGCTTCTGGCAGGCATTATATTGAGTATGTTGCTTTCTCCTACATATCAGGGACAGCACTTCACTTAAAAACAGGGAAGGCAAGGGAAACAGCAGCAACAAAAACCTTTCAGTATAGCTCAACTGGAGAAAGCCTGAGCAAAGCATCATTCAATCCACTTGGGATATTTCCAGACACAAACTGTACAGCCAAGATAGAAACAAGGCCATGGACTATTCTGAAGAATCCCTCATAAAAACCCCAACACACCAATAAAACAAAAAAACTTCACCCAATCCAGCAGCTACTTACATTATTTATTTTTATCCTGAATGTGACAGAGGGGAAAGGAAGAAGGAGGAAAAAGAAGGGTGTTGAAAAGAAAGTCAGCATAATTTAGAAAGAGGGCTCCTACACATGGAAACAGAAGATGCTCATTCTCAGCAAGCAGACTGAGAAAGGAAAAGAAACCCAGCAAGTACCTGCTGCTTCATTGTCTTAGTGTCCCACAGGAGCAGCTTCCCAGGAACTTGGTTCATGCTTTTGCCCCCAGAGTTGATTACTGAGAAGTCAATGTGGGAGACGGGGCTCTGGGCTGCTGCAGAGCAGACAAAGGAGGCACCACTTGGGCTGCAGGCAAGCGAGAGGATCCTGAAACACAGGCACATGGTCTGAATCACCTCTCTCTTGCAGCTGCCTCAAGCAAAACACTCAACTACAAGCTCTCCCATTAAGATCCCGCAAGACAGGGTGCACTGTAAAGGAGAGCAGGATTCATGTGCTTAGATAAATTTTGAGTGTCTCCCATTTAACTGAGCAGTTTTACGCTGCTCAGGCAGGGAGTGCCCTCTAGATGAAGGCTGGATAGTCCTGCAGTTGAAGAAAAGCAGCAGGAACATTGAGATGTTCACTGTTAAAACCAACATCATTTATTTATATTTATATATAAAAATCAGTATTCCAGAGTTACCTGGGCATGTCTTCATCAATGCTGATTTCACAGAGATTCTTCTTTGCTTCTGTGTCATAAAGACGAACCGTCCCCACCCCACTGCCAAGCAATAGCTTGAAACCAGCAAGGAGATGGAAAGAGTGTGAGTGAACAGTACAATGATGCTGTCCAACAACCACCAAGACTTAGAATTTTTTTTTCTATTTATCCTTTCAGACTAAATATTACTCCATTATGGTACATTCTGTCTTCCTGTGCAGTCACACTGAGTAGGCCTACCCCAGAGTCACAGAAGTGAGAGTTAAAACCCTGCTTTCCAGTGAGGAAAAGATCTAATAGGCACCAAGGTGGCATAAACAACACTTTCAGATCACAGCTTAACATTATATGATGCAAAACATGTATGGAGTCTCAATATCTAGGGGTCCAAGGACAGAGAGGCTTAAGATTGTTAACTGTGTGCTAAAGAGAAAATGAAGTGGAAGCCAACTCCTTTCACCCATGGGAGGATGAAATCATCCAGAAGAGCTCACACATGCCTTATTAGTGATGCTACAATTTCAGTTAAAATGTAAATCATAGAGAGATGCATTATAAAAGAAAAATTGAGCAAGCCAGATCTTTGTCACTTCAGTGCCTAGTTTGCTGGTGAATCCCACGTGTATTTCAGAATGAAGAATCTTTCTATTAGCAAGAAGGAAATAAATTCCACAAAGCAGAAGAAACCTCATCACAACATACAAAGCGCAACACCTGCATCGACAACTTGCTTTCTGAAAGCAAAAGAAGAGACAAGCTGTAGCACCAGCTCTTCACAGGTGGCATTTTGGGGTCAGCAAGCCAAACACTGTCAGTGCCAAAATGTGAAAAATACTGCCTTATTTGCAGGCCAGCCTTCTCATACAGCCCTGTATCTGCCAAGGGAGGGCATGAAACACTAGCAACAGTTCTAGGACTCAGAAGAATGCATGTAATTTAAGGTTCCTCTCTAGTAACGGAACTAGAGAAAAAAGGATATAGGAAACATTTAAACTGCCATGTTATTTAAAAGCTCCAAGCTCCTTACGCACACACAAACCCTCAGCTCTCAAGATACCAGTCTAAAACTGGCCATGGAGCTTTTTTCACACCTGCACAAGTAAAATACCACCCCCACAACCCTATTTCCCCTCCTCTGCTGCTGGCCCAGGCTATGAGTAAAGCTCCACAGCTCTCTGCTGCAGGCCTCCCACAGGCTGTTGTACTCAGTTGCCTCTGCCTGTCTTTACAAGTTGCTGCACGATCTGTGTGAAGACAGGAGCTTCTCTCAAAGGTACGACTTCTACCCTGCAGCTGTAGCCACACTGCAGCTTGGGAATTTCTGTTTCAGGGCAAGTGGTGGTGAACTCCTTGCTCAATACAAAGCGTACACTCCCCACTCTAGTTTTTCTTAGACCCTAGAGGCTTTGGTTCCCCGTGTCCCATTGAAAGTGGAAACTAACCACTGCCCCAATCTTATCCACAGTGCAGCTGTCTAGAAGTGAACATGCAACACGTAGCAACACAGCCCCAAACCATCTGCTGTGCTTCCACACGCAGACTACTCACCAGCCGATCACGCTTGGTGGCCCACTCCAGGGACAGCAATGGAGATTTGGAAATGGATGAAGCTTTAGTTTGCATTATGGGGTTAAAAGACCAGACTTTGATGACCCCATCCACGTCCAAGCTGGCCACCCTCCGTCCAGAACAATCAACCCTGTGTGTAAAATGAAACTGATGGGATATTTTCCTCCCTCAAATTCTTAGATGCAATCCATTAATCCTTCCCTTCCTAGCCACACACCAGTTCCTTCTGCAGGAATCAGAACTTCTTTGCACCACTTCCTGCTCACTTCACAGTAACTGGCACAGTGAAGCGCATTAAGCTCCAGATGTAAAGCATAATGCCCTTAAGCAATACCATCCTGCTTTCCAAGGGAGTTTCTTCCTGGCTAGCACTGCCCAATCATAAAAACCTCTGTCCATTCTCACTGCACAAGCTACATGCTATTTTCAGTCACACCAGCTTGAGTGCCCTACAACTGAGAGCACATGTCCAATGTGCTGGACAGAACGGAGGCTGGGAGAAAGAGGCCAGACACAGCTGATCCTTCTGCAGAGGTTTCTACAAAAGAGCCCTCTTCTGCCAGTGCATTACCTGCAGTACATGATGGATGAATGGTGCTCCCCATACTCCTCCTGGCTCAGGACGATGAAAGGCTGTTCCTGCCGCACCCCCACAGCCTCTGCGCTGCTGCCAGGAACTTTGGTTGAAGTCTCTGTTTGCTCAGCATGCACATCTGAGCATGGTTCTGCCTCAGCTATGCTAGTATCTGTTTTCTTCTCAGCACTTTGGCCCTGAAGGAAGAAATCCTGTGTGAAATACAAGGAAGCAGCTCCACAGCAAGCTCCTCAGCTACCCCAGCCTGCTGGGAGAAAAAAAAAGAAGCTGCAACAAAACAGAAGCATTGTCAGCCCAATACTCCTTCTGCCAGGGACCTTTCTGAGGTCCATGTGTTGCACAGTTGCACCACTTAATATGACCTACTTAGTTGCTGAGTCCCTTAGATCCCCCTCCATGTGCCCAGCTATACACTTTCCTGTAAGAATTAAAGGAACCACAACATTTCTAGCATACCTCAGTCAATATCAGAGGCCCATTTCCATGCTATTAGAGCACAGATTCACAAGTACATCAACATATCTCAAGGAATTCTTGCCTTCAGCAACATAAGTTAAGTCTGTATAATACGCAGTTCAGCAAACCTGCACAAAAACTTGTTGGATCTCAAACCCCAGTGGATAATTATCCTTATCTGCCAGAGATTTAGATTGTGCACACTGGAGCCACCACTGCAGCCAACTGACTGATGACAACAGTAGAGCTGACACATGAATCCAAAGGCTCAAAACCCATTCTGACAGGGCAGACAGAACAAATGGAGTTTTAGGAGGTAAAAGTATCTAGATGAGACAAGATCTGCACGGCAGAAATATTTGGAAGTAGCTTAGTCTTCTCCTGCCACCAGAAGCTGAACAAGAAGCAGATCAGCACATAAGGCGGTAAATCATCGGCTAGTATTCTTTTGATAAACCATCCTCTGAAAACTAAGTGTCCCAAAATGGTATTGTTATTCCTGTTCTGTAACATATGCTTGCCTAATTTACAGTAGCTTCACATCAGGACCAATGGATTAAGCACTGCATAATCAAATCATCTGAAATCACAGAGCTGGAAAAGATTGGGAAATAAATCCAAGAATTATTCTGCTAGTTAATGTGGGGAGGTAACAACCAGTGAATGACACTTGTGAAAGAAAGTGCCACCTTTCAGTTTCCTTTTTGCTCACATGCTTTTAGTACAAGAGAAAGTTAAAGAGTATCAAGCTTCCCCAAGAGCACAAGAACCAATCTTTACACAGCCCAAAAACCACTGCCTTAACCTGGAACATTGTAGAAAAAGGAAAGTCAAAGGAAATTTACTGGGAAATTGGGCTTTGCAATTTTCCAGCCAATGCTGAAAGTGTTTTAGATGAACCATGAAGAAAAAAGTTCTCTCAAGGCCTTGAATGCTGAGTGAGAGAGTAACATCTCTTTAAAACAGCACTCCCACACACAGAACAGCCACACATTGGCCAATGGGCAGCAGTCCCTCAGCACTGTCTCTCGACAAGGCAGAATGTCTCATACAGACAAAATAACAATGGCTGAGATGCTGCCTGTGCTCTGTATTTTTTGACAACATGGCTGCTGAAAGCCAGACAACACGTAGGTGAACAGAAGTAGTCTGCTGACCTTCAGCACTTAAAATCCAGGACACAGTTTTATTGTTTCATTAGATTTTAAAGCAGCGCGCACCCCCAGGCAAAACTGCAACAATAAAGTGCAAAAAACTCCAAAAAGCAAATGTTGCTAAGAAAGCAACTTCCACTCCTATCCAGGAAAATTTTCCATTAGTTTTCATCATCCCACACAGAGCCTACATAAATCAGCCTAAGAACCTACAGGAAGAGAATTCACTTTGGTTGGATGAGTGAGCCAACTTCATTACCACTAAGGAACGGGGGATTTTACTAAGGTATTTGAACACAACCATTAAAGTGAATGAAACCTTAATGAAGCCTCAGGACCAGGCTGTTGAAAAACACGGAGACAAAAGACAACTCTTCTTCCATTTGAAATGCCAGTACTGATTACCTTCCAGGGACACGGAACTAAACCAAGTGTAGGAGTTGATTAACTACAGACATTAACCTTTGATACAGTTATTTCTGACTAGCAATTCCGAAGCTTAAAGGAAACACTGGCACTTGTTTCATCACTTAGTTTTACAGAAATACCAGCCTTCTGCTTCCAAGCCTTGCAGTGCTGACCAGTACCTGGAAGGTCCCTTTTGACAACAGTTCCTTCCTTTCTTTCCCATGCTCTTGCAAGCGCTTCTGCCGCTGCTGCAGGGAACTGGACTCGCCTGCCACTAAACCGCTGAAGTGGCTCTTCCCATCCTTACAGCTCACTGTTCCTTCTTTTCCTTTGGCACTCTGGAAGGCAGAGAAGTGATTGAGCAAAGTTAGGCTTGTACTAGGCTGCAGAACAAAGAGCAAAAGAAGCAGCAAAGCAACCAAGCACCTGCAAAGGCTCCACAAGCTCTTAAAAAACAGTAGCTGTTCTTGCGCTGCATTCAGGCCCAGCATAAGTTTGCAAGGCAGGAAAGAACATTTAATTTTTCAGGTGGAAGCAAAACCTCGGAGCAGTGCCATGCTGCAAGTTAACTCCTTGGAGACTGAGCAACTTTCAGTTGAGAATTACCTGGTGATTTGTTGGTTCTTTCTTCCCTAGCAGCATACTCCCAGTCTGTGTTGGAGAAGCCCCACTTGAATGGATTGGTCTGGAAGGGCCCTTTTTACTTTGGGAGAGAAAAGAGGACAGAAAGCCTCCCCGGGACTGAAGAGAATGTGCTGTACTCCTCTGATTGCAGGTCATATCACTACCGAAAAAAACAAAACACCACCAAACAGAGTATGAAAGTGTAGTGAGGCAATATGATCAAAGGCCACCCAGTTAAGTGGCAGCTGTTTGAACCATAGGATGACAGATGTTCACTTCCAAGCCAGTGCACCACTATGCATTTAAAAACCATTTGAAAATATCCTGTTAGTGCCTGGAGCAGGTCATTATAGTTACTGTAACCAAAAGCTCACTTCTCAGAGATGCTACTGAGACAGTGAGCTCAAACTGTTGCTGAATCCACTGTAGGGCCACCTAAAACTCTTTCCACTCCATCTGGTTTGTTTAGAAAGACCCTAAGGGAAAGGCAGGGGAATTCAGATTTCTGTAGAACTTACTCAGATGGGATTCCCAATTCAAAGCATAAAACAGACCTACTTTGAGAGACATTCAGCGTCCAATGTTTCACTGGACACCCTTCGATAATCAGCAAGTTATGTTCAACAATTTTACAGCACAGGCCCTCAATATCTCAAAATCCAGACCCAAAGAAAATAAGAGAGCTACAGCCCATTTCTATGATTATAAACATCTCCCTTCTCAATCCACAATGCCAAAAGCAGCAGCTGCTTCCCAGAACATAACTGTCTGACTTCACTCTGCTACAGCTTCCTCTGAGAGCAGAGTGGCAGCAAGGGAAAGGAGAATACAATAACCTTCACTGTCTCTATCCACTCTTCAAGGATGGAACTGTTCTACCAAAGCTGGGCTTTGGGTTAAGCAGAGACATGAAAATAAGCAAACAGACCTGGCCCCAGACTAAGAGACAAGTTGCACACACAAGAAATACACTTCTTAGGCAAGTTTTTCTAATTCAAATGGACAAAAATAATAAATTGTCCCATCTCTCATGTCACACTCGTCCATACATGCAGATAGCATCAGGGCTTTCCACATAGTTAAAAAAACCATCACAAACTAAACTCTGTAGCCTGTCCTGCGCAAAGACTGCAGAGCAGTTATCAAGATAAGTTCAATAGACACTTAAGTCTATTTAATCAGACAGCTTTTAGATAAAAACATTTCATGTGTAGTACCTGCTACAACTTCTATCTGTCACTGGCAACAGGATAATTTAATCAATCCTACTCCTGTCCCAATACAAGTGAAAGAAGCATATGAGAAACTCAAAGCCACAGCGTTATTCGTAACTTGCAGCTGAGCTACATATGCTTTCAGATCCTCTCAAAGCAAGAAAAAAAAGCCTCAGTAACACAGTGAATCCAAACACACAGACTTGCTTTGCCTGACACTGTACTGGGGTAAAAAAATAACAATTAAAGAAGCTGTAACACTGTGTATGCTGTCTAATTTCCAGAGATAGGCATACAAGAAAGGTAGCCATAAAATGCACTTTTAACTGCAGTAAGTTCATGGGGAATTCTGTGCATAACTGAGCCTCACAGAAGAGAAGCTCCTTTTCCCTTGACTTTGCAAAAGCAAGAAAACATGCCTGTGTAACAAGAATCCCTTTGGGTCATACAGTAACAGTATCTACAGAACAACACAGGGCACTCACCTACGGCACTGCAGGCACTCAAGTAAATTGGAATCAAGAGACAAGCTACTTCATTTGAGCAATACTGCAGGGTACTGCACTGCTAACAGTGCCCTAGACGCACAGAACACCTTGGTGCAATGCTGAGAGCAGAGCAGAATCACTTCCACGTGTGCTTGGGCTCTCACTGGTTTGCAAGAACCTCCCAAATGATGGGAGAGACACCTGTCATGAATTCCATTAAAACTACTTAGGTCACCATAATTTCTGCCTGGATGTCTTTCTGCATTGACTCCCAGGGCAGGGGACAAGGAAATGACCCTCCAGGAACCTCTATGACCTAACAAAAGCAGCAGAGCCCATCCCCAGCTGTTCTCCTGCGGGCACTCACAGTTCAGAGTCCCCTAGTCGATCCATGTTGGCCACATATGCAGGCAACTTGTGATGCATAACAGTTTGTTCCACCTCCAGTTCCTCTTTCTTCATGCGGGAGGATTCAGCCTGCAGAGCAAACAGCTACAACACGAGAAAAGAGCCAAGTGAACACAGGGTCACTGAGATTCACCTCCTTCCCACTCACTGAAGCTGTTTACTCCTTTTATTTCAACAGCCCTGGAAGGGTGGGGAAGGAAAAAAGTTGCTCTGACCGGCTGAGCACCACATTAGTCCAATTAGTCAAAACAATCAGTACTTTATGCACATGAAACTGGAGTCTACTTAAAACCCTTCACTTCTCTCTTCGGGCTGTAGCTGTGGGGACATTAGTGGTGCTGGGAAACAAGAGCTGGGCAGGGCAGAGCTTACCAGTCCCTCTCCGTGAAGGCAGTTTGAGGCTAGGGCAATGAAGGCACGGAGCCTAAAAGGTAATCATCTTCCCACAGCCAAGGGTTTGGTGAACTGGCAGGGTGCACCAAGGTCAGTGAAACCAGGTCACCCTGAAATCCAGCTCCATTCCCTGTGCAACTCCTTCCCAAGCACAACAGTGAGATTTATCTCCACATTATGGAGAAAGAAAACTGTCTTTCTCTTTAGCAGAGAGGAACCTCAGGATGTAGCTTTCTGGAACAGATGTGGTTTATGCCTGTGACTCTTATTCACACAAAGAGTTCCTCAGGCTTTTCTGTTTCTGTAGATTTGTTTTTCAGATATAATTCTTTTTATCTTGTATTTAAGGACAGAAAACACAGGAAGAAAAATGAGTTTTAGAAATCTAGCTTGCTACTTATGTATTTGCATTGTTCCAGCAGCATAAAACAGAATCAGTACTTAATTTCAGCTAGCATAAAATTCAATATTTATTCACATCTTTTTTTAAAACCTGTATTCTATAGTAGATGATTCCTCCTCTGACCTGAGGAGTTCTTTAAAAGGGAAAGTCTAGTTTCACCTCTGTCAATTTGCCAGAAAACTTATCCAGACTGCAAATTATATCAACCAACATGCAAAACACAAACCATAGCTTTAATTTGACTAAAAGAATACAAAATTGGAGGAAATAAAAGAGCTCTATTTCAAAACATACCTTATCCTGCTGTCCCATTCACTGACCATCTTTGCAGAACCCTCCTGTCAATGTCTGACTGATCTACTAACTCCATGCAGTACAGTGAGAAACCTCCACTTTTTCCCCAAAAACTGCCTCCTTTTTGAAATCAATTATTCTATTTTACTTCAATTTTTAGGATACTGTTGAACAGCTATTCAAACAGTAAAAACAGAAAACACAACACACAACAATGTTGTGTAACACAGGAGGTAAAGCACAAACTTTACTGAAGTATTTATACAGAAAGCTTTTATTTGGTATGTTTGAGGAAGTGAAATTAAAGTTCTGCTTACATGAATAAGCCTTCTTACTTGTATGTGATCATCCACATGTGATCCATAGTTTAGAAAGTTCTTAAACTGCAGATTTCACAAATCTAATGAGAAGTGATACTCGGAAATGACTGACCCATGTTACACCCTCTCCTAAGTATCTTCTGATGATACTGTCAAACACAAGACATGGAGCTGGGCAACATTTTGTCTGAACCAATCGACCCTTCTTATGGTTTACTATAAGATCTAGAATTGGGAAACAGACATTCACAACATTTCCATTAGTTGGTCTAAATTGCTTTAAGTGCACATCAAACATGGTGAAGTGGTCATTTCAGAAGCAGCAGTTTCTGTCTCTTTGCCAGAATTTACTGCCCGTTTCTATTGCTTCTATTGCTCTATCAGCTAAAACCTGGAAGTGACTGAATACTATTCACAAAATCAGCAATACATCCCTTCCAACCCAACCCATTCTATAATTCTATGACATACACCCTTAACCTGCCACTAGTTTCACCGTGTTTTGACTCTGCAGTGTAACAGAAAAGGAGTTTGTACAGTATTCAGTCACCTGTCAGACAGCACAGGGAGGGGAGACAATCACCTCCAGCAGAGGGACAGAAATACCCTAAACACACATTTCCCAATATGATCACAACCCTAAGATTGCTGGAGACAATTGAAAGATAAACCAAAATAAAACACAACACTTAAAGAATCTGCCTTTGAATAACTGCACCAAACTGAATAGTTACAACGGTCTCGAATGGATGGAACCAATTTTACAGAACTCACAGCATCAGTCAGCAGCTAAAAAGTGATCTCAGTTCTGACCTTATGCCGCAACGATTCATTTTCTTCTTGTATGAGACTGCTCCTGAGACATTCAGCTTCAAAGTTCAGTATGACTGGAACTGGTAAGCAATGTTAAAGAAAATTGAGGCAGTAACTTGTGTGCACCTGGCCTAATTCTAAAAGCCAGCACTCCATACCTGCCGTTTATCCGTAAAAACAAAGCTGTCCAGTCCATACAGTTATCAGAAAGTATGTGCATGACCAGAAGATTACCAACAGCTTAATTACTTAAGTCAACTTTTTACTTTGCTGTTGCACAAACTATTTCATGTGGATTTTGCAAGGATTTTTAGATTATTTCTTTTTAGAGTCAGAAGTGGAGGACAAGACAGGTTCTGTTACTGCTTTACTGTACACCAAAGAAACAGTTCAAGATGAGCTGTTTTCCAGCTGCAGCATAAGCCTGCCCATCAACAAACAAGTAAGACAGAACTCTGTAGTGTGGGGCAAAAAATTTATTTCTGCCAACAATCAACCGCTCTACTATAAGGAGCTGTCACTAGGCAATGTTGTGAACATAAGGTACCCAAAGAAGGATCTAACAGAAGATGCCAGTACAGTCATGGACTATGACCCAAGGTTGTATGCCTGTTTGTACTATGTCAAAAGCAAAGAGTAAAAGCATTTCAGAACAAGATGGGCACAAGATTTCTAGTAGCTAGCATTGGGATGATACAGCATCAGCAATGGCCATGATTGTTTGTTTGTGTATTTGGGAATACATCATACCATCAGATAATTGAGCAGTAACTATTCCAACATCCTCTGGTAAACACCAGCTTTCTATTAAGTCTTGGCTGTAAAAAATCACCTGAAAGTAGGAAGTTCTGTAGTACTACATTCTTGGCATGACTGTTACCAGTATAACACCAGGGCAAGTGAGATTTAACTATTAGTTGCAAAAAAGGATATGCATGCACTGAAATAAGACGCTCAGGAAGTTGTGCAGAGACACGATGAACGTATCAGCCCACTGGCGCGAGAAATAGGTGGCGAAGGTGGGGTTGGAGTCTGGAGCAGGGAGGAAGGGCAGGACAAACCAATCCTTCCACTCTGCCTGGTTCTGGAGCTCAGAGGCCTGCTTGAGGAAAAACTCTTGCGCCTTGTCATTGCGGCCATTCTGAAACACAGCAAGAGGAACAGGGCTCACACTTCTGTTAATGCCACCAGATTAGGTCTAGGAACATTTGCTTTTCGTTATGAACACAATAACAACTACTTTCACCATCTGACACAACAAGTGGTTAGTTACAGATTCATCAGGGAACAAAAGAATCCCAAATACACTAGGAGAAGCTCACAAGTGCACTTAATCCAACCTTCTTTCTAATCACCACAATCCTGTTTAAAGGCTGAGACCAATCGAACCAAACACATTGATTTCCAGTTAAACCAGTGCAATGAGACAGGAGCATTCAAATACAGGACCAAAGTATAATTCAAATTAACCAGGTCTACAGCAGATGCAGCCTGAAAAGGTTTCCGTCTGACACATTATTCAGACAAGGCTGTCATACCTCAGGGTAAGCACACGGCAAAACAAAACACAAAAAACCACACTTCTGGAAAGATGCATTAGATTCTGACTCCTCCACCAACACCCATCATTAGAGATCTTCCATCAGGGAATGGAATCAAGAAGGAAGAATCAAGGGGAGAATATACTCCATTGACTTTACAGGGTTTGAACAGAAAAAAAATCTCTGTTCCATTTTAAGCTCATTATTTTCTGTTCTATTCAAAGCAAGCAAAAAGACATTCATTTTCTCTCCCACATTTCCTTGTTCCAGTTTGAACCTTGTGTTCTCTGCCAGTATCCAAGTTAACTGCTGAGCAGGACTGAGCTAGCAGTACTGCTATCCTTTCTGAGGGGAATCTGTCTTTACGTGAGTGTGAATACCTTGCTCCCAGCAAACCGTGTTTCCCTCTTGCCCGAGTTTCCCTATCCTGCACACAAGCTGGTCATGTGAGTGTGCATCAAACTCCTTACTACACTCCTGATCATGACATATTAATTGCTTGTTCCTTATCCAGCAGGCCTGTCAGAGGCTCACAAGGGTGGTTTATTGCTTTGGTTTCAGAGACCGGGATCTTTATAAAACAGAAGCCTAACAATCAAACATTACCTGAATAGCATGGACAAGGTAGTATCGGAATAAGCTGGTTTTGAGCTTGTTCACTGTTGGCCGATAGACGTCTTCCAAACGGCTGAAAAGGCGTCGGTCCAGATAACTCCAGTAATCCCGCAGGGCAGCCAGATCGTAGCTCTGAACAAACTGCTGCAGCTGGTCCACTATCTTATCCACCTAAAGAGGGCAAAACAGGGAAGACTTCAGTCCCGTGAGGGCTCTTGAGGCATAAGACTTTCTGTAACTTAGTGCTGAGAAGCTTTAACTGCGTCAGTAGTACAATACAATCCTTATGCATTAGCTATTTTCTAATCCTGGAAACACTCCGCATTTTGTATTAGCATTCTTCCACTCTGCAGCACTTTTCACATGAAGGGAAAAGGAGTATGATAGAACAGAACCAAACAGATTTCGACAGAAATATCAAATTTTGTTGAACACAATTGATGGGGTTTTTTGAAAATAAGCAAAACTTTTCATCTCTTTAAAAAGTCAGTTGATAATAAAAGTAATAATGTGATTAAAAGTTGAAAACTCAAGTGCAGCACCTGAAAAAAAAATTATTTTTAGACTAAAAGGAAAAAAAACCCTGTATTTAGCCAACAGAAAGAGGAAGTCAGGTCCGCTTTACTGCAATCTCTGAAGTACCTTGACCTTTAATAATATCATCTACTGACAAGGCAGGCATAAAAATTTGCAACAGGATTTTTTTTATCATTATGTCTCTTTGGAAATCATTTCTGCAATATGAATAAGGCAGAATGGTGGTGTGGGAATAGATTTTCTTGTTCAGTGGTTTCTGATGGCCAAGACAGGCATCAAAAAAAGAAAAAACTGCATCCTGTATAAAATTAAACTAAAGTTGTTTAATATGTGGTTTGTTCTCCCTTCATCAGTTAGTATCTTAGGACATACCCAACTTTTATCTCTGTGGCTTCCTGCAGATATAGAAAACTGAAGTCTGGGACCCCAGCAGACCCTCCTTGGACAATAATTCCAATAAAGTCAGCTGTTTGCCGAGGTCTAAACATTAGCAAAGTGCCGGTGTTTTAAAAAATAAAAGCAACATGCTTTATTAATTATAAAAGTAGTGCTTGTATTGCTGGTCAAAGAAAAATCTGACAGTTCAAAGCACTACATTCGGCACCCAAAACTGTTGCTACAGGAATATGCAGCTCACACAAAGGACTGGCACTGTATTTTTGAGACTGGCAAATTCTGTGCCAATTTCCAAACGTTAGTCCAGGCAGCTGGTACTCAAGACATACGAACTAAAGAGCGGAGCTATAATTCCGCTGGATAAAAACTCATGACCGAGAAAAGATGCAGGCAAAGAAACGTCTTCCTGCTGCTGCCCTCTCGATACGCGGTCTCCTCCGTTCTTCTCGACTCGAAGCTGACAATCCGCTGGTGGCTTACAGGTCGGGCGCAGGGTCCACAGCCGGCCAGGCTGACCAGCGGCGAGGGACGGCTGCTGGGAACTGCAGCCCTTAGCTCCAAAGGCAGGCGAGGGGATGGAGCCTCCTGCCCTGCGCTAACGCCGCTCCGGAGCCGAGCGGGAAGGGAACCTTCAACCGGCTAAAGCCCCCCGCCAGAAAGGGCGGCAGGGCGGGCCGGGCGGCTCCGGGATGCGGGGGTCCCGCCTGTGCGGCCGGCCGGGCCCCGGCGCCCAGCCCAGCCCAGCCCAGNCCGCCAGGCCCGCTCCCCTCGCCCAGCCCCTGGAGCGCGGAGAGGCGCCCGCGGCCCGCCCGGGTAGCGCGTCCTCGCCGGGGGGCACCCGCGCCCAGCACCCGCCGGCAACGGGGGCGCAGCCGCAGCTCACCCGGAAACCCTTCTCCCGGTCCGCCTTGATCTCGGCGTCCAGCTGCTTCAGGGCGGCGGTGAAGCCGCGGAAGAGCAGATACTCCCGCACCAGCTCGTCCGTGCGTTCCGTTGCCGCCGCCATGGGGGCCCCGCGGCGCCGCCGGCTCCGCCCGCCCACGGGCGGGGCGGGGAGGGGATGGCCCGGCCCAGCCCCGGGAGGACTACAGCTCCCAGCGTGCCTTGCCCGCCCACCTCTTCCCTGCCCCGCTCCCCACCCCGCTGGCCTGCCCAGCCCGCGTTTTTCCCGCCTTCTGATTGGCCACCGCCGGGGGCCGGCTGCGTGCCGATTGGCTCTCCGCCACGTGCGGCTCGTGTTGCTTGGCGCGGCGGCAGAGGCGCGGCGGCGGCCGGGGGCGGGGTCCGGGCGGCGCGGATGGATTGATAGGCACAGCCAGCCACCGAGCGAGCGATCCCAGAGGCTCCCGGCGCGGCCCCTCACGGGTCTCCCCCGGCCGGCCTGTCACTCCCGACCTCAGAAGGAGCAGCAGGGGCGGGCACTCTTACCTCTAGGCTGTGCTTGCGGTCGGTAGCGAGGCAGTGGGCATTAATCCCGCGGAAGGTCGGGAAGGGCTTTCCAAGCGGGCGCCTCAGGCTGTGTCAGGCCGGCGAGGCAGCTGCAGCAGGCCCGGCTGGGCCTGGATCTGGCCCTCTCGTGCAAGTGTATGTCTGATATCGTTGTCGACACCAATGTCACAGTTTATTGGGGAAAAAAAAATCAGCGTTTTAAAGAAGCCTATCGTTTAGCAACATCGGTGGGAGCAGAGGAGTCTCAGTGCTTTGTGAAGCCAAGCCTTGGATATTCCATGGAAATGAAATATCAAATCTTTGTAGGGAAGGGTGCAGGAGATGGGAGTCTGGCTTTAGCTGGGTTGCTGTTAATTGTTAGTGGTGAATTAGGTTTCAGTAAGTACTTAACAGGCAGGTATCTCTTAGGGAAAGAGAATATTTCAAACTCCATGATTTTCTACAGAAAGACAAGCTCTCATCAGTCAGCCAGATTTTTCTTTTTGTCTGTCCACTATGCAGGCTGTAAGATTTCTTTCTCTTCACTTACATATTTATTCAGTATAAAAAAATGTTGCATTGCAGCTTTCAACAGACACAGCTGGAGACTGTAGGAAGACACATGCCAAAGTGAGTCTCAATCCCCTGACACGCCTGCAAGAAGTAGAACACTGCATGGCAAAGCAGCACTTGCCACAGGCACACCACTGGGTTCCTCTGGCAAGACTCTTCAGCAGCTTGCGGGGAAGAGTTTTATCCCAGTCAGACAGCTGTGCCTCAAAGGTGCGGAACAGTGACTATTTCTCTATGCATCACTGTAATACATGAGTATGTTCCAATTTAACCAGCTTTAGGTTCAATCTATGAGGATGATCACTGTATCTTTATGGGTGCCAGTATGTGTGTAATTTCACTATATGCACCTTTCCTGGATCTCTTTAAAGCTGCCAACTCAGCATAAGCGAGTTGTCCAGTTTGTGGTTTCTGGGTCATGGGTTTATCATGTGCCTTATCTGTACTTTTCTTACAGGCTTTTTGCAGCATTTTTATAGCTTTGCATTTTCTTTTATAGTATTTTGGAAACAAACCAAGGGATCCCATGATGAAGCTGATGTCACAGCATTTTGTTCTGAAATCAGAACAGTGAATTTAGGGACAGAAGGAGTTAGAGGGAAAGGAGTAATTCATTCAGCTTTATGAGGTGCACTTTGTCTTCAAGACACTGGAAAAATAAGCTCAGGAAAAAAAGAAGCACCAGTACTGTTTCTTGGTCTCTACTAAAGGAAGAAACTATTTAAGCAAAATTGTTTATAAAGATGAAATTTACTCAAAATACGACTGAAAAGACTGAAATTACCATGCTTGAGGCAGAGGAATAAACATCAGGAGTCTTTTCTCAACTCTGCCACTGATTCGTTTAGTTACATTGGTTACCTTCAGTTTTCCAGTTTGTAAAATAGAGGGGGTTATGATTTTTTAGGATAGGAATTGTCCCCTGAATATGCTAAATACCACTATATGCAGCTTGTGCCTGCTGAGTCCCTTAGCTATCAGGTAGGCTGAGGTAAGAGTTCAGTTTGCCACCTTCTGAGCAAGATACAAGTTAACCTGAAGTCAGCATGATCTCAGAAGCCAAGACTAAACAACTACTTCCTTTGCCTGGTCTGTGGGGACTGTGTTCACATGCCAGTTCTTGAAATTGTTTTTTCATAGCGTCATGTGCCCCTTGTGTGACTCTAGAGGGTGAAGGAAGTTTAATATCTTAAAAATACAGGTCGCTTGTAATCCTAGTGCTTGGTGCCTGGCTAAAATATCCAGCATGAGAGCTCTGCAAGGTAGATATGGATGGTCTCACCATGCACATAAATCTTGAAATATTTTGTGTATGTTTAAATGCATTGGCCGTATGTTTTCAGTTGTGCTTGGTATAGATGATGAAGGAATGAGGTGCAGCACTGAAGTTAATCCTGTTCATCCAGACTTTTGCTGGGAGAAGCCTTTGCCATGTTCTACACTGCTGTAATCCAGGTTACAGCAATGTAGAACATGGCAAAGGCTTCTCCTAGCAAAAGTCTCATGGGAAATCATTAGTAAAATCTTATGCCTTAAGTTGGTAGGCATCCAACAAGACTTCACAGCATGGTATTTCTGGACATGCTCCAAGAAGAGAACGATCCAAACAAGACCATTTGCTGATGAAAAAAGATCAGAGTTAAGTAGAAAATGTCTGTGTGACTGGGTGTTATGTGTATGTATTACATAATGTATACCCAAATATTTGTATTCTATATTGAAGTTTACTCTCTTATTAATTCTTTCCCCTTTTCATACGTATAAGGGTAGCTAGTGAAACAACACAGTTGTTTTCACAGAAACATGGAAATTACTGAGGGTAAACATGAAGAAAAAGCAAAGAAAGCAATGAAGGCATGTTAAAACATGAATCTAGTTAGAGCAGAGAACAACCAGTTCTGTTTTCTTCTTATGTTTAGTATCAGGTTTTGCGTAAGACTAAGACATCTATCCAGAAGCTGGAGCAAACCTTGTGTTCTTTGCTGAAGATGAAAGGTAACTGTATGCGAGTATTTGCTTGGACAAAGAGCCTGGACTTGGTTTTTATGTATTTGTTGAAGAGAGACAGAGGTACACTGCTGAGCCCATGAAAGCATTGCAGCCAACTGTGGCTTTAGTTGTAGCAAAAAGCAAGGGATGGTGAAAAGTCTGTCAATCCACTAAGTACTCTTATTCTGTGTCTCAGAAATGCCCCTCTGACTCTCAGTCTTTCCTACCCTGTCCCCAGCCTAGGTGAAGGAAGGAAACAAGCAGTTCCTGCTGTCCCATGGCAGCAGGCTGTTTGGGCTGAGTCCCCTTGGCGGCTTCACCCCAGCAGGTGTGGGGCTGGCATGGGTCCCCAGGCTGGATCCTTAGGCTCCCACTCGGAGCCTGCAGGAGCTGTGTGCTCCTGGCTGCAGCAGTGTGGCACAGTGCAAGTCACAGCTGTCACCAGCACCCAGCCCTGCGGGAGCTTAGCCTGCACAACAGCACACGGTGGTGTTAGCTACAAGGATTTCCTAGGGCAGGGTATGGAAGCCTCTGGTTAAGAGTGTCTTCTGATATAAATGGTTGAGAGAGATGCTACAGTTTTGTTTTCTTTCAGCTTGGTGGGCCATCTTCACGCCCTGCTCTGTTACGGCCTGTGACACCTCGGTCACACTGGTCAGCAGGTACCGTCTGCACTGGTGGCAGCTCCTGCAGCGGGGCTTCACACCCCCAAAAATGTGCCTTCTGTTTAGTGCTGCTGGCCACTGCCTCTGCTGGCAGCAGACAGGACTAGAGGCTGATAGGATAGAGGCTTTGGACATATTTTTTTGTCCCTTCAAGTGTCAAAATTCCTGTCAGCTAGAAAAAAATTGCTATTCATGTGACTTGCACCTCCAATAATTTGCATCAATTAGAAGTCTCAGTGCTTAAAATGAACTACCTCATCTGAAGCCACATCCTTAGATAACCCATAAAAGTGAGTCACAGGTAGAAAGAATAATTTGACAGCAAAACTGAAAGGATAACAAGCAGTGAGGCTTGCCGAGGGGAGTTTGAGGCAAGCTTCCCCTTGTATGTACTTGCATGTATGTAAAATTCATGCTGCTTGTGAATCACAGGTTGGATGTCAGGGTTTTTTACATGCAATTTGTTCATGATAAGGTAATCAAAAAATACTGCATTGACTAGTGTGTGCCCAGACTTTGATTTGGTGGCTGTTTTCACCACCAGTTCTGTCAAATCAATGTTAGGAAGAAGGCATTGATTCTGAGTCCCTCAGTGTTCATAAACACCCAGTAGTGCTATGTTGTAGGAGAGACAGATGTTTCTTCTTTCACATCATTGTTGCCTAATGACAAGCTCTGGCTTGTGAAGAACCAGTTGTTGACAGTATTCTGCTTGGTTGGGGCTGAGGGTGAGAGAGAAGCCAAGAGTGCCATTGATGTGACAGTAACCTTTCTGCTGACAACAGCTAGCTGCAGTCTGGAGGATGGGAGCCCATCCAGCTTGGAGGAAGTCAGGGAGGAATATGTGAGGAGGCAATTTGGCAGTCCGAGGTAAGGGCTTATACTGATGCCATGTTGATTTTTTGCCTTTTTCATATACCGCTTTTATACCCCTTTTATAGACCCTTTTATATAGTTTTATGTATCTTTAGTGCTTTTAGCACATATACTTATAATTCCTTAACCCAATATTCCATTAAGGCAGGAGACCAAACATCCTGGAAACCTCGCAGTTAAGGGTCAGAAAGCCCCAGACACCAAGGTCCTCTCCAGAACACATTCTGTAAACTAAGATAGGCCCATCCAGGGGGAAGGTTCCTCAGATGAGGGGTTCACTCGAGCCTCTCATTGGGGAATCTTTGATGGATATGCTAATTCACAAGGCCTATAACTGTAGATGTGATGTATCATGGGGGTGCATTTCGGTCTGTGCTTCTCAGCACATTCCACCTGGACTGAGAGTGCACCTTAAGGATCCTTAAATAAGTACTGAGGTAAACCCCTTCTCCCTTTTAACCGTGTTTGGCTCTGATTTTAAGACCAGGGAAAGGCAACAATACCAGTCAAGAAAAGATGATAATACTTTGCGCTTGCTTCCATCCCAGCGTCTCTGAACCTCTTTGGCATTGCTACTGTATTTCCAAGCAGAGGTTTTTCATCATGAGGAAAGGACAAAGAGGTTTCACCTGGACTGCTGTAATCCCATGGAGTGCACAAACATTCTGAGCATGTTGTTGGTCTCATTTCCAGTCAGCGCTTGTATTTTCTTTCCCTTCTACGTAGCTGATCTCCGGCAAGGATTTCTCATTGCCTGCAAAGCAAAAGGAGGAAAAAGCTGGCTTGGGAAGAATGGCCCTGGGCTCTGGAGTGACCATGACAAGGGCCTTATTAATCCAGTTAAGAAGTTGTTCATGTGGCTTTTTTCCCTTGTGTTCTTTCCAGCACTACATCAGCCTCAGACGATGTGAGTGAAAGTGACTCTGCCATCTGGTATTTGCTTCAAGAATGCGAAAAACAAACACTGGAAGAATATGGGAAGCCAGAATTGATCCAGTTTTCAGACACTTTATCCCCAGATCTAGTGGAATTTGAACGGTAGGTGCACCCCACATTGCCTTCAGGTTTTTAACTTGTTTGCATTATCACTGTGCATCCAGGCACTGCTGTCCATGCAGCCCTGCTGGAGCCTGCACCTGCCTTGCAGAAGCCTTGTGCCAGCAACTTTGGTCCTACTGGTGATGAAGCTGATCACTTCCTGAGTCCCTACAGCTTGCACATGAATGAGCTCTGTGTTGTAGCAGTCCCCAGCTTTTCAGGCCTTGGTAAATCCCTGAGGATTTTTCACCCCTTAAGAAAAAGAAGAAATTTTCTTTCAAGTGTGTCAGTCCCTGTGTTGCTGCACTTTACCACTGTATCCCTGCAATGGGGCTAGATTTTAGAAGGGTAAGAATTGCTACACCAGATGAACTTGTCAAGAGTCTAACTGTATGTGTTCCAGGGAGGTGCAGGAACCAGAGGTAGGCACATTCTTTTCTCCGCAGTGATGCTCATCCTTCCTCTAATGGCACTGTTATGAGGAGCTTGAACACTGTTACCCCTTCAAGAAACAGACCCTTAGCTCCTGGCAGCTTGGAGTACTTTTTTAATGGGATCAGAGCAGGGTAAGGCTGGATTCAACCAAGGAAGAGCTTGTAGTCCTCAGCCTCTGGGCTGCAGAATAGTGGTTGTCTGGAAGAGACCAGAAGGCATTTCTGCAACAATGCAAAAATATCTGCAACAGTGGGGAGGAGGAGAACCTAAACACTTGCATGTGTGTTACACTTAGAGCTAGTGGGTGTGACTCTGTAAACCTTTTAAGCTCCTAAATGCCTGATGCAGGACCTAAAAGTCAAAGACCACCATTCCCATGTCAGTTGTCCATGTATTTTAGTTAGAAGTCATAATGGTAAAATTACTGGGTTTTTCCAGTTACTGGTATCTTAAAACTGAGTACATTATACTCCATGTTCTTCCCCTTCCTGTCAGACAACACTAGGAGGTACTTAGAGGTTCTATCCTGCATTTTCAACAGGATAAACAATTATTTGATTGTAAAGATACAATAGAGAAATAGATGCATGTGTAATCTATTCTGTAGCATCAAGCAGTCAATTTCACCCTAACCGTTCCAGAGTTAAGAACATGCAGTGCAGGAGAATCCAGAGCTGCAGCTGGCATCCTCTTCCATGGCATCACCGCCGTAGCCAAAAACTTCTGCAGTTCCTTCTCTTTTGCTTTGAACTGCTGTGTGTTTCTAAAAACCCCTTGGATCATCGGGTTTTTCCTCAAAAGGAGACTGCAGCTGGACCAGCAGATGGCACCAGCTTCCTACTCCTGCTCCTACTCCCGTTAGAATTAGAGGTGGCTGTAGTTAAGGTATCGTTTAGAAGACCTTGAAATGTGCTGAATCAAGATTTTCAGGGTTAGAAAAATCTGCTTCATCAAAGACTGCACGACGGAGCCATAAACACCTGACTTTCATGTTCTTTACTGGCAAGGTAGACCAGGGCCTGTACTGTGTAGACTCTAGCACTTACCCTGTAGTCCTAGGGCAGATTGCATTTGGTTTATAGCTAATTCTTGTCCAAAAATTACCTTTTATAACAGGCATAAAATGAAAGGGACTCTTCAGCAAAGAAAGAAACAGCCTTTTGGTGATCATTTAATCATATTATTTGGGAAGCATCAGAAATGCTTTGAGCTTCAACTGACTGGGTTTTTTCCCATGTCCAGCAGCAGGAGCTACATTGGTAGGATTGCACAGTACTCTGTCCAGTGCAAAATGTGGTTGTCTCCTTCCATCTGGGAAGGAAATAGTTGGGTCGTGCTTCAAGCCTAATTTCTTTAGCAGAGAAGTCTATTGGTGATTCATGTTCTTCTGCTTGAGAAATTCCAGGTCCTTTGTTTGGAGCTGGACATCCAGAAACCTTAGTGAGTGCAATACCTTACATGAGAACACTTATTCCCCTTCTGGTCTTTTGTCTCCAGCAGTGGTGGAAAATACTTCAGAGTGTGGAAACTGGGGTTTAAACAGGTTTATGCTTGCCTACAAAATTATATTTTCAATATTGGTTTGCTGGAACAAATATTTACAAATAAAAAAGAAAAGAATGAACTCTTTTGAGTTGCTTTCTCATGCAATACTGTTCAGTTAATCAGGAAACGTGCTCATTTGGGACATCTTCCAAGGAATCATTTTGAGCCCAAACATAGTAACAATGACTGCTGTTTATAGAACTCTTGGTTTGTACTCCTCTGATCTTTTTATTTTCATCTGAGACTCTCTAAGCATCTAATTAATGTAAAATAACCTTCAGTGCTGCTTTCTGAAGTAGACATTATTATCCTTGGTTCACTGTGCCACACAGTGCTAACAGAAGAAGCAGGCTTGTTCTGAGATTTAGTCACTGGGTTGAAATGATGTTCCACCACCAGTTTCACTACAAACTGCATAGAAGTCAGTCCTAGGGATGTGTTTCCTTAGATGTAAAATGGAGGAAGTTCAGTTCCCATGCTTAAGTCAGAGCATCCAGACCTGGGGTAGTGTCCTTCTGTCTGCATGTGTAGTACCTAGTGCATCAGGATACGGCCTCAGCCAGGGCTTTAAAGTGGAGTGCGATGCCAGTAAATGTATAAAAAGGGATTTACAGTGCAAAAGGCTCAGGATACAAAGACAAGTAACTGAAAATTTATCGAATTCCAGAATGAGGTTTGCTTGTGCGACCAGTACAACCTGCAGTGCCTGGAGCTTCTGTTGAGAGGCAGTCCTGCTGAGGCTGAAGCTGGAGCTTGCTTTTTGCAGGTGAAATCTTCAGACAGTGTTGGGCATCAGTCCGTAATTGTATGAAGTCTTGGAGGCAGAGTCAGTGAAGTAGTTATGGATCAGAGCTACTCCCCTGTGTCCTGCTGGTTTTCAGTAGATGGCTGCCTTATAGCCTGCTCTTAAGAGATGCTCCCTTTCCTTTCCTTCCAGATACCTGTATTTTTATAAGCACACAGTGGACCTGCTGATAGAGCATGGAATTGTTTGCACTGGAGAGGTGCCTCTTCCTGAGGTCTCCACAGCTATTTCCCATCTCTGGCAAGAGCTTTCTGAAGAGAGCAGGGACAGCATCTTGCAGTACTGTAGCCAGAGAGATTTCCTCATGGATCCCAAGGCTGCTTGCCCAGAGCCTGCTTGCACTGAAGGTAGTGTGAGGGACAGCGGAGGTAACAGTGAGGAAGCCAGTGGTTCCTCAGTCTCCACACCAGAGGAAGTAAGTGCTCAGCAACATTCATAGTCTGCCTCTGAAACTCCAAGCCTTCAGATGCCAATTGGCTCTGAAGCTTTTAATTGCAAACATACAGTAGTTGTAACTAAGCTTTCTCAAGACCACATGAATGCATATGTGGAGACAATAAGCAGTCTTTGAGTAAGTGTCTGCACCAAATTTTCTCTTGATAAGATACCTAGCAAGCTACAGTAGTGCAGTGTAGTAATCCTGCTACTCTCCACTGACTTGTGGAGTTTCTGTGCCAAGTAACAGTTAAATTTGCTCGTACCTTGCTCCAGGGACAGGAAGCAAGAATAACAATTATCCAGTTACTGTGCTCTGCAAACTCTCCAAAGAGCACAGATGATGTAAATCCAGAAGAATTACCTAATTTGCCAAAGCCTGCTGTGTTTTGGGTTGGGTGGGGTTTTTTCATCAAAGCACTTGGTAGCAAAGAGAAGGTATTTTTAGACCAGTTCCAGTGGTACAGGGCCAATGACTGCCTGTACCATGCACCTCTGCAGAGCCAAGAAGTCAGTGACTGAGTAGACCAGAGCATTTATTAATAAGAGATTGATTAAAGAACAGCCAACTCTATAAATGGTTCCTGGAGCACTGATTGCTGAAGGAACTAGCTGCTCGAAGAGGTATGTGTAATTTCATTAGCTGCAAGAAAGAGACAGATGTTTACCTTTAGCATGTAAGTAAATTGCATTGACAAGTTCTTTTTGAGTCACAGGACACAACTCATATTGCTCATCACTTAGGAAATGTCATGGGAATGTTCCATGTACAGTGCTTTCTGGCACAGAAAGTGTGTGAACTGCATTATGGCAGAGTGAACTAATGAGTTTAGTGGTCTGGCATAAGGAGCATCCAAACTCCTTTGTAAACTGGAATCAGATTTGGAGAAACTGGCTGGTACAGCTGAGATCTCCAGCCATAAGCAGCAGTCCACAGTCAAGTCTTTAAAGCACCAATACAATTCATGGGTTTTACTGATTTTCTGGGAGATGTAATGTGAAGTCTAATTCCTAGAGGTTGAAGCACAGGCTTAAAGGAGGGGACTGACCTTCTGTTCCTAGCCATGAAATACAGTTATTCCACATTATTCCTCTCTCCACAAAACCTCTTGGTTTACTCTAGCTGCAAACATACCTGTTAAATGTAAAGAAAGAATATCATGCTTTTAAAGACTTCATTATTAAAAATGATGCCCTAGGTAAAACTTTTAGGTAGCTGGATATGCTGACATCTGAAGTGATTTCTCTGCTAGGTGATGTTTGAAGATGCGTTTGATGTTGCTGCTGGTTTCCTTGACAGAAGCAAGACTCAGGGAATGTCCAGCCAGAGGTAAATTACAAACTCCTCCCTTTTGGTAGACACAGTATGTTAATAGTCCACTTCAGTGCTGCACAGCAAGTGCTCTGTGGAGTAAGACAATAGCCCAGCTCTCTTTTTTAATCAATGGTCAGAGTAGCAGCCTCCAGCAACTGTGCTCACAATAATACTTCCTTTTAAGGTGAAAAAGTGAAACAACTAATGGTCATTTACAGCAGAATCAGTAAGAAGCATTTATGAAGAGCACCCCATCACTTCAGGATAACTGGGGTCCTTCTGATTTTCTTTGCCACTCTGCACAGCTTTCTGTCTTTTCAATTTACAATACTCGTAATGTTTTCCTTTTCTCTCTGTCGCTTACCAGGCCTGTGAGGACCAAGAAGCATTCCCTGAATAAATCAGCTAATCATAAACTGTGCTCTCATTTAATGAGACAAAAATGATAATTTTTCGACATTTTCTCCCTTGTCTTTTTCAAGTACCCTAATTCAGTCACACAGAGGTGATCAGGTTAAAGTGTGGTTGACCTGAACAGTAACACCAAAGAAACACAGGACCTATTAAATAATAACACCTCTTTCCTCTTCAGTTCAGATGAGTTACCTGGAAGAGAGCATGTCAGATACAAAGCTGGCACTGCCTTTGATTTTTTCCAGTAGACCAAAGAAAGAAAAGGGTTGTTTTCCTCAAGAGGAAAATCACATTATGATTCATCTTTTATGCATTCTTTTATGTAGTCTTTGTTAGGATTGTTTCTCTTTGCAAATAGTCTTTTTAATCTGTGGGGTTTTAATCCCATTTTCTACTTACTTTTCAGCATTTAGAGTGATCTTTAATGTGATTCTCTTCCTTTTGCCACCATTCCAGGTTGCACTTCCAAAAGAGAATGAATTAAAATAAGGTTGTTTTGGCTGTTGATCAAAATATACTTGAATGGATGAAAAAGCTTAACAAATATTTATTTATTAAATAATATTTATTAGGTCATAATTTCCATTTGCTTTTAAAATAAGATTAAGCATTCCTTAATACTGCAGAGTATTACAATAATCTTTACAGTCTGTTTTAGGTCCCAAATCAGTTTAGTATTTCAGTAGTCAACATTTATTGTTTTCCTTGCCGGTTGTTCTGCACCTTGTAATTCTGGACAGAGGTGTGAAGGCAGAACTTTGTAAAATCCCAGGAAGAATGCAGAGGTGAGGTCCAGAATGAAAAGCTTAGCTTTGTGCCACAGTTACCTGAGAACAAACCTGCCAGTTATAGCTAACATGTCATTTCATGACCACAGGTTACTGCAGTCACTCAAAACTTTACAGAAGAAGTCAAAGCTGTTCATCTGAACAACCCTACCAAATACACTCCCAAATAACCATTGTTGCTGTCTGTTTTAATGGATATTTACTTTTCTCCTAAACAGTGTTACTGTACGTGTCACATATCAGCGGATCTCCTTGATGTGACACCAGTTGCTTGTATTTCTGTTCTCTGTTCTTACGCATCTGCCTTGCACTTGGCAAACAGTATCTCATCAATACATCCATCACCACTCCTCCCTGTCTTGCTTGGCTATTTTCTTTAATATCAGAACTATATTGAAAACAATTTGAATTTTTTTTTAATTTATAAGTAAAATATGGAGGAGAGAAAGTAAGGAGAAGGGAACAGGAAATTAAATACAGTATCTGATTCCATTTTCAGTTCAGCATTTGCAAGTTGCACGTCTGAAAATCCAGAGGATCACCAAAGACTCTACCTGCAGGTCACTGACTTCCTAAAACACCTCTTCTTTGCTAATACACAGTTTTGCCAGGTAAGCCTTGCCAAAGATTTCCTTAAAGAAGGAGCAATGTATTTCAGGAACAATGTCAGAAAGGGATTTTTGTATTCAATGCTTCCGATCATATTGTCCAGAATGATTACAAATAAGAACCTGGGGTTCATAATTTCAGATGTGTCATTCCAAAAGGCCAGTAGGATTGTCTTTGTAAGAGGCAAACTGTGAGTGAATACTGCTTTGAATATTGTTCAAAATGGCAAATGACATAAGGAATTTAAATTTTTTTATTATTATTATTGTTTGCATGAAAGTTCCTTGTGGAAAAGCTTGAGTGATCTCCTCTGAACAGGTGAAGCTCACTTTCCAGTTCTCCATCAACCCCCAGCTGCTTCATTCTGAGCTCAGTAGAACCACCTTCTGCTTGTCTGGGTACCAGGTTCCCTGCCCTGAGCCCTCCACTGGCAGGCCCTAGAAGAAGGATATTCATGTTCTTGAAAGAGCTGACGAAAAGTTCCTGAGCTTCCTCTTAACCTCAGCCTACTGTTGCAAGTTTGCTGAGGCAGAAGTCTTTGTGCTTGCATTGTTCTTCCTCCCCTTCTTGTCTCCCTGCCAAGGAGGCGGCTCAGAGCTTGCACGTGGGTGAAGAACTGAAAGGGAGGCCCCTCAGGCAGAGTGTGCTTGTTTTGGTTCAGAGTCAGTGGTACCTCCACAGCAGCCATTGGTTTGCTGGTTGCTATTGCCTAGCTCCCACCTGGTCTCTGGTACTTGAGCAGATGCTCCTTTGAAGGAAAATAGAAAGTTTGTGATGAGGGGTAGTTGTGACAGAAAACAAAGCAGAAACTAGTGTTGCACCACTGTCTGAATCTATCACATAGAGACTGCTGCATGCCATTTGCTTCCCCCATCTAGGAGACAGTAGCACTAAAGGAGGTGCAGAGAATGGCAGCAAGCACAGGAAAAGCATTAAATACAAACTGTTAAGAGTAGGACTTCTCTACAAAAAAAGACTGAGGGCTACTGCAAGATAATTTTATTCCTACATGGTGTGGATTTGGTACACAGAATGATTACTCATTGTGTCTAACACCAGAAGAACTAGAAAGCAGTAAATAAAATAGCATATTAAAAATATTTGCATGTACAAATTACCATATTTAAACTCCAGGGTCATCAATCCATGGGCAGTTACTAAATCTGAAGGTCCAGATTCAATTTCCTATTGAGGGCCTCACAGCACAGTTTGCTATAATGTACGAGCATGTACTGTAAAACCGAGCACACTGTGTGCCCAATTCTTGCACTTTTTTCTAAACTTCCCCTGCTGACTGTTGTCAGAGACCAGGCACTGATCTACACAGCCCTTTGGTCTGTGAATAGCTATGTTCTGTGTAAGAGCAGAGCTCTTCTTGTGTTTATATAAATGACCATGAACTGAGCAGGCTAAGAAAAGGAAGAAAAGCTTTAGGCAAGATATAGCATTTTCTGGTTTTAAATCTCTTTTGTGAGTCTCATGCCTGGCATGGCCTCATCCTTCTGCTTGGGGTTGCCTCGTTATATGTGAGCCCAAGTTCATCTCACAGCTCCCAGATGAGGTGGTATGGGAAGAGGTAGTGTTTCTTTCAAGGTTCAAAGAGGCACATTTAAAACAAGACTAGGAGAATGGGAGTGATGGGAAGACAAGCAGCAAAAGAACCCAAAGTACTGCAAATTGGCGGTTAACTATACTGTGTGGATCCAAAAGGAAATGAAAAGCTGCACACGCTTGTTTTACACAGGAACTTTTAGTTGTCTGTGATAAGACAATAAAAAGGGAGTTTGAGCAGAAATCACCCAGGCTAGATAATGTGAAGGTCACAATCTGTTTTGATTTAGAGTGCAGTACAGTACATCTAGACAGGGCTGCCAAGAGGCAAAAAAAAAGAAAAAAGAAAATATGACTGACAAGCTATTTTTTGTTTTGAGAGCAGAAGTTCGGATCCATCTCAAAGCAAACAGATTGAGACAGTTATGAAAGTGGTTGCAGAGCAGGGATAGAAGATGTTCCAGCTAGCTTGAAACACACCAACTCAGGCAGCAGCAGAGAGATCAGTATAGGCTACTCACCTTACCCCAGAAATGGGGCTGCTCAGAGCATCAGAGACTCCTGGACTTGACAGGGAAAGGAACCCGTCCTGCTTACCTTATGGGTATGACTGAACCTCTGCAGACCATTCCCCTTCCCTTGACATGGTACCTGTGCTGGTGCTATGCTAGCACAGGAGTTTGGGCAGTGCTGGGATAAATTATCCCAAGGATAAAGCAGTGTCCCAGGACACTGTGCACACACCTTGTAGAAGATACAGAGGTGGGTAGCAAGTACAGTAAGTACCAAGGTAAGGCGTGTGATGTGCACCCGACTGAAATACAAAAGGCAGCCCATGGTCTCCTTTCCTTTCATCTGCAGAGCTGATGAGGTGATGGATTTCATTGCTGGTCATTCATGCCAGTGCCACGTTCTGTCATTTCTGGTTAACTGTCCAGGTATAAATTACAACTACTGCTGTTGGATTGTGGATGGTCTCTGTTTCATAGTCAAAGAGCTACTGAGCACAGCTCCTCTTGAGCCGCTGCCCTGGCTCTCAAGGCTGCCAAGGGCATGTCCCCCACTGGAATAAAAAGCTTCAGAAAGACTCACACAAGAGGAGGGGGGAAATGATTTGGACAAGGAAAGGGAGAGCTCATAAAAGGGCAGTGACCCCAAAGTGAGAACAGGAGCATGCTTCTATGGTACATGATAGAGAAATATTTCTGAGCATGAGGTTAGTTAAGCAATCTTGTAATTTTTCAAGAGCTGTTGTCCTAAGGTCACATCATAAGAGAAGCTTAGCAGCAAAGGCAGTAAAGAATTAATTTAGGCTGAGATCCAAAGTTTTTACCTCAATGAAATTCAGTGGGGTTTTTTTCCTAAATAGTACTGAGCACCTTTGTGTCTTCAAAGGCACACTTCCTTTTGAAATTAAGGATTTTAGATGAGTCACTTGACAAGCAAGTGGTATTTAGTGTTCCTTAAGCTATACATTTTTAAACAGCACCTATTTTTAAAAGCAGTATTTCACTGAAGAGTCTTGCATCAATGCCGAAGGTGGACTAGATGGACTGCAGGCATGAACACTTTTATCTTCCAGACTTTGATTTCTCAAGAGCCACTTACTCTCTGTAAACGGGTGAAAGAGAAGACCATTTCCTTCTGTTGCTAAAAGTGGGGCAAAGCCTGAAGTTGGTAGAAGTTAAAGCCTCAAGGAAGCTCTCATACCTTCATAGCCTTTTATGTGAACTACCTGCTACCAGAGTCAGTAACAGCTGTTTAGATGACGTAAATAGACACAGGGCTCCACCCTGTGATTTTAGAAGGAAACTGGCAGAAAATTTGAGCCATTCTTCATCAGGCACCTCAGGCACTTATCAAGTGCTGGTGGCTGATTCAGAGAGGAGGGACGGCTCATGGTGCATTTGCTGGCACATCAGCTCTTGACCAACTCACTGTGTATTTGAAATTCAATGAACTCCTCTGGTTTTTAATCCTGCTTGACTTTGGGGGGGGGCTTTCAGGAAGAAGATCTTCACTATGATCATGAGACCGTGATGCTGAGGTGCACTGAGACCTTCGATGATGAAGATTTCTAAACAGTATCCCCACTAATGTTTTGCCAAGCACTGCCAGGTGCTCCGGGCACATGAGGAAGCTTCACCTCTTTCAGTGAGCTACCTCTCTAAGCAGAGTGTGGAGACACTGTGTTGAAGTGGTTTGTTACCATTGACTTCTCCTTCCCTCATTAGTACTTCTTGATATATCAGTTGAGTAATTTATACTTTTTAAAGGTTTTAAAGATCTTAGCTATTTATTAATAAATGTTTTTACCCATTGCTATTTAATGTTTAGCCTCACTTCACAAAGAAACTGAGGCATGTACAGTTAAGTGACCTTGCCTAGCATAAGCTGTGGGAAGAGCAGCAGGGAGGCCAGATCAGTGGAAGTCTGCACACTCCCATAGGATGCAAGTCTCAAACTGCAACCTGCAAAAATCACCTCTTGATTTTTGTGACTACTTTTCTGGTGCAATTTTTCATCTTAGGCTGACAAGGAAAGAGGGATTTCCTCACAGAGAGTGGGATGAGGCTCTTCTATCTCTTTATGAGGACAGTAGCAGTGAGCACCCACTCCCCAGTCACCCAGAAAAGTGCAGGCACGCTTTTATAAAGTGATATACTTTGGGTTATTTACTTTTGTGAAGTGTGGAAAGCCAAGTGATCAGCCCTGTGCTCTTCTTCCACATCTAATTCTTGGAGGAGTAGTGCTGCTCAGATAGTGCCTTGGAATTAAAAGTGCTGTGAAATTGAAAAAAGTCATTCACATCTCTGAGTTATCATTAAAGGCTCTCTGCAGACTTGAACAAACTGTGTTCTGATAGTGGTTATGTTGAGGTCATGCTACCAGCCATCACAAACAGAAAGGATGGAAGTTTAGTATAAAACCTAAACTAAAGCCGGCATGCCTAGGTATCCATCTTCAGCATCCAGCTTTTACACTGAATCCAAGAAGCCTGGACTGTGGCCCAGCACTGCCTTGGTGCATAAAAGCATGATACATTCAGGCAAAACCACGTGGAGCTGAGTACAAGGGAAGAATAAACACTACAGAGCCCTTTCTGTGGTTGAGGCTGTGGTAGCACTCCCAGATGAATGTTTGCCAAGTTGCTGTGTTTGAAAGTGGGGGTGCAGGGGTCCTGATTGGGTTTAAGAGCTCTTCAGAGTTCTCCAGGGTGCAGCCTTGCCATTCCCTGGCCTTTCCAGTGTGCTTCATTTATACGTACTGGCACTGCTTTGAGGCTTGAAGCATTGTAATGACGTTAAGAAGATGATGAACACATTACTTTGGTTCCTCCTCTTGCATGATCACGGTTCACAGGAGTGCAGGCCTGCAAGTGCCACAGGAACAAGGTTTCCTCTCCTGCAGAGCCAACTTTACACGGACAATGGCTGTTCTGCACTGGTGTGCATGAGGTCTCCTCTGCCTTGGCAGGGAAGCTGCCTTAATGCCTGAGCATGTGATTGTTAGCTGTGCACAGGTCCCACATTGAGCAGCGCTCAGTGGTTGGTCTGATGAAAACACTTCATGAAAAAATCTGGAAATATGTAGGCTAGCAGGCTACTGGGGCAGTGCAGTGGAAAGGGGTTGGAGGCAGAAAGGCAGCAGGATGGAGCAGGGGGAAACATGGACACATCCATGCACGTGGACAGTGCAGCCATGGTAGGGGTTTGGGCAGACCAAGCTGAACAGGACAGAGTAAGACTCAGTACATGACAGCTGTGCTGCAGGGTAGCAGCCTCTAACTTTACAAGAGTGAGCCTAACAAAAGGCAATCCTAGTGCTCAGGTCACGTCTTCTTGTGAGAAAAGTATGAAAATGAGCCTCTGATTAGCTGCTCTAGCGCCAGTGCACCTAGGTACAAGCAAATCCCCATCACCACGGCTCTGCCAGAACGGCAGGAACGTCTGGACTTCCCAATGAGCTGTCTGCCTCTGCAAAGCCACAAAGCAGAGTGACCCCACACCTGGCTGACTTCAGTGAGTCTTGCTGCACTCAGGACTCAGCAGCATGAAAGGGAAATACGGTTGACAGGTAGCTGGCTGTGCTCCAAGCAATCCGGAACAGCCCTCAAGTGTTCAGTTTTACGCTTGAGGATCCTCTGATTTTCCTTTTTTCATTAAGTAGGAAGTAAACAGAAACTGTGTTGCTGCAGAGCAAAGCCAAAGCTGTTTCCAAATCTCAAGTGGCCACATGCAGCTGGGAGAAGTGGTGGCCCTACAGACTAACCCCTGCCTACATTTTGAAATTTGGAATTCTCCCCCTGAGGCAAATAAAAGGATGTTTAATAAATAGATAACAAACATATCAAAGGGAGAATTTTAAAGGGCATTTAGGAGCCTGAGATGGATATTGGGATGTAAACAACTTTGGAAAATCTGCCTTCTAAGCCTTAGCAACAGCAGACACAGCTGCTCCAGACCAGCATGCCACATCCCGCAGCTGCCTGTGCCTCCAGAGCCATAGGATGTGTTGGGCAGGAAGCCTCCTCTAGGATCTGGAACCCCTCATGCCAGGATCTGTAAAGTCATGCCCAGCTCCACTCTAGAGGCCTTGCAAGCCAAATACAAGATGGTGACATACAGCAGGCTGGGAGTGCAAGGTCACAGGGTAACAGATGAGCAATGGTCTCCAGCCTTGGGGTGGGGAACAAAAAGCCAGTTCTAGATGATTTTTTGTAGTAAACCTGTGCCAATGTTTGGGGTTTTTTAAACAGAGCTAAAGCAAATATAAACTTCTGGCACTTGCCAGCACTAACTGCCAGTGTCTTATGAGAAGGGAAAGGATACGGCTGCAGCCTCCATGGAGCTATTGGTGTGACTTGTGAGAGAAGCTTGGGAGCATAGGCTGGCTCTAAATGGATTTAGAGACATAGTCAAGGCTGGGGATGATGAAGAAGATACCAGAGCTGAGATGCCTGGGACTGGTCCTATCTAAAATCTGTGATGGTGGAGGCAGGGTCAGGTAAACTTCAAGTACAAATCTTTTTTTTTTCTCTCAAAGACATAACAGCCACAATCGTCAACAGAGGCATTCCAATCTGACAATAACACCAAACTATTTATACCATAATGTTTCTTCCTTTAAGATCCCAACACTCACACAATTGATCTATTCAGGCTTCATTCCCACACAAAGCAAAAACCCCAGTATATCCCTTACCAATGAACAAGCCACCTACTGCTACAGCCGTGGTATGGGACCAAAGAACAGGGCTGTAATATGTCTGTCATTGAAACCCACCAGTTTTGTTCTACCCCGAGACAAGACAGCAAAAGGGCCGTCGTGTCTTGGCCTTCAGCTGTCCAATGGAGGGTACAGAAAAGCAGGGTCAGATTCTTCTCAGAGAAGAATGGTGAAAGGACAAGAGGCAACAGACAAGAGGTGAAGTGTTAGGAATTCCAGTTAGACACACAGAAAAACACTTTACACCATGAGGGTGGGCAGACCTGGAGGAGGCTGCCCAAAAAGGCCATGGCTCTCCATCCATAGCTCAATGGGACATAGTCCTCTGCAACCTGGCCTAACAGGACCATCTCTGACCAGGGGCTGGCCCAGATGACCTCCAGAGGTCCCTTCCAACCTGAATTACTCTGTGATTGTTTGAATACCACCTGCCACTCGCTACAGCACCCACCCAGAGAAATACCATTACAGTGTACATTTTATTTATTATACTTACAAAAAAGGAAGTATAAATCTCAGTGAAGGAAACACAGGCTTATGCTACAGCAACAATGTTATTACACACCACCAGAAACCAGGACCATGTGTGATCACACCGCATGTGGCCATACAGATGGAGGCTGTTTCTGCTAATAGGGAATAGGAGCAATAATCTGCACACCTATTTTCCAGAGAAGTGCTTGTCACCCTACAACCACCACACCAGACCAAACAGGTACAATGAGGGTACACAGGACATAGCAGTAGCATAGGGAGGAGTAAGATTGTAAGCAGAAGTGTTTTCTGCTTTATATTTGATAAGGATTCCTTCATCTTTGTAGGGTTGGGTGCCCTACAGGAAACTGGCTCACCTGAGACTCCTCCCAGCACTCTAGGTGGGATATATTTCAGTGAAGCTGGGTTTTTCCGTTGTCAAGAACCTAAGTAAGGTCTCTAGAGTCCCTTTGTGGTCTAAGGCAGAAGAGACAGGTTCAGAAAACAATCCATCCCATTAACTTGAAATGCCTCTCTTACAACAACATTCATTTGGCTGACTAAATTATGGGAATATGGAATGAGATGAATCATGACCTAGAGACGCCTGCTCCTTCCCCTTGGCCAGGACGAGGTATGAAACACAAGGTGAGAGGTGAGTGTTGCCGTTATGTGAGTAACGGGAGCGTTGCTTTAAGGTGCTGGGGATTAACCTCCACCCAAGGGATGCCTGAGAGTGGCACAGGGCCCACATCAGGGATGCCTTCTCCTTCTCCATTGGCTCCTTGAGCTGCCAGTCAGGGGACAGGAAGCCCGCTGCTTCAGCTGAACAGCTGCTCCCTAGGATGCCCAAGGGTCAGTGCAAGGAAGGAAACAGAACATCTTTCCTAGGCATTTCTTGGGCTTTGGTGTTCCCCGAAGAGGGATTAGGTTCTTCGTAGAAGTGGGCAGGCAGGAAGAGAGAAGAAAAAAATGACTTCCTCAAGGTCACCAGTGGTGCAGTGGGCAGAGCTGGGAAGAGGAAGACATTATCCTTCTCCCATTCCCCCCTCTAACAGCTGCCAGCTCATGCTCAGATGATGGGGGCTGCAGACGCAGTTTCAGACCTCTGCTTCTGAGGTGAGTTCACTTGCAGGCCAGGCGCTTATATCCTTGTATCACCACCAATCTCAGAGTTTCTTTCTAAGCTTGCCTTAACACTGTTTTTCTGTCCAACAGCTTCCAGTTCATCCATTCTCTTGTCAGGAGAAAGTCTTTTGGGGCAAGCAGGGAGATAGTGAAACCAAGAGACATTGCAATATTTGGTGCCTATGCCAAAGGGAAGATCATAGACCTCGGAAACAAGCTGAGAGCTCTCCGTCCCTCCCTCGTGGCTTTGCTTCCATGCCAGGAGCCCCCGCTCCTCCTGTGTTCCTGCAACAGCAAAAGTGAGATTGTTGTGTTTAAAACAGTAGGTGTTCGAGCATAGGGCTGCTTTGTGTGCCTCACACCCACTGCTCAAATCCCAGCAGACCCAGCACAAAATACAAATCCCTTCTACTTAAACCCTTCTAGCTCCAAAGATCTTTACAAATATTCACTAATGAGCTTCCAGACAATACCCCTTTTCCTGCTTCCAGATAAGCAGTCTTCTCCACTGCTTTCCATGGGGATCATGTATACCAAGACAAGTTTTCACCTGCTGTGGGGGATCCAAGAACTCTTCAAAGGGGAGGTTCATACAGTTCTGAGAAAGCAAGGCTGGATGTTAACTGCCCAGACACCTGAGAGTGCATTTACCTAGCAATTACCAGTCAGTCACAGGTATTTAGCCTAGCCAAAGGAATTCCTAAGTACTTGCTGCCTGTAATTGCTGTGGCAGCAAAGTCCCTCTTGGGAAAGGGAGTGATCACATCTGTAAATTCTACCCAGAGGAGCTGAAGATTGAAGGCTGTGGGCAAATTCATGAGCCAAAGGGAGACTGGCTTTCCGAGAAGCCTCAGATAGTAACAGAATCTGGTTAACAGAGTGTCCCTCCTTCCTGCTCTGTTCCTGTAGTGGAAAGGAGGGTTTCCTCTCCTATTCTTATGCCCTTCCTCCCCATGCTCAATGAAAATCCAAGGCTCTTTGCTGCCTGTGAGGGCCAGCTGCAGGTGGCCTGACTTTGGTCACCAGCCTTTCCTCCTGCTTTCCACTGCTGTGGCTTTAGTTCAGCCTCAGTTTTAGCAGCTTCCATAAGGAGGCACACGTTGGCTCCTTCCACTTATTATAGCTGCTTTCCTCTCTCCTTTTAACTAGCAACATGGTTCTAGGCTGGCATTTTCCCTGAAAGACAAATTTTCCAAATAAACCTTTTCCTCAGCCTGGGTTATTCCTGAAAAATTATTTCATTTTTAATAAGCTGCTGTTTTCCAGCCAGAGACCATTTCAGTGATGTCTCCTGTTCCTCGTCCCTCTCTGGGAGGAGTGCAGTCACACAGTGTTTCATGGTTGCTAGCACAACTCCTATACATAGAACAGGAGTCATGAAGACAAAAAATGCCAGGGAACAAACCCTAGGACAGGCATAAACTAGCAGCTCATTCCAGCAAATCCTACCTGGAATGGTGTTATCCAGGATAAAGCCCAGAAGTCCACCCACAAACATGCCAGTGGTGAGAAGCACCAGGATCACTTGGTCAAGCTGGATGATTCCTACCAGAAAAATAAAGCTTTAGATAGTGGTGCAGGGAGACACATGTTTTGCCAGCAACATTCCCGGTGCCAAGAGGCTGTAAGCTGCATGCTTGCTTGGACTAGACTTGCAAATCCCAAAGCAGAGCATAAGATTTGGCAACGGAAGGGAAACTGATCTCACAGCCAATTTCAGACCTACAGTTTCATTCTACATGATTATTCACAGACCCACAGTGGCCAGGAGAGGACTCACAAATACATTAAGAGCCTGTTATGGTAGACACAGCACTGTCTGAGAAAAAGCCATCTTCTGCTCCAAATACATGCTGCACCTCCACGACATAACACCTAACAGTTCCCTACAGGAGCAGGAGCTTCAGTTCCCAAAGAAATATGAGTATATTTAGCATGGGATTTCACCACAAGTTCATCAGGTGTGATGCTTCCCCTTGAGGGCTAAGGGCCATGAGCAAACCCCAGTGGCACTGAGCATCTGCTGGACCATCTATAGAGCGTGTGGTTTGTGAGCCCAGCTCTTTAATCAGCCCACCCAGTGCACCACGTAGACTTTAACAGAGGACACTCCAGCCTTTGGGATGAAGTCATTAGTCACACAAGACATAGTGAAGGGCCAGCTGCTGGACAACTGGAAATTTCAATAAAGTGAACTTGATGGAATTTGGTAGAAAGAAAAGTAGAAACTTGTGTTTTGAAAGTACAGCATTTTATTGTGTATGAGCACATAAGAAAGCCTCATTCATCAAGAGCCTTGACCAAGATTCAACCCTGGAGCATTCTCTTGCCCCACCCCAGGAATGTGTCCCAGGGAAGTGCTCTGCAATCCTTAGCCTGAGAGGAATCTGCTGAGGTGCAGTCACTGACCAAAAGCAGAGATTTCTGCACCAGAGCTGTGCATCAGAGCAAAGGCAAAACCAGCCCTCATGGAAAGAAACAGGCAACAGTCAAAGCACAGGTTTCGGCATTTTATCAGGAAAAACTATTTTAAAAGACTTCTCTGGATCAGCCTTTCCTTAAGTTTTATGCTACAGAAAATGCTTCTGATGTCATTTCTTACCTGTTTCCAGCAGTGTACTATTTTTGCTTGCCCAGTTGGGAATTGTGAGGCCAGCAAATACAGAAAATCCAAAGACAAAGATGTTTCTTGAGGAGTTCATATCTGTGTACTGCACAGAGAAATTTCATACATTACATGTATAAAATCGTGGATTACTGTTGTGTTCATGAGACATGGTGGGATGCAAACACTGCAGTCAGGAGTGGACTCAGCCCTGGTGCTGCTGGGGCATTTGTGATCCTGCAGTCCCCAGTGCCAGCCAGCCCAGCCCTAACCTGGGAGTCCTCTGTGATTTAGCCCCTCTGGGTACAGCCACTTATCTTTATCTGAGGAATTGCCAACATAAATGTTTACATTTGCTGCAATGTGGTTATAGCTGACACGGTCTGGTTAGAATCTGACTTGAAAGTGGGGGTCCTCTGTGCAGTTTTGGGCCCCACAATATAAGATATAAAGCTATTAGAGAGTGTTCAAAGGAGGGCCACAAGGATGGTGAAGGGCCTTGAAGGGAAGCCTTATGAGGAGCAGCTAAGGTCACTTGGCCTGGAGAAGAGGAGACTGAGGGGAGACCTCAGTGCAGTCTGCAGCCTCCCCATGAGGGGAAGAGGAGGGGCAAGTACTGATCTCTTCACTCTCATGGCCTGTGACAGCAAATGGCATGAAGCTGAGTCAGGGAAGGTTAAGGTTGGATATTAGGAAAAAGCTTTTCACCCAAAGAGTGGTTTGGCACTGGAACAGGCTCCCCACGGCAGCGGTCATAGCACCAGCCTGACAGAGTTCAAGAAGTGTTTGAACAGTGTTCTCAGGCACATGGTGTGACTCTTGGGGTGTCCTGCTCAGGGCCAGGAGTTGGACTTGATGGTCCTGATGGGTCCCTTCCAACTCAGCATATTATGTGATTCTCTGTTTCAATGAAATTAAGTCCCCTTCAGCAGGGATGAAACAGTGCTCACACAGCTGTTACCTGTAAATTGGAAATCCCCACTGCTGTGATAACTCCGAACATCACAAGGAACATGCCTCCAATCACAGGGATGGGAATGCTGGCAAGCATTGCCCCAACTTTCCCGAAGACGCCGCTCAGGAGCATGGCACAGGCACCAGCAATGATCACCATTCGACTCCCTACCTGGGGCAAGAGGAAGAGGAGGCAGTCACGCACCGACCGGCGGAGAAAGGCGAGGGGTGGCGGGCTCCAGCGCCAGCCTGTCAGGCAGGAGTTGCAGCTCTGGCCCTAGCAGTCCATGGCACGTTCAGGAACAGGTTTGGATGCAGTTGCTGGGGAGCTGGGATGCTGACACTGAATGGGAAGCATCAGTGTTTGCGCACCATAAATATTTATAATGAAAGGCACTCTGAGAGCACCACACCTATTTACTCGGTGTTATCCTCTCTCTTACTGTTGACAGGACTTCAATAGTTTGCTATTAAACTGAAATTAAAAAGTTAAATTAAGAGCACAGTAATCCCCACTTGTTCCTGCTTGTTCTTGCTCTAGCCTAGAAATATCTTGGCATATATACAAGCCTGGCACTGCAACCCCCCAGTCAATTTGCTGGACAATCCTTCCACCAGGGTTTGGATTGTCATCTAAAAGTGGCCTTCAATGAGGTGTCCCACAATGATCCCTCCATTCCCTGGAGACCAAGATTTCAGAGACCAGAGCTGGCCAGCTGCTCCATCCTGAGCTCTGAGACCTGACAGATCCTTTCTATGGTCAAGAAATAAGAAGCGAGGAAGTCTCTTGTTCTGTCCCTGTCTCATCACCCATCTATCTTCAGTAAAACCATGTTTTTCTTATTTTTTCCCCCAGGAAGAGTCAGGATGGCCTTTCCTTGGTTGAGCACTACAACAAAGATGGGATGAAGCACCAAACCATGCCCTTCATTCAGATTTGTTAGAGCATATGAAGAGGAAAGAAAAAGAGTATCTGCCAAACAAAGGGTTGAAAGACATTTATATGGAAAGTGAAAAGAAAAGCAGCAATATTTGTTAAACTTCCAGTTCAAGATATGCCTTGCCCACACCAAAACTTGGACTACCTAAAGAATCATGCTAAACTTACAAGATTTGTGTCAGGGAAACTCTGTAATCCTCTGCAAACATTTTATAATTCAATCAAATATTTTAATCCCTCCCTTTAAAGATCTGAAGAACGCCTAATTACAGGATGGGTTTTTTGTGAATGCTTTCAACAAAAACATTCTCAGTAACTAGCAGTGTCTCTTTTTAAGTATTTCTTAAACACATCCCTTTAAAATATTTTAAGTCTTTCTTGATTGTGAAAAATAAATTTAAAAGATTTTGTGTGGAGTTTCAAAATAAAATCATGCATTGCCTTCAGGTGGGCTTTTTATATTCTTTGGCTTAAAACCTTGGGACACTATTACCATCTAAATGTTAATTAATAAAAGCCAACAGATCTATTTGTTCCAGGATTAGAACAAAGATTAGGATTCTCAATTTGCTAAAATGTTGAATTACCATGTATATGGAGTTGGCCTTAAAGGCAAAAGACCTAATCCAGTGATAGCACTGTGACCATATTCTGCTAAAGCCACTGGTTTAGAGTTTGTTTCAATTATGTCAGAAAAACAATAAAATCAGTTCTCTTTCCTAAGGCTGAAGAAACTGCAGGGTTCCTCACAATATGTGGTGACTCTGAGGCCTTTACCTCTCTTTAAAATCCTCCTTTTCTTGGAAAGGAGTGCTCAGTACTGGCATACTGGGCCTGGTCAAGCAGTTTAAATATTGGTGCCTGGTGCCATGTAAGATGTTGCACCTTGGCAGCTTCTAGCAGCTTCTCCTTGCCTTATCTGTCAGCCCCTGTATGTATCTGAGATCTCCAGAGACTCCTCAGGTAGTGCTGGACATCTCTGTTTAAGTAGAGGAAACAAGTCCCATGTGCTTCTATTTGTTATGGAAAGCTGTGTTTCCCATATGAAAAAACAAATTAAATCTGCCTTGTGCTCTCAGCATCCCCATCTGTCCCAACCAGAGTGTTTACACTGATTTAAATTGACTGAGATGACACTGTATTTTCAGCTCTTTTAAGTGTGGACAGAGTGAGCAGAGGTGGGATCCAAGGGAAATCTCTCTCCTGAATCAGCAAGGATGGCATGTCCACCTGGAGGACTTGGCACACATTGTGAGAATACCTGTCCTATAATATAGTTATTATGAATCTGGGCAGCATCCCATACATACAATGCATTACTTTCAGGAAAGACTTGGCTCAGGTAGATGGTTAGTGTGCACAGACTTCCTAGTGACAAGGTACAAGTGGTGACAGGCTAAACTGGACTCCATGCAGACATCCCGACTGCCCTTGGTGCTTCAGGCAGTCACCTCAGTCAAACACTAACACTGCAATCTGTGAAAAATGGTTATTGTGAGCGAGGTTTATAAAATCCAGTGAAATAAGCAATATTATAGAGTGGAAGCTGTAAGCTAAATTCTACATTTATTTACTGACTCACAGCTCTTCTGGTATGACATTGCTTATTTGGCAATGATTTGAAAATGTTGTCCAGTTAGTAGCTACGTGTCTATCAGCCTATCCTCTGTCTGCAAAGCTTAGTGAAAATCTATGATCTGATTTTCAAGCTTATCTCTGGAAATTTCTTTCCCTTGTAAGAGCAATTAATATACTCGAGTGACTCACAAAACTCTATAGAGACATAAAACCACAAACTTTTGCTATCACATTTTATAACCTCAAAGAAATAGTCTACCTTCCACATGCTTGACATTCCTGGGTTATAAAAATTGTGGAATTTGAAGCCCTATTAAATATTCTCCCTTTCTCTCCTCTCCCTCTCCAGATTAGCTCAGATGTAGCATACTCTCTTCAGCTTCACCTAGGCCAGGTGCCACGAGTGAGTGCACTAATTCCCTATGCAGACCAGATGCAGAGAAAGGGAAGCATTGGCCACCTCTGTTAAGTCATTTGTAGTGCTGTTGAGCTGGTCACCAGTGTGCCAGGGCACAATATTCCAGCGTGCCTTTCAGGGGGTGGGCTAAGATGACTCTCAGGTCCAGCACACACTCATGAGCACCACTGTCCTGTACCCACACCGCCACGGCCACCCCGCTGCAGCGAGGCTCACCTTGGTGACGCCCAGGGCCCCCACATTCTCGCTGTAGGATGTGGTGCCGCTGCCCGTGCCCCAGGCCCCAGCCAGGAGGCAGCCGATGCCCTCCACCCCGATCCCGCGGCTGATGGCGTGCTTCGGCGGCGGCGGGGCCCCGCACAGGCGGGCACAGGCGTAGTAATCTCCCACGGACTCCAGCATGGAGGAAATCACCCCGGCTAAAATGCCAAAGATCCCGGCCAGGCTCACCGTTGGCGTTCCCCACTGGCCTGCAAGTAAAGAGCTCGGTTCAGGCGAGTGGGGCACATTTGCTCTGAATCTGCCGCGGGGGAAGAAGAACAGCAGGAATGCCCGTGGGTGTTAGCCTGATTTTTGACATTTCATCTCCCCCTGGTAGTCATAAATGGAGGTGCAAGCAGGAGCAGGCGGGATGGGGAAGGGGAGGCAGCAGTACCTGGGTAAGGCAGCCGAAACCAGGGAGCCTGTGACAGAACGTCCCCACGGGTGTCTGTCCGGGCCAGGTGGCCGTAGGCAGTGGGGGCCGCAGGGAGGACGCTGGTCACTGTCAGCGCGTAGCAGAGCAGCCAGCTCAGGGAGAGCCCCAGCAGCACCTGCCCATCACAAGCAGCGGTGGGATCTGGTTAGGGTAAGGCTGCGTCTTCAGCACGGCTGGGGTGTGATGCCTTAGGTTTTAACTTTTCTATTTTCAAATTCTGTACTGCTTAGAGTGTAACTCTGAAGTTCCTTGTAGCCTGTAATTCCTGCTCTCTCGTACCGGGTAGACATAACAAAGCCTCTCCAGGCTTTGCCTTCAAGGACAACCAGGCTGTTTTTAGGCCCAAAATGTGTAAACTAAAGATTCTAAGGGGGGCAAGCTGAGGGGCGTTACATCGCTAAAACTGGGGCTTTAATTGGAGAATTAACCCTGATATGCAAATGGTCCAAACCTATAAAAGTGTGAAGAACTCGTGACCTGTCGTCCATCTTGGGGTCCAATTTTTGGAAGCAGCCTCTGGCTCCCCCAGGGTGTACCTTGAAGGCCCTTCAAATAAATACCTGTCTTTATTCCCTTACTCTTGTCTAGTCTTTGTTTCTAGGTGGCTGGAGGAGGCATCAGGTGGACAAGGTGTTTCCCTGCCCGACCCTTTTCCCTGCACACGGAATGGAGGCAAAGGGGCAGCAGGGGCTCCTGGTGGCCCTTCCTTCTTCTCTCCCTCCCTCCAAATGATCAGGGCCATGGGGAGCTTTTTCCCCTCTGCCCCTAGCCACCCAGGCTCGGCTGGGAAGTGCTAACTCGTCTGGACACGAGTGGAAGGAGCCCAGGCAGCCCGGGGTAGGTGAGGCCAGTCCCTCTGTCACAACCCCCCCGGTATCCAGGAACCCCAATGTACCGGGAAGATCTGGAAGAGGTAGATCGGAGAGAAGTGGAACTTCTTGCCTCTCTGGTAAGATGGCAGCGGCACAGCGACATTTTTCAGGTACTGAGAGAACAGAACTATGAAAAAAATAGTCCTAGAAAGAGGGAAAATGAGAGCATAAACAAAGTGGGTGCCCAGCTGCCCACCTGTCCTGACATTAAGTGAAGATCTGCTACCCAAGAACCCAGGACTCCAGAGGACCCATAAAAACATGCTCTCAGCAGCAGAGGGTGGCTCCCCACTTCATCAAGCCAGAAGTGGAACAAGCTTTCCATCATAATCTACTGATAGCTTCTGCACATTTGCAATAATCTTTTTTCTCCTTATTATTTCAAGACTTACACCCCAGGTAGTGCATCAGTGAGTATGACACAGTTTCAGAAAGGTTAAAAATTACTCCTAAGAAAGACCTGACAGACATACAAGGTTCAGGTCCTGCCTGTGTAATTCAGATATACTAGAAATATAGGATTTATTGTTTCCTGATTTTAGGTTTACCTATGCTGCTTTTCAAGGGGCAAAAAGCTCCTGTGACACAGAGTAGAAGAAGAGGATTTGGTTTGGCTGTGCAAATCCGTTTCGAAAGAAAAAAACATGGGGGGCCTGTGGGGCTGCACATGGTGCCCACAGAGTCCTCCCAGCCAGCTGAGAAGGGGAGAGCACAGCCCTGTGTCTGCGAGGGCTGCATGGTGGAGGGGCCCTCCAAGGCAAGGGTGCTCCTGTGTGCCCCCAGCAGCACCTGGGGCTCGTGCTGGTGGAATTAACTGCAGGTGCAGCTCCTCTCCCACCCCTTGTGTAGGACACATCTGTGAACAGCAGTACATCTGGGTGCACTCAGCCTGCCCCGCATGCCTTTCGCCCAGAAAGGCCAACCAGATGAAGCTGGAGGCTACCACATGTGGAGACAAGGCAGGGACTGGGCATCCCACTTCAATTGCTGAGCTGGTAGAAGACCATGGAGATTTCCTGCGTTAGTCAGGCCTCTGAAGGGCTCCTCATTATTTTATAACACATCTAAATTTTATACATTGAGTGAATTAATCTGGATAGGATTTGGTGAGAAATTAATTGCACCAGCTGAAGTGCACTGACAGTGCATGGAAAACTGGTAGTTTTCCACATGTGAAGAGGTGACAAACTGTAGGTGCAATATTCAGGGACAGGCAGAATTCCAACAGTGCAAAGAAAATGCTGTCCTCAGTTCTCTACAAAGACACTCCACAACATACAGCCAGAGGTTATCTATCCATCAGAATTCAAAGCACTGGATGACTGGAGGCAGAAAGTCTGAGGAGGAACTGGTTCCGATTCATGGTTTCTAATGCTACAGAGCCCAGACAGACCATGTGAGAGCACATTTTTTGCATTTGCATGAACAAAGGTGCTCAGCAGCCTTACGACTCACTGCAGAACCCTCATCTGTCTCAGGGAGGTGTCACTGCTTATTATTCAGGTTGCCTGACACATTCTAGTAACAAACTCTATTTTCAGCTGCTTATAGTTCTACCTAACTTTACCCATTCAAGATGAAAAATTCCGTGGAAAATGTCTGCCTCAGGCCAAATATTTTTGGAAAAATATATATCAAACCTATTTCAAAGAGTGATGTTCAGGAAATAGACACAGCATATAGCCTGCATTGAAAAGGTCATTTTGCCTTGAGCAGTAACAAGATCTCCTTATGACGAGGAGCAGAAATTTGAGATTTAGTAGAACTCGTTCTTTGGGGCAAAGGATATTGATGTTTCTCACAAAAATCTGCTCAGCTATGCTCAGTCTGCAACAATGACTCCAGGTCCCAAGCAGTCAGCAGAAACATCTCAGGCTTTCACATTTGCAGACCATAAAGATTCTGAGCCTTCTGAGTATGTCCAGGCCTTGCCCAGTGATTAACTGTATGTGCACCATCAGTAGGGAGTAATTCGCCGCACACTAGAGAAGTTCCTTGTGGCAACAGTGGGGATCTTCCATCATGAGAGCTCTGGGATGTGGTGGGGCTGAACAGCAGGCCTGAGACCACATGGCTCCTGTCTTCCTCTTTCTCCATCCCTGCTCTCCCTCTTTCACTAATGACATCCATGGAGTATGGAGAAGGCAGCAAAAGAGGACACATCTGGGATGGCTCAGAGCACAATGATCAGGCTGGGGCTAAGGCGTCTGAGTCAGGAAAGGAAGGATTTGGATTATCATGGGTAGAAGATGGGACAGAAATGAACAGGACAGAAAGGGTGACTTGGGCTGAGAGCAGGGACACAGGACCCCATTAATGGAGTGGCACAGTTGGGCAAAGAGTCAAGAGTGAGTCTGAGGTTAGGAGCTAGTGGCTGGAGAAAAGCAACAGAGAAAGGAGATAGTCCAGGCAAGGACATACAGTTTGAAGAGGAAAATTCACGCTGGCTGAGCAAAGGGGTTAGGACAAATCACCAGAGCTGGAGAACAGGACAACAAGCTAGGGATATGATGGGAGAAACAATGGTGAAAAGACAGCTGGGTTTTGAGCAGGGTTTGGAATCATATGGGGTGCTGGTGGAAGAGACCAGCTAGGTGAGGAACTGGGGGTGGAAAAGAGAGGTGGCTTTTGGGGTCTGGGAGGGCAGGTGCAGGGAGGAGAAGAGACCAGGAGAGAAGTGTACTGGAGCATGTCCTCCCAACAATGTGCTGTCTTCCAAGGGCTACAGTCAAGCCTGTGTTCTGAGTCTCCAAAATCAGCTCTGAAAGCACCAGCAAATAATGGGAGCCCTGTTGCATGCTATCCCATGCTGAAGTCTACAGTAGGGAGCTGAAGGTGCCAAGTCTGCAAGGCAACCACACAGTGGCATTTCTCCTTTTTTAATTCATTTCTGAAATACCAAGGAAATTCTGCTGCAGTCTACACTCATGCACAAGGGCAGGCACACAAATGTCCCTGAAAGAGCACTCACTGCTGCAAAGCTACATCTGCAAATAGACCTTTCCAGAGCCCCCCAGGCCCTCTCTGGAGAGAACAATTCCTCCTACTCATGTGAAGACAATATATGAAGCACCAGCTATTTCAACATAGAATACCTAACTCTGAGTGCTCAACTTTGTCATTTTAGGAATGTCTTTTCAACTTAAATAATGAGTGTGTAAGACAGTGTGTGTAGACAGCTGTGACAGAGACTGCACACACATGGGAAAGGCTTGTATCTCTACTGACCTATGAACTTTCGATTTTCACAAAAATCAGGGGTTTTAACCATTTTTGGGTTTTGCTTTGTTGCTGAGGGCTTTAGCCTTCTGGGGGTTGGAGGAGAATGACTATGTCACATGGCTGCCTTGAAGAAACCTGTCACATGTCAGTGCTCAACAAATAAACCTTGAACCCAGGAGAACTCTGCTGCAGACTGTGACACTTGGTTTCGTATTAGAGGCAGATGATTTGTGTACTCTGAGCTTTCCCACAGAGATGTGAGACTTACATGAATGCTATGCCCCAGTGCTGCCCAGCCATATCCCCGGCCGACTCAAACAGAGGTAGTGCAACCAAGGTGATGGTGGGGGCAATCGTCAGGGGGCCGATGAACCTCATCAGAAATCCAATCAGGCCAGAAAATCCAACGAAGATTTGAAAGCAAGAAGCTACAATGATAGTTCCTTGTACCTGGAAAAATGGAGGATGAAAACAGAGGTTGGAAGGAGCTCCAGCTGTTGAGCCTTTTCTTCATGTCAGTGCAAATCCAGCGTGAGAGCCAGGCTCAGTCTCCAGTGACAGACTGGCATAGAGGCCTCCTGCTGACAACAGGAGAATTACATGTGGGAAGGACCACCAAAGCAGCAGCACAGCAACTCCCTCTTTGGCTGATGGACTTAGTCCTCACCAGGGCTAATTTTGTTCCAGAGATCACCTCCTCGCTGTCCTCTTGGGCTACCCAAGCATGCATCACCCGCCCTGCACTCTCCTGCCTGCTCCCCCAAGGCAGGGGAAAAGCTCTTGCCCCAAAAAACAGGAGCAGGGCCATGGTCTCTACTGATCTCCGTTTTGGGAAGGGCTTGGGTCTCTTCAGTACACTGGTGGGGCAAGTGACTCATTACAGACTCTTTTTTTCCCCGAGTATCAGTTTCACTCTGGGAACACATTTATCACCGTGAACTTCCCTGTGTTTGACAATCACTGCCAAGGAGCCAGCAATTACATTCTGAAATGCTGCTCACTTCAGTGTCAGCTTCAGGCAGGGGTGAGGCTGCTCTCTGCCTTCTCAGATTTGGTGATAAACCTCTGCGGTGCTGAGCACCTTCCTTCTGCCAGATCCAAAGGGAAGAGAAACACAGGGGCTGGGTGAATGACCCAGGCTGAAAGGAGATGTCAGCATGCCCTTGTGATAGATTTATGTGTATCAGCAGAGAGCAGCCTGTGCTGCACAGGAAATCCTTGGTGAGCTTTCAACACTTCCCAAGTGGTTTGGAAAGCACACCAACAAATGGATCAACAGAGGCAAATTTAGTCACTTGCTCTGATAAAGGCAATCAGTGTAGAATAAGGCGGTGAGACCCCTGATCTTTCCTCCTCCCTTCTGATTACCTAAGAATACCCTTTTCCTTAATATTTACAGTAGGTTTTGCCTTGCTTTTTTTTTTACTAGGTTTCCTGTGCTTAGACAGGGTTCTTTCCTTGAAAATATTCTCCCTCTCTTGCTTCTTCAAGGCTAACCATGCTTTATGGAGAAGGGATCTGACTGGGCCAGTGGAGACTTTGCAAGGACCATAAATCACATGAGGAGGTCTGCATCTCCCCTGTTCAGCAGCAATGAAGCACCTGCTTTTTCGATAGAGAACAGATGCTTAGGAAGCTGCAACAGCATGAGGGCCAAGGTTCATTGGGAATAGAAGTTTCTCCAGCTGTGGTGGTCATGACATGGTCAGGCATTTTACTGAAAGCAAACAGCCCTGATACAGAGCAGGTGCCACTGAAAATGTAATATACCTCTTGCATCCGTGTCTGCCAGACTTGGATGAATTCCGGTGAAGAGGCATTCACCAGGGTGGCATTCTGTGTCCAGGCAGGGCACTTCCAAGTGGGGAGAGACAGCATTGCCAAGGTGGGGGTCAGGAATGTGAAAGTCCCTCCTTGAATAATAGGCAGCCTGGAAGGAGAGCAAAGAGAAAAAAATGACAAGTGAGAATGCTAGAAACTCAGCTCCATAGGGGTGAGAGAAAGGAAAGTGAAATAAATTTAAAAATCAGTCTGCCCATGGCCTCTGACAGTATCTTTTGAAATGTTGTGGCAGGTCACCATCACTGACCATGGGTAGGAATTGCTGCCCATTGCATGCAAGAGCAATGACATGGGGGAAGAGCTGAGATTCAAATACCAGCAAAGGAGGGGCACATTGGTGCTATAGTCCTGCTACTCTTTGTTAAGGAAAAAGTAGTCTTCCTAATGGCTGATGAGACCACAGACCTGCACAGAGTAGAACAACCAAAGGAAAAATCTGGAGGAGGGAAAAAGACCAAGGAAGAAAGACAGTGAGACACTGAAAAAAAGCTCAGTGTCAGTCTTGCCAATATCCAGTTGCTTCTTCTGTCCTCTTTGGCAGTTTTCTTCACAACCTGCTTATGTTGTGAAGAAACCCCCCAGTTTTCTTCACAACCTGCTCATGAACACAAGGACATGCACTAAATACTCTCCATGTCACAATGATCCTGTCTGAGGGTGATAGGAAATGTGACTTGGCTTTTAGTACACCGGGTTTTAATGCCAATTCCTCTTCTGCATTTCCACTGAAACCAGAAAGGAAACCTGCATGGAGGGGTCTATGGGCACTGACTGGGTGAGACCATGGCTCTCCCCCCACACCACATGTCTCCTGGCTTAGAGTATCTCTCCCTCTGAGAATCCCTCAGGCTGGCAAGGAGCTTGCATCTCCAGAGGAGCTCAGCACTGGCTTCATGCAGAGATTTATACAGCAAAGCAATGCTCCTTTGAGCTACACCAGCCTCTTCTCTTTCCATGCACAAAGAAATGAAGACAGAGACCTAAAAGGCCTGACTGGCTCCTCAAAGCCCCTCACAGTTAAGCCCCCATTGCAGTGCAAGTTTTTTTAACCATTCCTCTAGTGTGCTTGAAAAATCCTAAGCTGCCTGGGGGCTGGCACAGCAGTCCTGAAACAGTCAAGGGAAACCTCCAAGGTGCCTCTGTTTCCTCTCTTTAGGAAGCACCCCTAGGAGGAACCCCCAAAGCAACCTGTCCTTGTGCTAGGAGCTCTCATGGCAACTGCTCAGAAAAGCCATGGGACAGCAATTCGCAATTCAGATGAGTGCTTTTGCACAGCTTTCCCTGAAACAGAGGCATTTCTACCATTCTTGGAAACGAGATGGTGTAGCTGTAACAGCACTATGTCTCTGTCACCTAAAACAAGTATTTGTACCAGTCATGCACAACTGAAGCACTGTCAAAGCTTTGAAACGATTTTGCTGGGCAAGGCACAAAAACAAACAAAAAGAAACAGAGAAGGCTCAGGGTCATGACTTAGAATCTAACAATAGATTTATAGTTCCTGCTGTGTTGGTCCTTAAGCTATTTCACAGACAGTGTTGGCATGGGTGGGCTCAGTGTTGACATTGGTAGGCTCAGAGGAAAATGGGGTGCCAGGTGATGCTTACGGGGCACGCTGAACTCTTTTCTGTGGGGTTTGCAAGAGGGAAAGCTGCAGAATTAGGGAAGGCAATATTATGTTTTGATAATCAGTACATGATGTCCAAACATTTACTAAGCAGGGCTCACCATAATGGCAAGTGACCTATGTCTCCCCTCAGGAGCCTCTGATGGGGCCTCAGGTGACTCTCTGGGACCCATTACTGCTTTTTCATGCTGTGTAATGTGACTGAGCTGCAGGTTGCAGTGGGTCAGCTTTTCCCTTGGCTATTGCTTCATGAATGTCCTCATCCCTTATAGCTGGGGTCAGCAACAAGGCGATTGCACCCTCAGCATGGCAAAAGCCATTTAAGTTTATCCCATGGGAACAACTCCTTACCATTTAATTTGATCTGTTGTACCTCAATTAGCTATTCAGCCCAGGGAGAGAGAGGCTCCCTGCTACTCTTTCATCCTCAGCTAACAGAGAGCAGGGGACGTCACAGCTCTCAGGAATTCACCGAGGCGTTTGGAGGGTGCCTGGGAGAACCCCCAACTTCTGAACTGCGCCAGCAGCAATGGTCATGCCCCCAGCCTGAATTTAGCTGAAGAACCAGTTTCTCTGTTTTTTGTGGTCAGGGTGCCCCTCCTTCCTGCACTAATCCTGTAACAATGTAGAAGGGGAGCACCCTCAGGGAAGTTTGTCTAAAGACACTTCTTAAGACAAAGAGAGATAGAAAAGTTTCAGTAGTGAATGAAACAGGAGGAGTAAAAACATTTTGTGGAGCTGACAGTTGACCGGTGATTTGATGGCAGAAGTTTTAACCAGAGTCTCTCAGATTCAGAAGCCAAAGAATGCATAATTTTTGTCTTTAAAGCAAGAAACACAGGTTCCCACCATACTGGAGTTAAAAACAGCCTGTGGAAGGAGAGAGGCAGCCCAGAGTTAGGACAAGGGGAATAGAAGAAATTTTTCAAGGTCAGCAAAGATACAGGGTCTTTCTGGAAAGGGGGAGTACTTACAATCATGTCTCTCATTAAATGTTTAATTTTCTGGGTACTGAATGGCAATCATGCTCATCTCACTGCTGACTGCCCATCAGCAAAGGAATTACTTTTTATGCCACAAATCCCTGAGCATGGGAAGTGGCACCACATAACAGGATGACTTGCTGGGCTCCTCCCTGAGTCCCTACGTGGTGGCAGGTGGACTTCAATTTCTCCTAATTATCCCCTTCCCTAGAGTTTCCTGTAGAATCTGTGCTCTCTTGACCCTGGGTCCAAATCAGAAGGTTCTTGCCTCATCTGGAGGATCCCTGGAGTAAGGAGCAAGCAGGTACTTTTTACTGCATGTTGCAATGCTCTATTATTTTGAGGACAGATTCTTTAAAGGCCCAACAAAAGTTATATGAAGTATCAGGAGATGCAAAATTCAGAACAGCAAGGTAGCTCTGCAAAGCTCTCAGCAGTTTCAGGGTGCTTTGGTATGGGCCCTGATTGCCCAAGGGTAACAAACGACTCTCATTGATAAACAGAGATAAACTCTCTACAACAGAGTGGTGGCCTAGCACACAGTAATTGCTCACATTCCCAGTTCTTGCATTTGGCCTACCTGACTCCAAAGAGGACTTGCAGCAGGGTGCAAATTCCTGAGACAAAGAAGATGGTGCTGATCAGGTGGCTCTGGGTCAGTAGGTCATGCTGGAGGCAAAGCCCTTTGGACAGGATCAGCGGGATGGCTACAAGACCTCCCATGGCTGTCAAGAAGTGCTAGGAGCCACAGAGAAAGACTGGGTGAAGAAGGACACAGAACTGGCTCATGTTATTACCATGTCGTTGAGAGAACTCACAGATTTGTGCTTGGGAAATACTAGTATTACCCATCCTCTCTCCTTTTTTTTTGGCAGCTTTACTGCTCTGTTAGGGGCTGTTCCAAAGCACCTACAAGAATTGCAATGCACCCACTGAAATGTCTCCTCCTTTACATGTCCAAATACCTGTTGTAGTGCTCTGGGGTCAAATAGTGCTCTGGACTTCCCAGGCCACTGTCAGACGCAAGCAGTTTATCCCCAGCACCTGCAGACAAAGCTGTTGGACATACTTTTCCAGGAAGCTGGGGACATCCCAAGGTACAGGGAGAGAGCAATCAGGCAAAGTGAATGCGAATATTTCAGTCCATCTTATTTGCACCCCAAAGGATGACATAAAAAGTTGGCAAGTTGGAGCTACATGTTCTTTGCAATCAGTAGCTTTTCTCACACAGTGCAATTATGGATAACCATAAAAAGTGAGTGCCAAAGAACGGAAGAATTGGGCATTGTATTTGTCAAAAGAGTCACAGACAAATTTCAACAATGACCTGTAGTAAATGACTAAATCTGAAAATAATTTTTCAAACTTCTTTTTGTTTTAATTATTAACCTTTGCTGTTCACTCTCACTGTGGAGCACAGGACTGCAGTGGTGGAACTGGTGGCACTCAGAAACTCACTGTATTCACTAGAGGCATGTTTTATTAAAATTATGATGCAGATGTGTTGTGTTAATACACTCTGAATTTCCATTTAAGGAAACAAAGTACAAAATTCTACCAACCTCCGAGCACAGTCCATCATTATCTTAATGACTCTGAGGTCTCTTTTCCCCCAGGCTCCCTACCTGGGCATGGCATGGGTGGCACAGGGTCATTTAACACACCTGGGCACAGACACCAGCCAAAACAGTGTGTGTCCTTCTGCTGAGTTTTTGTTGCCATGGGAAGGCTGAAGTTCAGAAGCGTTTGGCTACCTTCAGCCAAGGTACCCCAATATGTTCCTATTAACTATTTGACCCCAGCCCCAGGACTCTGCCTGACCATTTGCACTTCAAAGGATGCAGTGTAGCTGTGGGCACAATGATAACAGTCAGTGCTCAGAATGTGGACCACAGGACTTGAGCTCACTGAGATCCAGCCTCACGGCTCCAGTCAAGCCCAGTGAAGGTAAAGCACTCCCAAATTCAGGTTTCACCCCAATTAACCAGCTGAACAGCCGTGTAACTTTCACCTACACTCTCCAGCCTCCACCTGCTTCCCCATCTCACCTGAATGCCTAGCAGGATGCACAGATACCAGGGAGGCACATCTGTGACAGTGTAGCCAAGCTTGATCCCACTGGGGCCCGTGTCCCCACCTTCCTCTGGGCCCCAGGCACCACAAACTGGTGAGAAACAGCAGTAGCTCCCATCTTCACCCTGGACAACAGGAGAGACACTTTGTTAGCCACAGCCTGGCCCTGCAGATGCCCAGCAGCTGCCTCTCTTGCAGCCACACTCCACGTCTGGCAGGAACACCTCCTGTGTAGCTTTCAACAATGCCACGGTATTAAAAAAAAAAAAATACTAAGGATGGGAAATTAAAATAGAGGCACAAAACACATACGGAAAATTTTTGTATGCACTAGTGTGTCTAGGCCTGAAGAAACATTAGAGGGTGTCTCAATCTCAAAGGGACATCTGGACAAAGCGTGTTAGTATCGTTAAAATCTAGCTAAGGATGAAGAAACTGCAACCAGAAGCAAGGAAGAGTGTGCAGTGGGTTCATCAGTGAAAGCTGCACTGTCCTCTGGTCTCTGTCCCTCCAAGCAATTCCACCCAAACAGCATTTTTGATAAAATATGCTAAAACACCTGGCTGCCACTAATTACTGAGTAGAAGCACGTTTTATGTATCATTTCCTTGGTCTTCTCTTTCCAACCTCCTTATGCTCACCCTTACCAGTGTTCTGCCTTGGTAAGTGTCCTGGGGTGACTGTATGATACTGTATTTCCCTATCATCTGCTTATTGCCTAGAAATGGGTCCCACAGCTTTAAGCTGGGTCCAGGAGAGGGGGGAGAGGATTCTTCAGCGTGATTTGTGTTCAAAGACTGACACACACTCCCCCAGGTTCTCACTGCTGCAGAGCCGAGGGAGCGCCTGCCTGCTTTTAGCCAGCCTGTTAGCTGAGGCAAGAAATTTTTCCCAGGACCGTGGCTTCGTTTTCTTCTTCTTCTTCTTCTTCTTCTTCTTCTGGAACTGTTCAGCTTTGCTCTGGTCCAAAACACCAGAACATTGCCAGGAGCCCCACGCCATGACCCAGAGGGGAGGCCCTGGGGTGCCGCATCCCGGCTCTGGAGGACCTCGGGAGAAGCACTCGAAAAAGCATCCACCATCTTTCTCCACAACGAGAAGGTTTATTATCTAACATTATTCATTTTTTTTTCCCTCTCGTGCCTGCATGCACCTGGCTTGTTAAATAAACAATGTTTTTTTCACTTTCCCCCAAGAAATTCCTTTTGAACCTGTGGGGGAGGGGCTGCTGAAACCTGCCTTCCATTAGAGGATATGTTCATCTCAGGATGTTTCCTCCTAATTTGTCTCAAACCGAGGCAGTAAGACGCCTGCCTTTTGTCTTATTAGAAAACCGTGCTCCTACAGAGGAACTGGGTGAAACACAGAGACACCAGTAGATGGGAAATCCCAGCATCCATGCCAAAGGAGCTGACTGAAATTGCTACCCAGGAAGGCTCGGGTCTCCTCCCAGGCAGCCAGAAGCCCCAGGGCTTCCCGGGGAGCTGTATGCCTTGCAGAGTTTATTTATATAAAGGTGCATTTTGCCAAGGACAGCAAAGTAGGGCTTTGCTTTATGTGCAACAGCTTTTAAGCTAAGTAAATGCTCCTGGTTGTTCACTCCTCCTTCCAGCCCACTCTGACCCCTGTGCACACACACACTCTCACACGTGTGGGGTGGCAGGAGGCTGCCTGGGAAATCACAACACTTAGAGCCAGATGCAAAAGCTAGTTAAGATCCCAAAGCATTTGTTTCATCAACCCATCTCCAACCAGAAAGTCCTCAGCATGCTGGCAGCAGAGGGCTTTTCTGGGCTGACATGCTTTGGTCTGTCGGGCAGGGACAGAAACCTGCTGTCTAGAGAAGCTTAACCAGTTTGTCTGCACCAAACTTCTTTTTGTTTTTTATCTGCTAAGTCCTGCGGGAACGTGAAGACACCAAAATGCCCAACACAGCAAAGTGTCTGCAGAAACACTCCTGGCCTACCTACTGATGGAGGCAAACAGGTAGTGCTGTGGTCAAGGAACAGGGATATAAAATTAATGTTGCGTTCTGTTGTAAATTTTGCAGGTGTGGCAGAGTAATACCAAATTAGTTTGCCTGACACCTCCAGATTTCCATTCTCTTGCCCAAGCCTCCAAAGTCCCATTTTAGATCACGCTGCTGAAAGCAGGCCATGTAATCCCTAAGACTCCAGACCCTAATATTGTTATTGATCTGAACTGTCGTGTGAGGGGTGGGAAACTCAGGTCGTAAGGGTATAATTGCTCATCAATTTCTTTCAAGTTCCCTCCCCAGAGGCACCCAGCTCAAGCTGTTTCTACTGCAGTACCACTCAAATAAAGTACCTTAACTTAAAGCCCAAGACTCTGCTATGGGATACCTAGGGTGGAGAAGCCTCTTTAACAAACATGGTGTATTTATCCAGCCTAGGCAAACTTGGAGCATTACAGATACTTCAAAATAGATAGGTGACAGCAGAGTTAATTCAAACTGGACTCAGGCATGAACTTCAAGAGCAAAAGGTGTTCCTTAATAACTCCATGTGCAGACATTTTCATTTCGGAACAAAAGAGCCTGAGCCATGGATTAACAAATGTACAGCATGGTACTTAAGACTGCCCATGCATGGAGTTATTTGGGGACAACTACTCCTGAATAACACCATGGGTAGACAAATGCTAAGCTAGGCAGACAGCAGTAAGCTCCTTTCTTTTCATTGCAATTTTCCCCGTATTAACCAGGAGGCATATTCCAGCCAGGCAGAGCCTGTGCCAGTAACAGCCCCGCATGATCATCACATGAGGGCCTGACCCTGCCCAGGAGCTGGAGGGGAGCAAGCAGGGCTCAGCAGGAAAAGGATGGAGTGGAGATAACAAGATGAGACTGGAGCAGAGGCACTGGACTCAAACTAAAATGCAGGAGGTACCATCTTAAAATCAGAAAACATTATTTTGCTGTGAGAGTGACTAAGCACTACACAGGTTGCCTAGAGAGGTTGTGGATTCTCCATCCTTAGAGATATTAAAAACTGTCTAGACACAGTCCTAGGCAGCTGGCTCTGGGCAACCCAGCTTGAGCAGGGGGTTTGGAGAAGGTGACCTCCAGAACTGCATTCCAACCTCAGCCAGCCTGTGATGCTGAGATGCTGGCAAGAGGACAAGGCAGGAGCAGTCTGGAATGGGGAAGGGAAACCACTGTTGGGGGTTCTCAGCCCAGCTGCTCCCATGAATCCAGGCGACCAGTACACCTTCCATGTGCCTCAGGCTCCAGACACAGGACAAGGGCCCTCAATCGCGTCTTAAATAAGAGCATCAGGAAGGCAGTCAGGAGCTGAACTGCTTGAACCACAGGTAAAAGACCTTTGTCTTCTACCTTCTTTAAGGTGATTCAAACCATAAGAGTTCACAAGTCTGATATGTGTTATGGAAGAACAAGTTGAAATGGAGAGCCTGTTAAAAATAAGGAAAGAAAACTCTGACTGACTCTGAGCATTCCCTGAGGCTCTGCCCACAGCTGGCACAGCACCTCCACTGCACATAGCAAGCTCACCCAGAGCTACCCAAGAAATGTGGGACTTGTACACTAGGAGGTTAAATGCTTCCTCCAAGGTGGCACAGACAGGTGGTCTGTACTAAGGTAGCAAGATGGTTGCAGGACCCCACTCCTTCACACCTGCTGACAGGAAATAAGCAAAGTTTTTAGTTTCTGATGGAGGTGGGAAAGGAAGAGGGCTGCCATGCCCCAGGACCTTGCCCCATGGCTGTTATAGCTAGCAGCATTCTCAGTGCACCCCACACCCCTGCACTGGTACATCATTTACAGCTTTTACTACACTGCTATAATTCTCCAGGGTGCCCTCCACAGCTGACACCCAAATCCCTTCTTCACCCACACTTCTGACAACTCACCTCACTGGAAACAGGTCCAGAAGACAAAGAAACACAGTATTTACTAGGCTAAATTGCTATTATAGTTTTTCTAATTCATACATAAAATGCTTTACCCAGGAACACAGCCACAAGCTCGCTTGCTTTTCAGTACAGATACAGTTGCGTTGCCATTCGTCCACACTATCATTATAGAAATAATGGAGAGTAAAGAAGTTAAAAGAGTGCCAGAGAGTAGAAAGTATGCTGAGTCTGCAGCAGCAGCAGAGGCTGTAGTGAGGAAATCATTCCTGTCAATAAAATTCTTGTCAATAAGAGCCGAGACACAAGTTAAGCACACACCAGAATCATCGCAGCAGCCCAAGCCCCTGGCTTTCCCTTTCTCCTCCTTTCACAGGGCTTGCACCTGTTTATGCAAGAATTACCCTTCAGAGAGCAGACTCACCACAAAGCTGGGGCTATCCAGCCCGTTGAGATCTTTGTCTGAGGAGGGGGTCATGCCTTCCACTTGCCTTCACCGACTGCTTTGAAAAAGAACCAGTCAGAAGAGGAAAGCCTCCCAAATTCCCACTCCTTCCAGTCAAAACCACCCTAAAGAAACAGGGTGAGAAGATGCAGAAGCTGGATTTCAGGAGCTAAACAGCGCTCAGTCCTAGCTATTCATGTGAGCTGTATTGCAGAAGCATTTCCTTTTCTTTGGCTTATATAAGTGACTCCTTTTCTCCAGCTGATTAGAGGACCGGCATTCAAATCAAACTGGAAAGCAGCCCTTCCCTGGAATGAGTGAATCAGTAACTGATCACAGAAAAAACTTCATCCATAGGTAAGGATGCTGGAGGATATCAGAGAGGTATCCCACACAGCCTTGGAACTTGTTGCTTCATTACTGTTTCAACAGCGACTTGCATTCTTTTGTGTGGGTTGGGCCTGTTTATAAAGATCTTTGTCATCATCTTTGGGAATTTCAATTATTAGATAGTTTCACTTATTTCATATGTAAACCATGTATATGTATGTAAACATACGTATTTTAGCTTAGGTACAAACATTGTCATCTTGCAGGGTACTCCGATTACAGCCTGAAAAGAATGAAGCTTTTACTGTGAATTTATTTATGGCAGCAACCAATGATCAAGTGCTGAGAGATATTAATTGTTTAGCTTAAATAAGTTTTAAATAGAATGAGTCATAGTTGTAATACTATGTGATCTAGAATGCTGTTTGCTTAGCTTTACTTGCTTAGCATGAGTAGCTAGATTTACTGAAGCTTTGGGCCACAAGCTGTGGACTTTCACTGACATATGCTTTTGGCTGAAATACATTTAATTTTCCTAGTGCTGTGTTTTGTCTTTAATATGAGAATAATATTGATAATACACTGATGCTTTAGTTGTAATATTTATCCTGAGTCTAACACTTTTTTAGTTCCCCATGTTCTGCCAGTTAACAGGTGCACAAGAAATGCAAAACAGAAGATAAGGATGCTACAACCATCAACTCAATAAAATAAGGCAATGGCCTGCCTGCATGGAGACAGAGAAAGAATCCAGTAAGATATTAGAAGACACAGACCAAAAATCACCATTGGACTAAAAAAGTGCATTAAGAGCACATGAAGGGCAGGTGTGTAATCTAAAGCATTTAATTGCCTGGGGATTTCTTTGTTCACGGTCCCTCTCCGAAGGCATTCAGCTCAAGCTGACCTGCTGCTGTATCATTCTATTAAATTCTTTATTTTTGTAAATTCTGATGCCTGAGACTCTGTTGTAGGAAACCTGTGGTTGAGCCTGAATGAGGAGGAAGTGCACCTGAGAGTGTGTGTGTGTGAGTGAGGAAAGGGACACCCATTGGCTCATGGAGCTGCTCACTGTGAAACGACTTCTGTCTCAGCTGTTATAGTCTTGGGGGGGGGAGGGGGTTGTATGTGTGTGTGACTCCTGGAATGCTCAGGCAGCAGCTTCTCCTTTCACACAAGTCATCAGAACATGACACCAGAGAGGTACAGAAAACATAAGACTGAAAAAAGATGACTTCGGGTCATCTGATTATCCCCATGCAGCTAAGGATCCTAGCTAATGAGCATCAGATGGTCCAAAGCATAGTTACCCTTTTCTTAACAAGTAGCAAATGGTGTTAATGCTCCATCAAACCATTCCAGCCACCCCACCCTTCCCCTACTTAGATTAAATTCTATTTAATTTAATGGCTTCCTAAGGCAGTGAGCTTCCCAGACCAGTTGCAAAGAACTCCTTCTGACAGGGGCATGTTATCACCTACACTTAGTGACCAGCCATTGGCAACATCTGGTTTCCAAACAGATGCAGTGGAACTGAAATAAACCCCCATCCCTCCTCCTTCTACAGAGCTTTGGTATTCTCAGATCTTCTCTTGAGATCAGGACTGCATTACAGATAGGACAACATTGCCCTAAACACTATTAGTGAAGTTATGACCTGCTGGACAGATAAATTCTAAGACATCAAAGTCATTGAACCGATGGCTTGCATTAGAAGAGACCTGGAAGATCATAGAATCATAGACTCATAGAATGGGTTGGGTTGGAAGGGACCTTAAAGATCATCTAGTTCTAGACATGGCACAATATTCCTCCAGGGCTAGTCTATCTTCCCAGTAAATTTCTATGTGATCTCCCATTAAAAAAAGTCTCCTACCTCCTAATTTCAGCCCAGCATCTGTTCAGTGTCTCCTCAGTCCCGCCATAACCTTGTTTTCAGATGAGAACCAGGTATTCAGTTACCAGGGCTTCTTAAACAAGCTGTATAAGCTTGTGTAACATCCCAAAAGCATGGGTGCATAACAACTCCTGTGTCATCTAGACTACCATGTGAAACTGCCCACACAAATAGTATTAAGTGAACAGGATGAGAAGAACAAAACAATAATAACAACAACAACAATCCTTTTTCTCAGAAAAAGCTAGGCAGAAAACCAGTTTGCCCTCCTGGGAAATCCTGCAGTGCAAAAAATGCACTTTTTAGAGTACCAAGGGATTGTAGATTTTAATGAAAAACACAAGAAATAAGTCCTACATAGACAAAAGCCTGAACATTAGAGTAGGCCTGTTAGGAATGAAGAGTTTCACAATACCAGCCTCTGGCCAACAGAAGGTGAATAATCTGGAATCTAGATGAAGGTTATAAAATAGCACAATGTACACGTCAAAGTAGAAATTTATGTGGTCCATGTGAAATGCCCCAGCTTGGAATATCCTGCCTTTTGAAACAAGCCAGAAAAGTAGGAAATCTCTGTGTACATGCAAATGTTTGTATACATAATGTATATATGCATATTTATGTGCATATTTAAGTATATATAATAGGATTAGCAATAAATTACTAAGTTGTGAGGTTTTTCAGAACAAGGAGTTATTCAATTAGCAAAAATGCATGTTTGAAGCAATGTTGTGAACTATTGGTTATTGATGACAGCCTACTCATTATACAAATGACTTTTAAGTATGAATGGGCAGATATACCCTTTCCAAGTTATTCATAATGTTTTAGGAAAGAAAAAAACCAAAAAAATGATACAGATTGCTTTTAGACTTGTGTGCCTGGCACATCTCTTGCTATCAGTCAAATGACTTGGGCAGCCGCTCATGACAGTAAAAGCTGGCTCAGTTTATGCCCCTGAGGGGAATAAACATGTGGAGACTGTCTGTTTAAAGCAGCTAATCAAGGAAAAGCTTGGGAACATGGGAGACCACGTGCAAATACTCAGGCTTGATCCTAGGTCTCCTGTCTCCATAAGGAGTGCCTGGACCATGTGTATCCAGACTCTCCTGACAGGGCCATTTTTCTCTCTTATGCAACATTCCTCCCTCCAAGTCTTTCCCAGGGCATGTTTCAAAATGAATCAACCTGTAATGTCACCCTGAGATGCAAACCTAAACTGTCCCTGATTATGCCTCCTCAGTCAAGGAGTTTCCCTCACTCCTTAGACTGCCTAACTGCAGTTGGGGTGACACCAGCATGGCAACTTCCAAGGCCCTACTGGTTGATATAGATGTGGCAAGTGTCTGCCTCATACCATCCTTAAGAGATCTGTGTGGTGATAAAGCTAAGCATGCTGGCAGATTTATCCACTACCAGTGGCTACAGGCAGGTTTGGTGACTGAAAGTCCTCCCTCCGACTTTAAGCATCTGCAGTGCAGGCACTGATACAGGAGCTCCCTTTGCCTTCAGTGGGTACCACTAAAGCTTCCAGTGCCCCTTGAAATTGGAGTCCCAAGTGGGACAGATTCACAGATTCACAGAATATTCTGAATTAGAAGGGACCCACAAGCATCATCAAATCCAACTTTTAAGTACATGGCCCATACAGAGATTGAATCCACAACCTTGGTGTTATTAACACCACATTCTTTCCCAAATTATGAACCAGCCAAGAGCAACTGGCACAGATGAAGATGTCTAAAGGTGAATAAGAGGCATCCCTCCATGTGGGGCTGTGCACATGTAACCCGGGGAGGTGCAGATTTGCTGAGTTGTGCCAAGCTCCCTTGCTGAGAGGGCAGGTTCATCCACAGTGCTCTCACAGACCTGTGGCACTGAATCCCAGCTACCGGAGTTGAATAAAGCTGTGTTTAAAGGGAATTCAGGCCTATGAAATAAAAGCACTGCAGTACAGAAGAAGCATGTCTTGGAGACTTTGTGCAAAAAACCCCAACAAAACACCAAATACTGCAATCATCTTTCTGGAGAACAGCTTGTTCTTCTACAGCTCTAGGCCTGGTTGGTTTGCATGAAGGATGGACTAGCAAGAGAGCTAAGCAAGTGACTTGCAATTACTAATTTAGTTACAAAACACCTCTATGTCCTTCTGCCTGCAAAACCTTCTGCAAGCAAAGGGGATCATCCATGGTCACTGACTTGAAATTAGTACCTGTGTGTTCATTGAATCATAGAGTAGTTTGAGTAGGAAGGGACCTTAAGGATCACCTAGTTGCAAGCCCCCTGCCATGGACAGAGACACCTTTCACTAGACCAAGCTGCTTCAAAGCCCATGCAACCTGGCCTTGAACACTTCCTGGGATGGAGCATCCACAACTTCTCTGTAGTTCAGAGTTCAGTAGTGGGAGTGTGTGAGAGGGACACTTTTGCAGAGGGGAGATTTAAAAGGTTCAAAGGGGCACAAGAGAAGGTAGGGGGAAATGCCACTGTGCCTCAGGAAAGCCCTTAGTGCGTCCCTATCAGCCAGCAAGGAGATACGAGTGCAAACGCAAGAGACATTTGAACAAGCTTTAAAAAGCATCAGCTGAGCTTTGACTTAGAGGCTGCTGTGATGGAGAAGCTGCCCCTGGAGGAGATTGCCCACAGGGAACATACCAGAAAGGTGGACAACCCCAGCCAAGACTGTGGAGCTAGGAGAGCTCCAGCCTCGTGGCCATGACAGCTTCCCCAGTAGCTCCTTCTTCCTCTTAGCCTTCCTCACAAGGAAAGGGCTTGCTGACCTGGGGCATGGACAGGCTCCTCTCCTGAGCCCAGGGTCACTCCCTGCAGGAACAGCCTGGTGCCCTGCTCTGGTGCCCAGCTCTCCTGCTTGATGCAGATGTCTGCCTCTGGAAAGCAGGAACTGGGAACAGCATTGAAATCCCACTCCAGCAGGATATTGATTTTGTAATAATAAGCCACTTTATCTCCCTCAACCCCAGGACTAGCTCTTAAGAGCATTAGCAAAGGGTTAATCCATGTCATCTACTCAGCATTTTGAGCACAAGTGTGGTTATTGTGTCACGGGGGTTTTGCTGAGCCTGTTCATTCTCTGGCACGCGTGACAAGACTTACTGCTGCCGACCCCGTGCTGAAGGCCATGCTTTTGGCATGTGCTTAGTCCCCAGCTATTTAGCATCGGGACACGTCCAGCAGCAGGGAGAGGCACTGCCTTAGGCTCTTCCCACTGTCCTCCAGTCGTGGGCAGCAGAGGGACCAGCTCGTAAGCCCCAGCAGGAGAAGGTACACAGACTGCAGGCTCAGGCTCAACAGAGGGACCACTTCAGGGTTGGTCCTGTCCAATTGGACAGGTGTATTCCCAGAGCCCAGGGGGCTGCCTGCGCTCCAGCTCCCAGCTGCCAGGAGATGATGGGGTTTGCACCCAGGGCATGCCCCAAGGCAGGCACCTCCACCGTCAGTGTTACACTGTCACACAGCCCAGCCTGCCTCAAAGCTTTTACCTTCATTGCACGAGCAAACAGCAAAATGCCTGCAGTCAGATGGAGAAAAGAAAAGAAAAAAAGAAAAAATCAAAACCCCGCAAGAAACCACCAGAATCCACTGAGCCAGGGAGGAACATATCTCCTTGGTGTGCTCTCCAGGGGGAGCCAAGGAAAGGTCACTGTATAAGAAGGATTAACCAGAAAAGTGAAGAAATTAAAGTAGTTTCTGAGCCAGATCATTATGAGTCATGGGAGGTTGAAACAGGTTTTTTTTTTTAAATCAAGTAAATCCCTTGGAGAGAAGCCCAGAAGTACCAGCCCAGCCAAAACCAAAGGACTGTCTGAGAGATGGATGGACAAACAGGCAAGGATTAAGGCATTCCCACACCCAAAGTCCCATGGAGGTGACAAGAAACCTCTCTGCACATGCAAGGAGGCCAGAGTACTGCTGATCTACCCCAAGTGGAGCAAGGGCAGATCCCAGTGCTGGGGAAGAAGGCAAGCAAGGTCCAGCCACTGCCTGGCCCCACAACTCCCTTCCACTCTGCAGACACCCTCATCTGCATCCCTGTGTTGGGATGGGATGTGACAAGAGCTTGATCCTGTCTGACATTTTTATTTCTCGTTTATGCACTACAGTGAAGCACACTAAGATGGTAAGACCACTGTTGGGTTTTAGAAGTAGAAGCTGCTCACACATCCAAGGCAATATTTCCCCCCCTCAGAACCCACCGGGGCAGCCATAGGCAGCCAAGTACACTGGCTACAGCTAAAGGCCACAGATATAAAAAGAGAAATGAACAAAAACTGACCCATCTCCCTGCAAAGCTGTATTTGTGCCGATGCTATTAGTGAATAACAGCCTCTAATCCTCATACCTGCAGTAAGTCCTAGGTTGGCCCAAGACAGGTAAAGACGCAGTACAAGAGGGGCAAAGGAGACCCGCACGGGAGCTCCAGGGGATGCAAGGAGGGGAGAAGAGAGCCACAGCTGGGGAGGCTCCAAAAGTCACCCCAAAGTCCTGCTGGTCACACAGCTGGTGTACTGGCTTCTGGGGAGAGCCTTGGCACAAAGGCATTGCTTGCTCCAAAACATCTTGCTCTCAAGTGCTCAGGCAACGGGAAGCATCTTTTCTCTTCGTAGGTTTACACAAGTGACCAGGCAGGTAGGGGTCGGAAAAAGCAACCTACATTCCAGGAGGCAAGAGCTGGTTTCTACTACAGCCCCTCCAGCTTTAAAACATCATAAAATATCAGAGCCTGAAATGACAGGCAGAGAGATGCCAAGCAGGGAAAAGGAAAACCAGATTTCTCTGCAGTTCCCATAGTGGCAAAGCTGGTGGAATTGCTGCTATGAAACTCTTTTGATTCCCATGGCTCATATCCCACTCCACTGCTGTTGACAGAAAATCAGCCCTAGGTTCTGTCAGGAAGGAAGAGACTAGCACAGGAGGGTCTGCAGCTCAAGAGTCTCAGCAGTGAGCTCGAGCATGGATTTTGGCAGGTAGAGGAGGAGGAGAAGGAGGAGGGTTCCTGATGTGCAGCTCCAGCACCTGAAAAGACGTTAACAGCCAGTCCCTGCAGGAGGGGGCTGTAAAAAGATGGATCCTACGGGTTTGCTGTTTCTACCTCCCGTTCCCACACCTGTTTTCTTTCTCCGCGGGGCTCTGGAGCCGAGTGGCCAAAGCAGGGCTGGCAGTGCTAGGAGCAGGGACACAGGGCTTGTGCCGACGCGGAGGAGAGGCAAGCCCCGGGGGAAGAGCGGCTGCTAGCTTTGCTGCTCAGGGCTTAATGCACTAAGAGCCCAGCTGACTACTGCTCAGACGCAAAGGGAAACCGCAGGCACTCGGGGCGGCCAGGCACCCAATGGTGCTGTGTTTCCCCAAACCATGACGGGACAGAGGTTCGGGAAATGCATCGTCCTTTGCCTGCTGCCCTGGAGCTGCCTGAGCTTTGCCTGGAGTGATGCTGCCGGGCCCGGGACCGCCTCACTCGGTGCAGGACACGTCAGAAAGGGGCTGCCCAGAGACGTTGCCAACGGGACCGATGTGCAGAGCAACATCTCAGGTACTTAAATGAGCGATCTCCCGCCTCTCCCTCTGCGGGCTGCCTGGGGCCCCACGGTGCAGGCACACAGGGGGAAGGGCGCAGGGACGTGGTGATGAAGGCATGATGGTGCTTCTCTCGTCGGGCACAGCGGCACTCCCAGGGCATGCGTAGGGGCCACAAGGCTTTGTGTGGTGGCCACAGCAGCTTCTGTGATATGGGAGAGATGTGTCACATCAGAAGCAGTCGGGAGACACAGGGAGGAAACTCAATAGTTGATGTTTTCCTTTGAGAGTAAAGGCCTCCTCCATGTTAACATGTACGCATATGATGATGGAGCAGCTGTCTGCTCAGGGTATGGGTGCCCTGAACACATCCCTATCCCTAGAGACTGAGTTGGGACCCTTGGGAAGAAATGGAAATTTTTTTTAAAAAGCAGAAATAATCTCCAAATGCTGAGGGTGATTATTTTTCTTTAATCCACTTTCCAGGGCAAAGCACACGCCATTCCTCAGCGAGTGGTACACGGCCTCAGGGCTGCTGTGGGGTGGTCACCCACCCAGGGCTGGCAGCAGCTCAGAGAGCCCATGCCATACTCCAAATCACGGTGATTGTCGGGGAAGGTCCTGGCAACCAGTGCTGGACAATGTAACCATACAAAAGATCCAGTCCAGGCATTCAGCAGCCTCCCTGGCACTGCTCAATTAACTCATAGACACGTGCACCACCTGTTAACAGCACTGCTGAAATTAGAGAAAGTCCAATCTTACTCAACTTGATTTGTCTCTTATCAGTCCCACTGGAGTAGAAGCCTACACCATCTCAGTAAAAGCAGAGGGAAACCAGACCTCTCTCTCACATTAGCTTTACTATTCCACTTGGAATTCCCCAGAAAAGTTCCCCTTAAGCTACATAAAGCACATTTCTGCCTGCAGGTTTTAAGCTTGGTTAAATTAGATCAGAGCATTTTCCTTTAATTTAAGATATTGATACCCATGATACCTGTTACCACATTTTCTTGGCCTTGTGGTAGAATACCCAGGGGGGTTCTGGCAAGCACACAGTCAGACTGGCATTCTTTTGGAGCCCACCTCATTTTGGCTCTCCCTAGGTATTGGTGCAATGCAGAAGAGATGGTCTAAACAGAATAACTAAGTAGCTCTGACTAGCTGTGAGTGACAAACTAGTTAAAAAATTAAAGGCTGGGATGAAAAAAGCATCTCTCTCTAGCAGAGAATGGTATTTCTTTGAGTTCCAACCAACAATATTCTCCCAGAATACTGTCTTATGAAAAAACATTCTCTTCCTTTCCCTCCTAAAAATTGCTCTCTGCATACTCTCCTGAGCCTCTACCTTTCCAGTCTCACTTCTGCTGTTCAGTAGCTGCTCACACTGGAGAGTCTGCAACTGAAAAACTTATTTTCCAGATAAAGCTGCTAGGCTTTCTACTGTATTTCCTTTGGACTATGCAAGAAAACCCCATACACAAAAAACCACCAACAAAAAAA
>VZRV01000612.1:183220-290303 GCA_013398115.1 Falcunculus frontatus
GTCACCACCTACGCTTAACGTGTCCCCTTCTCTCCCAGTGCCATGCACAGCTCTCCCCCCGCCACGCTATGGATACTACTACGTGGAAGGAGGCTCAGGCGTCTCCTTGGGCTCGGTGCTCGTGTACTGGTGCCAGGAGGGATACCAGCTGGTAGGCAGCGAGAGGCTCGCCTGCCTCCGCCAGGAGAGCACTTCGTCCTGGAGCCACCCCCCACCCCAGTGCCAGGGTAAGGAGCCCTCGGGCGGGACCCGGCCCCTGCGCCCACTCGCAGGGGCTCAGCGGGGCGCGGGGGCAGAGCCATACACTCGCTAACTCGGGTGGGGACGTGCAGCCACCGGCCCTCACACGGGGGCTTCCTCACTGACCAAGCCAGCGAGGGCAGCAGGAGGTGAGGTGACCCGGCCGACCCGAACGGGGACAAGGAAGGTCCAGCTTGACCCAGTCGGTTGTGGCCAGCACCGGTGAAATGCCTGCTCCAGCAGGGTCACTGCAACAGCATTTCAGGAGCTGCAGAAGGCACGGCGGTGCCAGAGGGTGAATTCACCTGGGATCAGCTCAGCAGATAACCAGACCTTCCCTCATTCCCACTAGCTGCTGCTCAAGTCAGCAGGCTGGGTCAAAACCTGGTACCGGCTGAGACCCGACTCCTGGTGCCAGGCACAGGGAGTCCGGGGCACTGCCAAAAGCTTTCACAGCAGGAGGAACACCGAACTTCACAACAACCCGGTACATGCTGAGCACGTGCCGGCTGCAAGTGGCCCTCCTCAATACTTTTTAACATTTTACCTTTTATCACTTTTTAACTGTATTCTTTTTCCCTTTTAAATTTTTTCTTTTTTACATTTTTCGACTTTTTCCCTTTCTTTTTATGCTTTTAAACATTTTTCCCTTTTTCCTTTTTTTCTCCCTTTTAAACTTTTTTCCCTTTTTAACTTTATTACATTTTAATTTTTTTCTATTTTTACTGTTTAACCTTTTTCCTTGTTTTTGGAGGGGGGGTTTAATTTCTACTATCCTTATGCTTTATGCAAGCCATGTCAAATGCTTTATATTTTCAGCCCCGTGTTATTATTTTATATTAATTATCTGAAGAAAAAATGACGTGTTAATAAGGGTTTTTTCCGTTAACTTTCTGGTGTATTGAGCCGGCTTGAGTCACCCACGTTCACCAATAGCTTTTATAATGGTTATTAATAAATACTCTCTGTAACATCACTTTGGGGTTACCTGCAAGAGGGACGGCGGCCGGGGGTAAGGGGAGTCCCCTTCCTTGGCCCCGCTCACCACCCCCCCCCCCTTGCCCGCAGCCGCCCCGCAGCCCTCGGGCACCGGGTCCCGCGTCGCGGTGGCCGCCTCGCTGCTGAGCGGAGCCGTCATCCTGGCACTGTCCGTCTCCTTCGCCGTGTGCTGCTGGCGGGACAGGGCGAGGAAGAGCCGCGGGGGGTGAGTATGGAGGTGGTGTGGGAGCGGTGGGGTGGGTTTCGCAGGAGTGAGGAACAGCTGCGGGAGCTGAAGGAGTGTCGCTGCTGCCATCTGCTGAGACACGCGGGTTGCGCCCACTCGGGACACTTGTGACCCACCTGTGCTCTTTCACAATCCTCCTGCTCACACATCTGAAACTATCAAGCATTATAAAAGTTAAACCACTGCTCCAAAGCCAAGGTATATTTGACTTTAGAAGGGGTTTCCGGCAGTGGGGATGCCGCTGCTGATTGCAGAGGAGGCGTTCCTGTTACATGCCTGAGGTAATGGGATGCCATACAGAGGGACCTGGACAAGCTCAGTAAGTGAGACCATGGAAACCTCGTAAGGTTTAACAAGACCAAGTGCAAGGTGCTGCACCTGGGTCAGGGCAATCCCCAGATATCAACACAGGCCGGAGGATGAAGGGATCAAGAGCAGCCCTGCTGAGAAGGACTGGGGGTTACTGGTGGGTGAGGGGCTGGACATGCCCCAGCCACGTGCACTCACAGCCCAGAAAGCCAAACGTGTCCTGGGCTGCATCCAAAGCAGCGTGGACAGCAGGGCGAGGGAGGGGATTCTGTCCCTCTGCTCTGCTCTGGTGAGACCCCAGCTGCAGTGCTGCATCCAGCTCTGGGGTCCCCAAAGTAAGAAAGACACGGACCTGTTTGAGTAAGGCCCAGAGGAGGCCACAAAGATGATCAGAGGGCTGGAGCACTTCTCCTATGAGAAAGGCTGCAAGTTGGCATTCAGGCTGCAGAGAAGGAGGCTCCAGGAAGATCTTACAGCAGGCTTCCAGTACTTGATGGGACCCTACAAGAAAGACGGGTACAAACTTTTTAATAGGGCCTGTTATGATAAGACAAGGGGCAATTATTTTAAAGTGAAGGAGAGTTGACTAAGATTGAATATAAGGAAGATGGTTTGTATAATGAGGGTGGTAAAACACTGGAACAGGTTGCCCAGAGAGTCTACAGATGCCCCATCCCTGAAAATATTCAAGTTCAGATTGGATGGAACTCTGAGTAACCTGATCTAGTTGAAGGTGTCCCTGCTCATTGCAGTGGGGATACACAACCTTTAAAGGTCACTTCCAACCCAAATTATTCTATGATTCTGTTAGGCTGGTGATTTACACAAAGCTCCCCATTATCAGAGGAAGAAGGGAACTGACAATACATGGAGGATGGTTGATAGGAATATCCCTTTTCTGAGGCTAAGTTCAGTGCAACTGCCTGCACACAGCCCAGGGCGGGGGAGGAAAAGAAGGAGCAGTCTCTTCTAGAAAGAACTGGGGGAAAAGTCCTGTTGGGGAGCAGGACTGGACAAGCAGAGGTGCCAGGACCTCACTCACAGAGCATCATCTCTGCAGCAGCACTGCCCAGTTTTCCTGGCCTACACTACAGTCCAGCAGGACCTCTTTTGTATCCTGGGCAAGGGATTACAGTAACAGTTAGGGACCATGCAGCCTTTAACCAAGAGCCTAACTCATTATCAGAAGTGCACGAGGACAAGGAGGAAAAAAAAAACCCCAAACCTTGCAAGCAAGAGAGAGCATCTCAGTGTTTCAGCAGGCACCAGCCATACCTCTCCCCATGGGCCTGCTCTTCCCTAGGTGGTGCAACCCTTTTGTGCAGGGCTGAAACAACGTCAGTCCTTTCCTCTGGGAGCACAGGAAGGGTGTAAAAATCACTGCGTGACAGCGTTGCCTTAGGATACAAACATGCCAGATCTTTCCAGGGGTGTGAGTAAATAAAAGCCAGACCACAGAGCACAAAGAAAGCATCTGCATGGGCATCTCTCTCTCACCACCCTGCAGGCAGCAGCATAGAAGGAAAGTCAGAGGACGGAAGCGTGACCCCTCCACCCCCGAGAGGGGCAGGAATGCTTTTGGAAGACTCAGACACTACCACCGGCGCGATTACCACCTCTCGGCCCTCTCCAGCTCTGTGTTCCCAGGGGCATTCGCAGGCTGCAATAACCTGGCTTTCCAAAGGTACCGCTCAGCACCTCCCCCTGCCGCTGCCACTGTCCCTCCAAGCTCCTCACACAAGGGCAAGAGCTGCTCCCAGACTACCCGGAGGCAGCTCTGAAAAAGCTCGCATCGCTTGGGCAGTCAAACCCCTGCTTCATCCTCTTACGCGCTCCCCACCTAGCACCTATCAGCACTGAAACCCTTGCAGCACCTGCTCTTTTTCAAGGGGGAGGGAAGCCAGAGGCCCGGGGCTCTCCTTTGCCCTGCCTCAGCATGGCCGGGGTAGGCTGCAGCCCCCTTACCATGCCCTCTCCCGCTTGCCTTTCCCAGCAGCCCTGACCAGCAGCCGAAGCTGCCCTTGGGAAGATGGCGCCCCGAGGCTGAGGCCGTGCCCCGGCCGCTGCTGCCGCCCGGCCCGGCCCCGGCCAGCGGCCTGCCCGGGCAGCTGCCCCGCAGCGTCCTGCTGCCGGCCCACCTCCACAGGGACCTGCTGCCCCGCTACTACCGAGGCGTGGAGGAACACAAGGTCTTCAGCGAGTTTGGGAAGCCGCTTTGAGCATTTAAACTGCCATTCAGCTTTTCTTCCGTTTTTTGTTTTTTTTTTTTTTTTTTTTTTTTTTTTAACGCTATCAACTCCTTGACCCCAGGAAAGAATTTCAGAAGAGCCAATTACTGCACCTGGGTTTTCAAATGGAGAAAATCCGACATTTCATGCTGAAAGACTTTTTTTTTATACAATCCTTTTATTTCCCACCCGTGTCCAGCAGCGCACATTTCAAACAGGAGTTTCTGGGTTATAAGCTTCTTAATTGATTCTTTTTGCATAAAGCCAAGTCTGAGCAACCCCAGCTTAACCTAAAGTCTATTTGCAGACTTTCAGGTTTTGAACATGAGTCTGATTTTCTGTTTAGGGCTCTTTTAAAGGCTGAAAGTGAAAACAGTTACCAGGAACAAAGAATGAGATTAGATATCTGGAAGGATTTACAATTAATTGCACTTGAATATAGATGGAGACTTTAAGGTTTTTGTTGTAGGCATTCAGAACTCACCGTATCCTCCCACTTCTACACAGACAATCTTAGACTTGGAAGATGTACTGACAAAAGTGCAAAGCTAGCCAGTCAAGGGGAAGACATGAATTTATCTTTAATACAAAGAACCTAGCACATCAAAAACCCAACCAACTAACAAACCCCAAAAAAACAAACCAAAAGGAAAAAAACCAAAACCAACCCAAAACCCAACAAACCTTTTGGGGTTTTTTTTATCCCGTCTCTCCAGCATTAGAAATTCAAATCACATGTATCAGGAAAGAGCTAACCTAGGTGCCATCAGTTGCATTCAGGAAGGAGTGACCTCATATTTCTGTCCAGCATTTCCTGGGTGGAAGTCCAGGGGCATGTTTCCAGGCAGCATATGCAGAGCCTGGCCAGGCAGCTTCAGGACACCTCTCCCATTTGCACCCCAGGACAGACCTATGCCTCTGCAGCATGCCTGAGGCACTCTGGGCACGCGGGGCTTGTTGAGTAATGCAGCATCATGTCTGCACAGAGATGCTGTTTGTATCTCCAGAGGCACTGCAGTGTCAGTCAGAGGAGGTGCTGGCAGCCCCAAGAACTGTTGCATGCATGGGGCTGGGAATAAGAACGAGCACCCCCAGCATGTCCTGTTTGCTCAAGGATCTAAACAATCAATACTCAAACAATCCTGCTAACAAAGGCTGGGAGTTTCAGTCTGCTGACTTCATTTCTGTCAACGTTTGCATCACATTTCAAGGAAAGAAGCCTTAAAAAGATGCAAGGTTGCACCTCCTTGTGATAAGACAAGGTTTGACAGCAGATGTTGATACCACTGCCACTTTTCCCTGGAGGGAGGGCTAGGGACACAGTTTTTTCTATTTCTAATAATAATAAAGGAAACTATCACAATTTCACCTCCTATGTCATTTTTTTTCACATGACCAAGCTATGGAAGGTCTGCTTTGGGGGCTGGCTTTAAAGGGGGAGGAAGCAGGTGGTAAAACTTTTACAGATCCCTCGAAAATGATGATGCTGACAGTGGCCATTTACCAGCAACTGCACAAGAAGGAAGAACAATATCTTTCATTCTCTTAAGGCAACTGATGCCTTAGAAAGGACAGGAAAAACAAGACCTGCTCTGAGCTTCCCTTCAGCTCACATCCTAACCTTACCTTCTCTTCCCTGTTTTTCCAGCCAAGTCTAATGCACAGGGAGGGGGAATAATCCTGCTTCAAGGTAAGCTGCTCTTCCGTTCCCTCCCGGCTGCTCACAAGACTGCCCAGACTTCTCATGGAAAAGCCGTGAATTTGGACACAGTGCTGTAGGTGTTATGGGCTCTCATGAGGACGTTGGTGTCGTACCCATGGACTATGCTTCCACTTCTGCTGCACTGAAATAGGGTTCATGGCTGGGAATTCAGCCCAGGATCTGCCCTGGGAACAGTGCTCCCCAGTTTCTTGTTCAGGAGGAGTTGTCTTGTTAAGAGACAAAATCAGGAAAAAAACAGAGTAAAAATTGAATAGGATGGGAATGAGACTTTTCCTATCCATTTCTTTCACTGTTCCTCTCCCTTGTTATGTTTTAATGAATCCAAAAATCCTCACTACAATTTTCTCTCTCTCCAAAGAGATTTTTGTTCAAAAAATACATTTGGGGCTCAGTTCGTTGTTCCTTGGATCTGAGTGAGGCTTTAAAACCGAAAGTGTGATTTTTTTGCTACATGATATTAGAGATTGACACACCTGCTTTCACTACAACACGTAGTTACAACACTACAAACGATGCACATTTTAGATATAAAACTCTTTTACCAAACATGTCCAGAAAGGTGCTGATTTTGAAGTGTCATGACAAAAAGTTAGCATTGTCAATAAAAAACTGACAGTAGTTTTTCACACAGAGAAAACTGTCAATTTGAAACAAACATTTTATACAACTGATATTTAAAAAATTACTTACTTGACAAAATTGAGACATTTCCTTGGAGTAACATTTTCCTGACTTTTTTTTTTTTTCTGCATGTATGCAAAGCTCAGCTTCCTAACAAAACTATTTGATCCTGAAACATTGTCTTAGCGAAATTTCTCCAGCAAGGAAGAGTACACAGCCAGGTCTTCCTCAAAAGTCATCTCAAGTAGCAGAACAACCAACAGAAGAAAGATGGGTTAAGGGCAGGAAGGTCACCCCTACTACAAGTTTCCCTATCAACCCCTTAGTCTTTGCCTCAGTTCCCTGGACCAGCGCAGCAAAGAGCTGAGTTAAAGTGTGAAGAGCCACCCTCAGCTTCAACTCGGGAAGGCACCATTAGTGAGGCAACAAGAAGCACAGTTTGCATTTATTTACCAAAGGAGGAGGGAGGAGGAAGGCAACTATATAGAAGCTTTAAGTAATTTGTAAACTGGAAGAAGCAAACCTCTTAGACTATAATCCCATGCATTCTTACCATGTTACTCAGAGGCTCCTGTTGGAGCCACCATCCACTCAACCATATGTATCACCTTTTTTAAAAAATTTAAATTATATACATGCAATATGCTACAAAGAGGTGGACCTTGGAACTGAAGGAAGCCATCTGAAGAGGGATGGAGATAGCTGCAAGGCCAGCTCATTGCCCATTCTGTCCCAGGCAAACCTCACAAGCAGAAGCTTTCTGCTGAGTGCCTGAACAAAGCACCCTCAGTTGGTTCTTTTTTTAAACAGTATTTTAAGCTTCAGACTCCACACTGTAAACTTCAGCCTGCATGCTTGTTTCGAAAGAGCTAAACAAGTTTTAGTCACAACTTCAAATTCTCCAGTGAAGGTCAGTGTACCAGCCTCCTGTGACTGTTAGCACTGGCAGAAGAGGTCTCAGACCCTCTGGAGATCTGGCCAAGATTAATGCTGGGACCTGTAACATCCAAATGCTGAAGCCATGAAACTCTAAGAAGATATTCATTGTGAGCTTGAAAAGAATGGCTACCTTCTGGCAGTACAGGCTTTCTAGAGTAACATTTTAAGTGCTGGTAGGAAGAGGAAAGAGCTGAGCAAGTACCATTCTCTCTCCATGCACCTCAAACAGACACATTACTTGTCAATTTTTTAAGTCTGAGGACTGGGAAAAAGAAATACCAATCCAGCAAGATTTCACAGGAGACAACAACAGTATCTATGTGATGCCTGTATCCCACTGAAAGACTCATCTGTGTTGCAGGAGATGGAACCTCCTGACCATTAGATGCGGCAGATCACTCCCCCATGGATTTTAGATTAAAAAGGACTTTTCTGTATTGTCTTCCTCTGCAGTGACACCACCTCTCTTCAAATGACTTCCACACCTAAGTCACTGCATTAGACCACGCTAGACCAATGCTTTTCCTCAGTAAAGTAACAAATCGGTAGTTGCCAGGTCACCCAACTCACCTCAAACCTCCACAACGCAGCAATTTAGAGTCCTGTGTCCCCACATGTCCCTCTGTCTCCCTGAACTTATATGGCAACAACTTCGTATGGTGATTTTCATCCCAAGAGCCTTCATTTTGCCACAAAAAAGTAACAGCAGTATGTCTAGGGCAAAAAAGGCAAAGCCCAGTACATCTACAGTACTCTTGCATGTAGATCACAGCATGCTGAGACTATGCCTTTTCTTACACTGCAACTCAAAGCTATGATGATCCTTCACCTTTTTACTCTTTAGAAGCTTTGTTTATGGTCACAACTATTAAGAGAAGAGAACTCAAGAGCTCTTTCCTATTGTTGCCTGGAATCAAAAGACAAAAATTTTCCAAACAATATTAAGAGTGGTAAGATAAAAGGCAATTCTTTAATGAAAGCTTTCGGGTGCACAGATGTGGCTATATGTGCACCCACGATAAAGGATTTCTAGTTTTTGTAAGGTTAATTAATTACTATATCCACCAGGTACATCCAGTAGGAGATCAATCGTCCCAGTTACCCACCCTTAGGTGAGCCCCCTGGAGTTGGTCCAGGGGCTTCTTTGCCCTATTTTTTGTTATGTCTCTTAAAACAAGACATCCTTGTCAGAAATTCTCTTTTTAAGAGTAAGTCTAAACAGAATTTCAAGAATGTGTTAGAAAGGTTTAGCTTATTATTCTAAAACGTGAGAAAGGGCAAGAAAAGTGCTAGAAACCATACAACTATATCTTAAAAATCCACAAAGCTACAAATATATGAAAAAGCTGAGAATCTTTAGGCATGAGTATCAGTGGAACATACCAAAGAAGGAAAAAAGATGCTGAGATTTGGGCAAAGAGGAAGGAGCACAAGCTCTTACAGTTCCTGCATCTGCATTCAGCTCGAACAGATGACCACACACCAGTGAAGTGGAAAGCACTTCCACAGCTGACCGTGCAGCCACATGCTGCTGGAGATGTAAAGCAACAACCACTCAAAGCACAGATTCATGCCAAACACCACTTTACAGCGCATGCTCTGGCCACACTGAAAGCACATGTCACCAATAGCGGGATTGGAGGACAGTTCATCCCCCTCAATAAGTTACAAGTACCTACAAGCTCTTGCAGTAGGGCCAGTGACAACTCCAGTCCCCCAACCCTTCAAGCACTGTGCCTGCCACCTCTCAGTTGCTTGACGCACCTCAGTTCTGAGCAGTGCGTTTTATTCCAGCACAACAGCTTTCCCCAGAGGGAATCAGTCCCAGGCAATACACCTGCCACGCACTGGATTTATGTGTGCTACAGACCAACACCACTGCCAAGCTCCTTTGCAACTAAGGCAACTTCCACATGTTCTGAGGAGAAGGATGAACAACAGAACAATAAGCACCCAGGCTTCACAAGCTTTTTAAGTGTATTTTTCTAAATTCCCTTGCAAGCATAAAGGTGGCAATTGATGCATGACCCTCTCCCTCCCACCAGAAGAAAAAAAGTCAAAAATCTCCACAGCAGCATGACCAGCTCTACCAAACTATAAAAAAACCCAAACTAAAACAAACAAAAACACAAATCCAAAACCATCCCCCATTTTCCCTAAAATCCAACACCTCCAATGTTTATGATTAAATGAGCATCTCAGGGGAAAAAAAAACCTTCATGGACAACAGAGTCTATGATGGAGAAGAAAAACAGAAGTTCAGAGGTCAGGAAGTCCCTGAACAGGGACAAGGAAGGTCCAGCTTGACCCAGTCGGTTGTGGCCAGCACCGGTGAAATGCCTGCTCCAGCAGGGTCACTGCAACAGCGTTTCAGGAGCTGCAGAAGGCACGGCGGTGCCAGAGGGTGAATTCACCTGGGATCAGCTCAGCAGATAACCAGACCTTCCCTCATTCCCACTAGCTGCTGCTCAAGTCAGCAGGCTGGGTCAAAACCTGGTACCGGCTGAGACCCGACTCCTGGTGCCAGGCACAGGGAGTCCGGGGCACTGCCAAAAGCTTTCACAGCAGGAGGAACACCGAACTTCACAACAACCCGGTACATGCTGAGCACGTGCCAGCTGCAAGTGGCCCTCCTTAATACTTTTGTTTTCAACATTTAACCTTTTTTCTCTTTTTAGCTCCCCCTCCCCCCTTTCTCCCTTTTACATTTTTTCTAAGTGTGAACAAAACAGCTCTGTCAAGACACTGCATTTACAATGGCACATACTTGCTGACACTTGATTTCCAAGTTGGAAATGAAAGTTATTAAAGGAAAAAAAATACATACAATAGCTCTTCACCTCAGCCAGAAGGTATAATTTTATTTCTTGCTGTAATCTAGAAAAACATCATTCTCTTGTTAGATATTAAAAAGATGGGGGGAAAAAAAAGCCACAGGGCAGGAACCCTCACTATCAATCCAGCATTGCTCACCCTCAAACTACTACACCTGAATTGTAAATTTGTTGAAAATGTCACACAGCTTCTTGTACCAACACTTACATGGCTAACAATTCCCTTCCTTCCCTCAACACGCACCCAAACACATTTTGGAAGAGGAGTCTGGCCCATCCTCCATCTTCACTAGACATCATCTACCAAATGTGTTGCTAGTCCTTGGTGACCAGCCTTTCAGTCACGCACTGTTCTTTGCTTAATGCATGAAAGAGCTGCAAGCGTCCATACAATGTAAGAAACAACAACAGACCACGTACTGAGACGATCACATCATGTTCTCTTTTCAGTAAGTGTTCCTGTACAGAATTCCTTGTCATAGGAAAACTCCATCAGTTAATTTAAAAATAACCCAATCAAACAAAAAAATCCCAAACAAAATGCCACCTTTCCCCCACCCCGCTTTCCCCCCTCAACCAAACCAAATAAACCCAAAACTTCAGGAGAAAAAAACAGATGAGCTTCACACAGTTGAACAAAGTGAAACACCAGGTTGGTTCCCAACTGAGGGGATGCAGGAATCCACATCAGATAGTACACAAAACTAGGGTAAAAGTGACAGAAGCTGCACCCCAACACAGTCTGATCACTGATATACTTTACTGCTGTAATGCTGATGTTACCCACCTAGAAGTCTTTCTTGAGAAAGCAGCACCATAAGGAAAAAAAGTCATTCTAGTTGCAAACCTTTTTCTGAAGGCTAAGGGTTTGTTGGTAGGCCAACCACACAAGCTGCTGCATGGCAGCAGGGAGTTAAGCGTCTCCCAAGCAGCTAAAGCCTGGTTTCTAGTGGCAGCAGACCACAGGCACGGGCTTGCCACAGCACCTCCTGAACTGCAACAAAGGGACAAGTAAAAAAATGAAGAAGGCAGCAGCTTCAGGAATTGCTGTGGTACATAGAAAGCAGTCAGAGCTGCTTTGGGAGGCTTGCTAATTTTCAGGGTCAGGAAGGGCACCCTTCTAAAACAGAATGTTAAAGCGGAAAAACATCTAGCACTGGGGAAGGAGACACAAAAAAAAAAATCCAAACCAAAGATCATTTACATCTTCACCAGCACCTCCAGCAGACAGTTCCTGTTGGGCTGTACCCCCAGTTCAGGGGCACCAGTAGGCACTGCCACAGATGAGGCCATTCCAGCCTGCAGCAGTTCTCTTTCCACCACCAGCAGTTACAGGGGATGGCTAGGTGACAAAAACATAGTTTACTTTTTCGGGAGCACTGGCATCAGAGGGTGTGCACATTCCCCAAAGTAACCAGGGCACACTACTCATCTGCAGCAATGCTGCCAGTTCAGAAAAAGTACATACAGGCCCATAATACTGAGAGTAATAAATACAGCACTAAAACAGCAATGCAGGTGAGCGAAGAGCAAAAGCACATAGTCACCAAGTGATGTTTTGTGTAACAGGGTATTTAGAAACACTTTGTGCAGATTCAAGACTTGGCTCCTCTGTCCAGTGATTGATTCAGGATTTGTTCCCAGTTCCTCCCCTGCCACATCCCCATTTAGGTGTTCGCAGTTTATCAGTGGAAATTCCCTTCCTTGCACCTGTGTCAGCAGCAAACATTTTCATCAGGCTGCCAGCCTGAACTATACAGCTCACACCAGGTGAGAAATCCTTCTGCACAAGCATCTTTAGAATTTCAGGCTCTCTGCCACCCTCGTAAACTACATCAATCAGCAGCCCAACCACAAGGCTGCAGGTTTTAAATACGTCTGCTTGGAAGTATAAAAGCTTACTGGAGGCCTTCTGTACATTAAGAGCTCTTCAGCCCCCGTTGTGGAGTGACAGTATTTTATACCTTTATGTAAGGTTGCTGACTAACATAGGGAGTCATAACAAATTCTCTGCCATATCTTCAGGCATATTATTGCATGCTATTTACCCCAAGTGCCATAGCATTTAATTCAGAAAATATAAACAAGATTTTCATGCTTCAGATTTAAAAGGATACCACCAATAACAGTTAGACTGACAGCCTCTAGCTATTGCCATGAGTAAAGACAACAAAATCCCTTTAAAAGATTTGAAGTGTTATGCTTTTTCCACCCTTCAATACAGAAGTTACCATACAAAGTAGTATTTCCAATGATAAAGTAGTTCTGGTTTAGATGAGTAAGAAGAAAACCCCAAACATGCAATCACATGTGGTTTTTACCAGATGCAGTAATTAAAAATCCAAGGTTAAAAAAACCAAAAAGCAAACATGAAGTCATCATCAAGTTTTCTGTTTTATTTAAGATTTTAGTTTTAATTCTGAAGAAAGAGGTACATTTCCTTGGTTTTAGTTTTAACGTCAGGTTATAACCATGTTTATTTATCTGTTTCTTTTTTCCTGTCTTTTCAATACTGCACAAACGTCCAGAAACTACAGGGTTAAGTAAAAGCTGCAGGCAGAGGAGGTCAGAGGTTGCTCCTGATGGTGATCATGTGGCCCCAATGCAGTGCTATCCCAGAGTGCCCTAATCAGGTGAATCTTTTCTTAAAAAAAAAAAGAAAGAGAGACTGATAGAGGAGACAGAAAGACTGAAGTAAATATCACTCGTGTTTCAGCTGCTTATAATTATATTATGTATACGCTAGGTATTAAATCTGTGAATACTTTTAAAACATTAAAGTTTACTTGAAATCTAAAGCCAAAATTAAAGAAAAATCTTATTCTCCCCTCTTTAAACCACTCTTTAGCAACATGCCAGTTACTCATAGCTGTAAGTGTTTTGTCTTTCAACACACTTCATGTCAAACTCTGACTGATGCAATAAAATCGCCTGCTCAAAAACAACAACAAAAAAAAAAAAAACAACCAACCCCAACATAGCAATTTCCTTGTGTAGTGCCACACCGAATGCAAAATAAATGCTGGGCCACTGCTTGCCCCACATGTTCAGTAACTTCATTTAAATTAAATACCTTTTTCATGTTCTTGCACTTGATTCTGCATTGCATTTTTTCCCCCTACTGCAGATTGACACTTTTCCACTAGGCAGAAATACTCATGTGCAAAAGACGTAAGACAGTAATGTTCTCCTTAAGCATTGAGACTGCATTTTGATTTCTCTCTCTCTTTTTTTTTCTTAGAATGCTTAGAAAGTATTTCAAACAGTGTATTTCAAACACTGGTTCTGCAGAAACTTAACAAAAAGAATGGTCATGACCCTGTGATGGCATTGCATTTGGGGGGGAAGTTTGATCAGGAACTGGATTCTTCAGAAAGAAAGATATGACAGGGAACAGTAGGTGGGCATGGGGAGGAGTCAGGGTGGGACACTTCCTGCATTTCTAACGTTTTGGGTCTTATTTTTCTTTTTTTCTTTTTCCTCCTTTCCTAATGACGATCCAGCGCTGAGCTCTGTAGTAGATCTGTGGGGGTTTTACTGGGGGGTCTGAAGGCTGTCTGAAAGCCTGGAGGTGGGGAATGGAAGCTGGTGGGGTTTGAAGGAGGAGAGTAGGGATTCCAACTGGCTCTGTGCAGAGGGATCTGTGTGCCGAAGGGGTTACTGTGGTGCGTCTGTGATGGCGCTGCACTGGGGCCGTCCACCTCTGTGAGGGCCTGAAGAGATTTTAGCCAATGTGGAGGATTGTCATCTTGAAGGGTGTCTAAACTGTTTCCTGTGGAGGCTGGGATACCTAAGAAAAGAAGAAAAAAACAAGGATACAGACAAGTCAGAGGAGAAAGCAATATATTGACCATGAAGGAGGTCAATTTAACCTAGCAAAAAGCAACAATGAAAAAACATGATTAGTTTGTACACAAAATGCATTTTACATTATTACATATAATTGCCCTGCCCACAAAAACATTTAACATTAAATCCAGATAGGAGAAAGTTCACCCTCAGAGCACTTCTTCATAAAACACACATTTTTCTATCAAACATCCTGCTCAAGAACTGCATCCCTGTCAATGTGACCTTACCACACACCAAGCTGCCAGTACACTACATGCTTCACCTTTTACTCTGCCTACTTGAATCATGCTTCAGCCTCTCTAACAGGGAAACACAACCAGACAGCCTTATAAAAGAGAGCTTTATAAACAAGTGGAGTACGTCCCTTTTTAAATAACAAAGTCCAGTGCTTGCCTTCAGTGCCTCAGGACCAGCGACGCACATACCGGACATGCCATCCAGCAGAAGGGACACCTAGAGATTGACCCTACAGGAAAGTGCTGATCCACCTGACTGCCTGCAAAGGTCCCGGGCATGCATTGCAAAGGCCTAAGTGACGCTCTGTTATACCTAGAGGTTCCACAAAAATTCCTGGACCCTTGAGGTTTTGTGGATGGAAGCTGGAAGAGACCACCGCATACTGACTTTTTTTTTTTTTTTCAGATGTAAATCAGTTTGTGCCAAATACCCATTTGATGGTTTGCCAGTGGAGCTGAAGGAGTGAGAAACGGTTACCTGTGATGATTGCGGGGTCCATCCAGCTGCCAGGGCTGTCCCAATTCAGGCTGTCGGTGGTGGCAGTGTTGGACGTTGGTACACTGTGGTTGGCGTTGGAGGGGGAAGAAGCATTGGGCAGTCCACCAAAGTTGATGTTAATGTTCGGTAGAAGTGCCCTTAGCCCGTCCTGCCATTCCTTCATATTTAAACTCTCTACAGAACTGCTGTTGTCTGGGAGATTTACCAACAAAAAAAATGAAAGATAAAAAAATAAAAAGCTGAAGTTAGAAACAGATGTCCTTCTTTGGTGGGGTATGGGATTTTGCTTTTACTTTTTAAGCTAAGCATTTAATACTTTCCCTCTCCAAAAACTAGGGTCAATGTTTCCATGACTGATGAATTACTCAGAGGGGCTGGCAGGTTTTATGTAGAGTGTAAGGGAATGGGAGAAAGATTTAACTCCTCCCCCAATATATATTTCCCCATTTTGATTCAGAGACTCGAATAATCAAGGACACAGTGGCTCTCCCTCTATTACTAACAGGGGAAAATCTACCAGGTACTTGATGAGAATACCTCTGTTGCAATTTGGCTGCTTTATTAATGGGCAGCAGGCTCAAAAGGGTTGTTTTGTTTGACGTATATCAAAATGAAGAAAGGCTAGGTAGGGCTTTGTAATAGAAACTGAATGTGAGAAACCAGGGAGGCTGAGGAAAATCACAGAAGTCTTTTGTTTTGTTATAGCTTGCTCATTCACAGCCCTATAGATGTTCTTCCGAAGGAAATGGTAATGAAGTTGGAGGGAGTGAAATTTCCTCTTGCAGTTGAAGAACAGTAGTGAAATTCTTTAGAGACCTTTCAGAATAATTCCCGACACAGCAATATCCTAAAAATTTTGGTAAGAAGCAAACCGGCTGGACACCAAAGCAGTCAAGTCTCAACTACTTGACTAAATATTTCAAGACACATTAAGATAAAGGACAACAGGATAATGTGGCTATTAGCACTACAGCAAATGATCCCTCAACACAAAAGTTACACCATGCTATCTAGAACAGACTATCTGGTTCTCTGATCCATCTCTTGCTTTAAGTATCTCAAAGCAGGACAAACCAGACATGAGCATTCCAGTATTTTTCATCCACTACAGGAAGTCGTACTTTATTAATTTGTGGTCAGTTTTATTTGGAAAGGAAGTGTTGGCAGTATGTTGGCACATGGCTGTCTTTTTGATAAATACCTACAATACAACGGGTTTTTTTTAAAAAACATCTCTGCCTATCCTGATCAAAGAAAGGACCTTGATGTCAATCAGAATTGTTATAAAGAGATACTTTCACAATACTGCTACTTCATCAACAACAGAAGATATTGAAGTCTTCCTGGAAAATTAGAGGATATCATTATCTTCCAACCTTATGCTGGAGAGTAAAGAAAGCAGTCTCAATTGCTATCAAAAGCTGCCCTGGCAGTTTTCGTAAAGCTGAATATTCAGAAAAAAGTGATGTCTCGAGCAATTACCTTTTTCGTAACTAGAGAGGGGGAAAAAAACCCCAAAACCAAACAAAAAACCTACTTGACATTCTGTCCTTTCACAGCTCCTGCTTTTTCCTTTCCAGTACTAATGCACAAAATAAATGCTTTTAAAGAATTCTGTGCCATACATTTTTCATTGAAACCTGCAATCCAAAGGTTAAAAATAATAAATCAAAATTTTTAAAAGTATTAGTAGAAAACGTCTTCAAGAGATATTTGTTCACAACCCTCTTGAACATCCATAAGCCCATTCAAGACAAGTTCTAAGTTAACTTCTTGGAACAAAAGTAGCCAGATCATAATCACAGAAATAACTGCAACAAATTCTGCATTGTACACCATTATTTTCCACTTTTTTTCCTCACTGCTGCTTCAAAAAGCCTGTGCAAAGAAACACTGCTCTGTTTAATTTTTCACTTCTACTACAATGCAAAAAGCACTTCAAAAATGCTGATTCCACGCATGAGCAAACATACTCATCTCAGTATCTGCAACCTAGGGATCTGCAAAGGTCTCAATCACAGACTTTACTAACCCACAACACACCCTCCAAACTCCTGTGTAAGAAAATAAATACATAGCAAACTATACACCTGCAGTGCGTCATCAAGGAAATCTAATGAAGACAAAGCCTGCAGGATGTTATAAAGAACAGGGTAGGAAAACAAATGTCATAGGGCATTAGGCCTCCTTGGGCTAAGAAAATACGTATGTTTTTGTTGTGTTTTTCTCCATTTAAAAAAGACATAATACAGCACACATAAGGGTCAAGAAAGGTAGCAAGCGTTTAGATACAAGACTCTCATGGAATGGAAAAGGCCGGCACTTTCTGGTGAAGAGACACTCATGTCTGAGGCAGGCATAGTGCACCACTGCTGTGTACCCTCTCTAACACAGAACAACAGGAAATAAACTGAGGGAGACTGCTCTTTACCTCAGGTGTCTGTACAAAATCTAATTGGATTCACAGAAGCCAAGAGATGAAAGGCCTAAAAGAATTCAGTATCTACCAAAACTGTATTGTTTGCTAGCTATAAGAAAGTCAGTTTAATAAAATCTTGTGCTCCTGGGTACAAAAGTGACAAAATAGAGAATTAAAAAGAATTTACTGTCTTTTCCAAACAGGTGTGTTTATGGGGCTGCAAGGCAAGCTAGGACAAAAATATTGTCCCCTGACACAAAGAAGCCCAAGCACCGTATTACTCAGGTGTCTGTAACAGAGTTTTCCAGCTTGGCTAATAATCGCACAGAGCTGAAAAAAAACCCCAACAAAATGAAAAAAAAAAACCCAAAACCCCAAAAAACCCACAACCAAAAAAAAACCCCCAAAAAAACCCAACCAAAAAAACCCCCAAAACCAAAAAAAACCCCCACAACCCCAACCAACCAAACCAAATCCAACCCCCCTGACCAAATATGATCAAAGTTTTCTCAGCCTTTAAGGAAAAATGACACAAATTATTTTTTGGAATGTGGGATCTGTTAAAGTATTAAAATGCATTAAGGTGCTGAAGTAGGTGGGATCAGTAGAGAATGCAATGCTCTTCAACACTCCCTGCACTACTCTCCAAGGCCTCAGTTACTGGACACCAGATAGATAAAGCACCCACACAGAACGTGAGCAGTCTCCAGGTATCATACACCAGCACCCAAACTGTACAACCAAATCAGCATGTCTTTGCTGGAGTCTGGCAAGTTTTAAACAGCCTAAGTGAAAATGCAAATCCACTCCAGAGACAAAAGTTACTTCTACCAACTGAAGAAAAGTAATGTCTTCAGAAATCATTACTCATCCCTCAGCTAGTTTGTCCTTCTTGTTAAATAAGTCTATGCTACATGATGAAGCTAGGACCATAGTTAAAAATGAGAAAAGTCTAGCTCTCAGTTAATACAGATCTATTAAAAAGGGCACTTGCCTATTACCTTTCCCTACTTCTAAATGTAACTGGTTGGAAGGAGTAATTTTCTGACTATTAGCTGACTTCTCAGTTGGACATTACAACCTAGGAGTGTGAGAACCAATACAACAGTGTTTCCCTCTCTCAAGGAGGGGAAATGCTGTCTCCTTCCATAGACTAATCTTAAAAGGCTTCAAGCAGCATGACCACCAATAGTGGGAAAACACAGAAGAAAACAAGGTAAAACCCAGATGACTGCAAAGAAAATATTTTATACACCAAGATAAATACGATATTCCTCCCCTCGTGTCCTAGCTTTGTCTCCCAGAAGAGAGAATAACCTGGTGAAGCATCAATGAAAGCACCACTATTCACATGAAAAACAGTCTCAAATACACACCTTGAACGCTAGTCTTCCCTTGATGTGCATTTCATAATCCTGTCTGGTCTAGTGGAAACTTGTGTTTACAGGGGTGAACATATCCCACAATTCTAGCACTGAAATTTTCCTCTGTGTGAGGTGGTGTGTCAATGTAAAATAAAAGCACTTATATGTAAAATTTGCAAAGTCAACCATTGTCTTAGAATGAGAAAAGGAAAGGGAAAAAAAAAAGCTTCATCAGATATGCAACTTGTCCATACAATCTAAATAAAAAAATATTTGAAGTTAACTTAAGATAAAGAATACAACTGAGAAGCCTGAATATGAATTTGTATAAAACTAGTCATTTAATGAATTTCTAAATAAAATCATTGCCCCATTATCACATCCTACCAGACAGTCAGTCCAGTAGTTTTACCTCATTCTCTACCTGCAATGCCTTAACGCTGCTTCTTCAAATCAAGCAAAGCAGTGTATTTGGGGGAGAGGCAGTGACGAGGATTAATGGCCAAGCCAGAATACTGTTCTGTTGTGCATAATCAGTACTTCTGAAGATGTTTGCACGAGCATCTGCTGCACTGACATGGGCTGTTCTGTGACTTTCAAATTCTGACAATGACACCACAGTGAAGACCAAAGGTGTTTCAAATTTGGCTGTGTCACTTTGGTGACAATGACGCACTCGATATTTTGTATCGATGGGATAGCACAACTTCCAGTTTTCTTGGTGTGAGACAAGCCCCCTAAAATGAATATTCTAGAGTGACTAGACCATTTCAAATTATTGCCCCAATTCTGATACAAGCCTATGGTAAAATCCAAAGCAAAATTCACCCAGTACATGCTGAAGTAAATACGACCAATAGGAAAGATCACAAGACTGTTACATTACTGCAAAGCAAGTGTATTTCATTTCTTTGCTCTACGAAAACAGTATTCCAAGCCATTACAAAAGCCTAATTTCATGCTAATTGAGTAAAACCATTAAATACCTTTATGCCAAGAGTCTTCAATATTCTAGTCCCACCAAAAAGCAAACAGTCCTGCAAATCTAGGTTGCAATTATTTATTTAAAGAACCCATCAGTATGTCATGTGTGTGACTAAGACACACAACAGTGTGTCAACTACAGAAAAGACTCAAATAAGCAAAATAAAATCGGAGAAAAATCATTATATGAGAGAAAAATAAAACTCCTAGGCAATGCCACATACCTGACTGCAAAGAGTGGCAACAAAAGAAGCAAAGAGACTATCAAGGTGTATTCAGTAACAGAATAGCTATTTTAACAACCTGCCTGTAAAAAGGCCCTTGTGAAATCTTTAAGACCAAGAGTCTTTCAACTCAATTAGAAACAAATGGGGCCACCAGAGAAACATACTATTTCAAGTGACATCTCTGGTCCTAGTCTCTACCTTGTACTAGCTACTGTGTTCACAGGTAGCACAGATTATATGTTTTCCCTGAAACAGCCTGTTGCCCTATTCTGAGAAGTGACTGGGGCTTCTTTATTTTGATCTCAAAATGACTTTTTGAGTCAAAAAAAGTTTGGACTTTTGACCAATCTCAAAATTGGTATTTCTGTTTTGAAAACAGTTGTCCAGTACTTTTGTTTGAGGGGGAAAGAGAAGGAAAGGACATTCTGTCACATCCAAAAAAGAAATTGTGACCACCACATTAGATAAACTCAAAAGCCTTTCATCCAAAGGTTGTATACTTAAACATCAACAACACAGTAAGATAAGAACTATACCTGTTTCACTTTAGTATGAATAATAAGCTTGTTTGCTCATGGAATTCTTTTAACCATTAATAAAATCCCATTTAAACTTCTGTGACCTGAAGGATTTCTCTCAGACTTCACTGACTCTCTTTATCTATGATTCCTAGTAATCCTACAATGCTTAAACCAAACAATGAAGTTTCATCCATTCACAGAGGCCTAAGAATGTCACTGGCAGATTGGAGAAGATGGAAACTGTTCACATCTGAACAGCAGTGCTACCCGTCAGGAATACAAGTAGCCACTTCAACATATTAGGGAGACATCAAGTGACAGGAGCACTAGAAGGTAAAACTGTTTGCAGGGAACTTCTAAAAGTCTCACAAACATTGTCTATACACGGGAAACAAATCGACAATTCACAAAACCCAGCTTTGTAAGTGTCATTTCACAGTGCGAATTTCAAATGAAAGTCTTGCAGTCATGAGCTCTAAGAGATGGGGAAAGATGCACACACAACATACAACTTATGTACATACACGCACCAATAAAATTGGCTTCGGTAGACAAGAGACACCAGTCTACCCTCAGCTTTAAAATAATGCAAAGAAAGCACATTTTATCTCTATTCCATATTGATTTCCATGGTTATAGTAATTCCACTCAATTTAAAAGACAGCCATGTAAACAGAAGCACACTATTCTTCAGTGTCAAATAAATCCAACTGCAACTTAACTTGCCAGTTAGCTGAACTATCAAGAAGAATATACCAATTCTAAACTACACACTTAAAGGGGGAAAAAAAGATTTTCTAAACAAACTTCCTTTTTGAAGATGATCTGACAGTACAACTTTTAAGCTTTTTGTGACTGAGTGTTATGAGTCAGAAAATGTCATTTATTTTCAGGGGAAATCCCTTCTACAACATTAGTATGGGGACAATAAGAAGACTCATATTTGCTTGCATGTACAGTGTCAGAATTTTATCAGGTTTGAGAAAAGCAACTTTACATCAAGTATTCTGGAGAGTTCTTGTGATTGATTTACACTTATCACAGCTCAAGAGACCAAACCATAATTATAGCAGCCAGCGACCCAATTTTAATCTATCAGCAAATTTCAGATTGAGATTCTAAGTTGCTTTGAAAAACATGCTTGACTTCTTACAAAATGTTTCCAGAGAATCCCACTATTTTTTGTTACTGACTCCATAAGAAAACTGGTTTTGGTGCTGATAATCTTTAGTATTACCATAAATCTAAACTAAGCGCACAAAGACTTAAGATACTGAAAAAACTGAACTAGATACTTGAATCCTACATACAAAACAGTTTGATTTAAAAACTCAAAAAGCATGCAATTCCATTTATCTGAGAAAAAAAAAGTTCATTTTAACCTAAACTGCTTCCTCTCCCATCATGCATCAGGGCTCAATCTCACCAGGTTACCCTGTCTGTCACTAGAACAAACAAACTTGGACTTCAAATCAAAAGCCCGCATGTACAAATGTACTTGTGGGTACATGGATAGATACATGTATAAATAAAAACAAAATATTTGACATTTGCCCTATGGGCAATGCAATAACTACAAACAGCAAAGAAAAAAAAAAACCCAGATCTTCAAAGTGATAGTAACAATTAGCAAGAGCCTATCTTGTTACAGAGATTCTGGATTCCAGGAATATCCAAACAACCAACCAAGCCTCTGACTTCAGACTGCAAGAGCAGCATTAGCACAATGAAAGCATACTCTTGACAAATGAATTAAAGCTGATATATATTTGTAGATTATTTCAATAATTCTGTGGGAAAATTGAATAAACTGCAAGAAAGCCAAGCTTTCACCTTCCAGGACATGAAATTCATTCTCATTACTAGATGCCGTCTCCTAATAGAAGCAACCTATTTTTTAAATAGATGGATTTTTAAAAATAATTCCTCTGAGGACAAGATGAAGTTCAAACAAGGCTGTGTAGAAGGAATCAAGAGACAGCAAAGGATGGGGAAAAAAATATTTTTTCTGCCCTCATATGTGATCTGGCAATAGTGGGAGGAGAAACACTATTTGCAAAGCTGCTCTTTCAGTTGCTGCTATTCCTTCAGGATTCATTTATGCTCCTCCCCTCAATACAATTTTTTTTGAAAATATTATGTTTGCTCTCTCAGTTGTTTTTCAAGCTGGTGCACTTAAAAAAAAGTTTATACAGAAAGCCTATGAATTATCTGTACTTTTTGCTGAAATGCACCAGTCATTAATGGTATTTTGTTAAATGAACTTAGAGCCGAAGTTTCAGGTCCATGCCAACGCACAGCCTTTTGTAAGACACTGAGGTAGCAGTGCCAAGTGCACTCATTTCCAGTCTTTAAAAGGAAAATGCCACATTTTTAACATCACTAAGACAGTTGCACTTTTTAACTCATGCCAATGACTTACTGCATATTTTGAAGTGACTTCAGAAAAGCATCTAAGAGAACACAGCATCCCCAAGGCTAAGCATCTGCCTGCTGGAGGAAGGAGACACTACATAAGACAACAGAACTGCCTCTCACACTACTGCAGGGCGATCCCAAGATCTTACCAGTTACCTGGAAAAGGAAACAACCTTCCTAAATTTTGGTGAACCAGTCCTAAAGAGGTTCTATTAACAATAAATGCAGTCTTCCATCCCTAAAACCCAGGCAAAAGCCAACATTAAGTGTAGCTGAAGCTCCTTTGGTGACACTACTACAGACACAAACAGTCATGAAATTTGATGTGAAATACCTCCTCGTCTGCTTGTTTCCCCCTTTTTCTGGAAAATTACCAAAAAAGCTGTCAGGACTGATAGTCCAGAACACAAACTGGTTCAGCTACTCAGGCCACCTATTTCAGCCAACCCCATGTTTATTTCAAATGTAGTAGAGTTAACATGATTAGTCATTCCTCTGATACACTGCAGCCAAGTTGGAGGATTTTTTCCCATTTTTTCTTTTGTCACATACATATTCTTCTTCCAAAATAAATTACACATTTAAAAATAGCCATCTTGCTACCCAAAAAAGCAGGATGCCTGTCTTTCACTGTCATGCCTAAAAATCTTGCAATCAAATCTTTTAAAAAATTTGTAAGAGCTTAAAACCAAGCTAGAGAGATGAAGACATATTTATGTATCAAGCCTTATTTGAAACAGTATCACCTATATAACCATAAGAAAAAAATTCCACAGGATTTAGAAAACAGTTGCAGTATTAGCACTGAAAAGGCACTGGAAGGAAGGGTGGGTGTGTGAGATAAGATTTTGAAACAGATGGAGAAGTAGCAGGACTTAAAGGACAGGTGCTGTGGATGAAGTTCTCTCGGAGATCAGGACAAGTTTACACCAAGGAAGCTAGGCCTTTGTAGTAAATGTAGGAAGTGTATGGGAGTTAAGGGACAAGACACCAGAGCTAAGAAAAGCAATATCCACAGGAGATTTCAATCTTGACAGCCATTCAGTATTTTGGAAATTCATCTGAAATCCCGCTTCAATTTAATTTAGTTTAAATGTGAGTGCATAAACAAACCCACCGAACTCCTCCCGAGAAACAGAAACGAGCAAGCCAAAAGTTTATTTTCAAAATGGATTAGTTCCATATTGTGCCGAACACTTCCTCTTCACCAGTGAAACAGAAAATTAGTTGTGATGAGAAATAAAAGGAGAATGAATTTCAAGGTGGGGATACACACAGACACAAAGCATCTCCTGAAGAGGAAGGATGGAGGACTAAGAACCTCCATGGAAAAAACGGGGTCCTGTGAGCATAAGGACTGATGAGAAGAACAAAATGTTCAATGGCAAAGGCTGTACTAACAGTCATCTTTGTTGAGGAAAACAGAATATGCAAGAATCAGTAAAAACAACAATGGAAATAGCTGAGGGTTGTTTACAGAAGGTACTTTTCATTTTACAATTTCAAAGCAGTTTCAAATGAGGAGTGACCCTATTATCAGGGCAACACATCCACTTCTGAGAGGAGCTGCTCTGCACTCTGGAAAAGATACAAGCCTTTGGAAATGCCGTATATGGCACCTACAACTATTAGTTGCACCAGCCAAGATGTTCACCGGATTTCCTATTTTCAATATTTTTACCTAATCAGACAAAGACTTCAGCTACAGGGAGCCATAGATCTAACCAGGGGGCACAGAAAAGATGACATTCAGCTGCCATGCTATCTGCCCAGCTGCTGTTGGAAAGCCAAGTATCAAGGAAGACTATCAAGTGAACAAGCAGTCTTCTTTAAAAGATTAGGACAGAAAATTATTGGATTAATGTCTCTCTTACTGTTAAGAGTAAGGAAACCAATACTTAAAACAGGCATTAAAACTTCCATATATTGTCAGGTCAAGAGGAAAAGTATAGGAAAATGTTCAACCATGGCATCCAAATAAAGGGATGTGAGGCACCACTGTTTAAGTCACATTGCTTGTTGCTAGGGTATGGGATTAAATACATTTTTTACACAGCACTTGGAGAATTTTAATTTTTACAGCATGATGAATTCAACAGCCATACCACATGGCCCAAAACCTCTTTTAAAAAGGCACAGGTAGCAGAACACACCCAAAACCCCATATCAAATTATTATCCTGAGACCACAGAAAAATGTCAACTGCTATGCCACAAGTTCTCTTTGTTTCCTTCAAGACTGTGTAAAACAAGGCACGGGGTATGTGTTTGTTTGTCTGCTTTCGGGAGATAGAAACAACCCAGGGAGAGGAGACAAAGTCAAAAAGACAAAGATCAAATAAAAAATGTGTCTCTCAAATGGAAATGCAGTTATGTTATGGGAAAATACCAAGTCAGACAAGGAATCCTAGTATTTAAGAGAAAGCATGTTAATCCTTATTCTGGTATCTCATTCTTTTTTGTGCCGTAAATGAAGCCTTTAAATAATATGACCACAGCCAGCATACTGGGATCTTCCCTTGTTTTACTAAAATCTTGTCCAAAAGGTAGCATTAGGCAAGAAAGGATTTGATGTTCAAGACAAGTTCAATGGCTGGGGGCATAGAGGCCAGAAAACTTAAAGCAGGAGAAGATGCAACACCATAAATTGTTCAGAAATGGAAGAGCTCATAACTTAAAATAAGTGGGAAGATGTTGGACCTTCTTAATAAAACTGTCATTGCTTTGTCCTCTCTGCTACCAGTTACTGCTTCACAAAAACCTAAATGCAGCTATGACACAAAAAGATGCATGCTAATCTATGTCTGGATAAGGAATGCAACACCACTACCACAGACACTGCTGGGGGACACCCAAAATTAATATAGCTGTCTACCCATTTATTGTCTCATCTTAAAATATACATAATACCATCATTAAGGATGCACATATTCAACAGATATAAGCCACAACATCAAAACTAAAAAGTCTTGAGAGAATAAAATTTTGATTCTTCATTATATTCTATTACACAGACTTATGACATTCAACCCCCCTGTTTTGAAATTTCAGGAACAGCTCACAGAAACCTACAGCAGTTTCCATATCAGTCAGCTGCACGGCTGAAGTATCTTGATGAACTTTACAATGGTTATCTTCAAAGACAAAGAGTAAAACATTTCTCCCCCATCCTAAATAGGGTTTAATTCTTTATGCTTCCCATCTGTGTCCACTTGACTATTTCCTCTATTCAGATTTTTAATATATGTTTTATATACATAAATTGCCTCTGTTCAAGAAGCATTTGGACAAGGCTTTGAGACACATGATTTAATTTTTAGGCTGCCTTGCGCAGAGTTAGAAATTGGACTTGATGATCCCTGTGGGTCCCTTCCAACTCAAGGGTTTCAATGATTTGTTTGGGAAGAATATATACATGTTATTGTGTAGGAGTAGTCTTGGAAGAGTTTGAACTACCTCATTATTATTGAATAGAGAGAGCTTACAACTAAGTTGCACACTCAGGATAATGATGGAATTAATAAATGAAGTAATAGCCAGTGTTTCAAAATGTCAAGTATTTCATCCTGCATAGAGCTGATGGGGAAAGTGGACTAACCATTTAAAGCTTTTTCCTAATACTTTTAACTCTGTGAGTTTGTTACTATACTTCTATGTGACAAAATCAGTGACTACCAACCACTCAGTAAATTCAAGAAATAAAATGATGTATTTCTATTTTCAAATAATTAATATGCATACATCTCATTTTATAAGCATTTGTCTCAAAACACACTGTTAATCTGAATCCTACCTTACTCTATGATGTCATACTATACCTGTTATTTTTGAACACACCACCAGGCAGTAGGGTAGCAAAGATGATAGTGTACTAGCTATCAAATTACAAAGAGTTTCCTGTTATCCTATAGTAACATAAAAATAAAGGCACACAGCCACCCACGCTGCTGTCAGTAAATCAATCTTTCCCTTGGCATTATCTGCAGAACAAAGCATAGCTGCTGGCCAATATTCTTAGGATAGCTTGCATACAATCTAGGGTAAGATTGCTTGTAGCAACAATCACACTGTCCATGAAGAAGTCACTGAACTGTTCTCCTGAAGCACAGTTACGATTACACAGTAAACAATCTAATCAATCCCACTCCAGAGAACAGCAATAAGCTTAAATTGTCCCTGAAAATGACAACATGTAACATCTGTTACAGTTTGCAAAACCATAAGGTGGGGGAAGGAAAAAAATTTATTTGGGAATCAATCAATCAAAAAGTTCATTTAAATATGGGTTGGGGATAAATGTATGCCTGCTGAATAGGACACATTTCAAGTACATGCATAATAAATCTATGAAGTCAGTCATGTGTCATTTCACTGGAAAACGCAGAATTAGTTAATAAATACTACTTCCTCTGAGAAATAGGCAACCAAATTCCACAAAGAAATTACTTTTAAATGAGAGCTTAATTAAAAAAAAAAAAAGAAGTAGGTAGCGCCTGTGTTCCTCCATTTCATTTGGGTACACATCACAGAACAGCCCTGCCTGCAGCTGTGAGGTTATGAATACAGCACAGCTCTGATTCTCAAATAAACAAAAGGTAGCTTCAGCAAATTACATTTAACATCTCACACATGAGCATTTCAAATTCACGTGAATAATAACGCCTAAAGCAGAAACAGCAGCAGTTTAAAATATACCATTCTCTTCATACAAGCTTCCATAGCACAAATACACTTAGTGAAATCAACTCGAATTTAGAAAGCCTAGAAAATACTATACTAACACATGAATCTATAGAAGTTATTAGATCTGCTTGTTTCGACATAAATAAAAAGGTTCAAAAGGGTTGATTAAATAGAACAGGCAGACACAGACTAATGTGTCTGTTCTCACCCTGCTTTTTTTTTTTACCAATAACTTGTCCAGTATTAGCTACTTTAGGAATTTATAATCCTGTAAAAAACTGTGATCAAAGACCTTAAGACACATGTGACTTCTACAGCAGTAGAGGGTCTCTGCTACAAGACAAGAGTGTGAAGTTTCAGCTGCACTTGGTTTCTTTTCCTGTTATATATGAACCAGCCAAGTTGATAACATTTACTGAAACACCCTAACATGGAGTAACAAAAGAGCCAAGAAAAAGGAGCTTCAGGTGTACTACAACTAACTGCTCCACGCTGCTAAATAGCTATTATGATATGCACTGCCTTTCTAGCAGGTCAGCTAGGGTATGTTACAAACTACTGTAAATAAACTCTTATACACATGAGTTCTCTGTACTTGGACACCACTTTCTTTCCCCAACCCCACCAGATAGCTGTATCTGTAAATTACATGAGGAAATGAGGAAAACTCTGTAATTATATGCTTGCTACTGATAGATTAAAAACAAACAAAGAACAAGAATTATTTTTTCAAACAGAATATAAAAGGGATTCATTGATAGACCTGTACTCTAGGTGCAGATTTTAAAAAATAATAATCAATAAATTGGAAACTATTAAGTCAGCACACAAAAAAAAGAGTTATGAGGTCATCTCCTGACTTTCAAATTATTTGCACTTCTGAAGCAGTTAGAGCACTAAAATAAATACAAATAATACTAACCCATAACCCAGCAAACTAAACCACAACTGAGACTTCAGCTGATTTCTGGCAGCAGAAAAAGAAGTAATCTATCCTTGTGCAAATGATTCTTTTTTCAAGATATATCAAAGCTGACACGTAGATCAGCTGAGAAGTGTTTGTACTGCAGCAACTGCTGCTATCTAATTGTCAGCCAGTCAACTAGCAATGTTTTCTATAACAAGAGATTAAAACCAACTCAGAGGAACTTTCCATAATCACTACAGCAGATGTTTATTCTGGTTTTAGTGTGGTATTTGCCAAAAATATTTTTGGATTAATTGGTTCTAGCAGTTGCATACAAAAAAAGGACATAAATAGCAATTCTGTTACCTTAAAACACAGGGGGAAGTGCATGGCCTGGGCTGTGCATCAACCAGCACCACACTACCCGCTCTTCAGAAGCTGAACAAAAGATCTGCAAATCTTCTAACAAACACAAAAAGTTCCGCTTTCAAACTCCTAACTACAATTAAAATAATGCAATACTTTTGCAAACCTAGAATTAACCTCTATGAACAGATCATTTTTCTAAAAGGATTTTTCTGGTTCCCCCAGTCCATAAGACAGTCTTGTTACTGACCCCTCAAAGTAGAAGTTTTTACAATTGAGTGGTAGAGTTGAAAAGTGGTATCTTCTTGTTTTTCTGAAAGTTCTATGTAGTTTAGGGGAAAGTGAGCAACAGTGCAGCTGTGGATGCTGTACGTTTTTACTCCATGCCAGAAACAACTTTTTTTTTTTTTTTAGTGCAACCAGTATCAGTCATTTTAGGCTAAAACCTTTGCCATTACCAGTATAAAGAGTTTTGAACTACTTGCATTTGTAGTCTGGACCACATTTATACTTGAATCAGCCTAAAGACCCTACAGCAGTATTGTAGCTGCAACAAGCCTTCAAAGGGGACGAAGTACAGGAAAGTAACAGCCAAAATTAGCTCTTGTACTACAGCATCAAAAAACCACTAACTTTTTCTAGGTCACTTTCTTATAGTAAAGCTAATACTTCTAAAACCCACGAAAAGACAATAATGCTGGTAACATCTCAAGAGGCAGTTTTCTCCACCTCAAGGCTACAAAGAGCTAACAGAGACTTTCTACCTGCAGTTCATTATACATGTAATACAAGTTTTTCCCCTGTTACAAGAAGAATATCTGTTTGGGACAAGCTAAACTGGAAGTATGGAAGGACTTCAAACCCCAGAAACAAATTTTTCATCAAGACAATTATTGTTACAATTAGCTCCTTAGTTGTAAAGCTTGATCTAAGAGCCTATTAATCCACTCAGGGCAGCCTAAACTGGCCTGACTGCACATTTATTTTTCTCCAACATCACAACTCTCAGAATCAGGATGAATCCTCTTACACACATTGCAAGCATCCATTCAGTGAAGATTAGCATAATATTAAGGCCATCTGAAGTACAGAAATGAACAGCACTGAATGTTTTATTGTGCAGCCATTCGGTTATGCGCAAGAGGGAACAACCCAGCAGGGACATCTGGCACAAATTACAATCATTACAATTTTTTGCACGACTTTAAGAACTCTGGTCAACACTTGCATGCCAACATGAAAGTCGCAATGCACTTCCAGGGCCTATTCTTAAGTAAAGCCAGTCTGGCAAGACTGAAGAACCAAAATACCAATCTGCTTTGGCACAAAATTAAGCGGGCACATAATACTCCACCTTCCTTATAAAGCTCAATATTTACAAGGCTAAATATCCAGTTACTTTTTTTTTAATGGAAAGGACCTATTTAAAACAATATTCATCCCTCTGTTCATAAACCTAGTATGACAGTCATGAGATAACAGTCTACTGCTTGTTGCTGGCTATTCCCTTTTCCTGTTTTGACTCAGAGAAGCTGAGAGCATGAACTAAGTCATATTCACGGCTGTCCCTATTCACCTACCTGATATAGGGATCCCTCCCAGACCTGTGCTGTGTTGTGGTGGGAGATTCAAGTCCAAGAAATTACTATTTGAGGTGGGATTTGCTGTGTGGTTCAAGTGCATGATGCTATTGCGTGGGAAGGCCATCCAAGGATAGCGAGCTGCTTGGCCTGGAAAACTGAAGGAGTTGTAAACTGCTCGATGCTGTTGAAACTGTGGAAACCTCTGTGGCATGACTGGAAAGGTGCTACTGAGAGAGTTGGCATTTGTGGGTGCAGCAGGATGCAGGAATCCAGAACCTGGCCCTTTGGCAGTTGTAGTGTGTGGGGTAGGGTTCTGAAGAGATGTGGGCGAAAGGGAGGGTTGGTCTTGGACTGACAGTTCCTTCTCAATCAGGTCTGCTAAGGCTTTGCGGGTGATGTCAAAGGGATCAAACCCTAAGTCGTCCTCTTGCTGTTTGGAGGAACCAAACCCAAAAGCTGCTTGCCAGTCTGTGGAGGAGGATACTGGTATAGTTTCTGTTGGAGAAGAAAGGAACAGGATTTAGAACAAGAATTAGAAATTATTTATCCATATAAAAACTTCAGCCAGTGTATCTCACTGTGGTCTGTTATCTTTCATATAATACTACTTTATACGTTCCCCAAAGACACCTTACTCATCAGCTTAGAATGCCATTTTCAGAACAAACTGTCATAGATTTCTACTACAGGTGAAGTGCTAGAACCAGCAAATAACATTTTTACTGCCGAATTGCTCTGTTCTTGAACTACAGAAAAACCTCATCCAATAAGTATTTTCAGGAATAACCCCAAGTAGAAAGAGACCAACAAACACTTGCTTAGAACCTTCTCTACCCCATTTTACTTCATGGAAGTGTGAACAAGTAGAGTTTAAATAAGGTTGTTACTCAGTTCAGTATTTTGCTTTCACTATTAATGCTGTGCAAGAAAGATAAGCAGGACGTTCTCTCTCAAAAGAAAGAACCTCAGAGGAGTGGTTCAAAAAACAAAACAAAAAAACCCCTCAAAAATCCCCTACTGTCTACCATTATGAAGAGAAGCAAGCCAAATTCTTGAGAAGACACAATAATAGAATAAAAAAGGGAACTGCATTACAGGATATTGTTAAATATTTTGAGGCAGTGTTGCAAAAAAAGTTATCAGAATTTGTCTTCATTTTCAATTACTACTTCTTTTCATGATAGTGTTAAGTTTCTTGTTCAGGTTCAGGGAATGCTGGGTCTATTTTCACAGTATTTTTCCTCAAAATTGTGGTCAAGCAAGCTGCTATGTACAGCAGAGCATCACTTGCAACATTAACTCCCTCTGCTGGTAGGGACCTGGTCTGCCGCTGTAAGAAGGTTCAGTATCTCCACAGAGAAGAAATCTACGCTTCTGTTTTCACTCTAAAGTCCATGATGATAGATAAAGAGTTGCTAGACCAACAAGAACTTGTCCTTTTCATTCTTATTTAAACAGCAACCATACACTTTATATTAACTATGATCTCTACTACCTGGAAATTGTCTCTCACTGATACTTAGTCCTCACAAAATTGGTGCATCAAGTACCTTAGCAGCAAGTAATTTCCTTGGTAATAAATATTGTTTACAAACAGAATTATGATATCCAGGAGCAAGATAAACATGAAAAGATGAGTAATCACTAAGTAAACCAAGTATGTAATAACATCATTTACATGCCATTTTTTACTGATACTGTTTCATTCAATTTCTAACAATTCCCTCAGACTTATAATTTGTGAGCTCTTAAATATTGTTAACCACTTCCAAGACTATATAATTACAACTAAAACGATGTTCCATGCATATGACATGGCATTTCATAGGAAAGTACCTGGAAAATAGAGGTATCTTTCAGCTGATGAAATTAAACACAACTTGTCTGAATTTACAGAATCTGACCTCAGAAGGAGAAAGATTAGGCACCTTCAGGTAACTATGCAGGATACTAAAGAAAATTCTGAATTCTACAGAACAGCTTCTGATATTAGAACTATGGATTATCACACCAATACATACTGATACCCTGTATTTTCCCCACTTTCAATAAAAACTTGTAACACTAAATATTAAAGCACACATGTCATATCCTACGCGTGTTGCTAAGAAAAACTAAAAGAAACACTCTGATAATTCAGTCGTGCAGCTTGAAAGCTCTGTGAAGTTTCTTTAAGAAGAAACCCTTAGGTCAGTACAATTCATCTGCAGTTAAGGGACAAATCTGAACCATTTGTAAGGGGGGAAAACACAGCATGGAACAAGTCCTAGACTTTTAGGTTCTACAAAGTTTTAAGCTCTGTACAACTCTGTACAAGTTTGAAGCAACTGCAAAAGTAAGCAATACCCAGCCATGTAACCTGTGGATGTACCTGACGTAAAGAGGCTCTGTGGTTCTGGTGCTGTGGGCCAGTCACTTGAAGTCTGTGGAGAGCTGGGGAATGGAGGAAGCCCACTAGGGATGGGGTTAGGGTGCCGGAAGTTGTCAGAGAAGAGTGACTGTGATTCTGTTACAGCCCCTTCAAAAGGAGACCGTGCACTGTGATTAGATGAACTGATGGGTATAACTGGATTAGGTTTTGTTAAACCAGGTGGTGGTGAAGGTGTGTCACTGTTTGTTATCTATAGGCAAGAGAGAAAGAGAAAAATTAGGACATGAGTTTATATATAAAATATTCTTCACTAATTCAGATGAAAAATTTCCTCAAAACTTTCGGCCACAGTTGGGTTTGTTAATATATAGCTCAGCAAAGGTCAAACAAAAAATCAACTTAGCAATAGCATTTTAAAATTTTGTTTAAAATTATCACAGAATAAACTAGGGGGGAAAAAGACCTTTGAAATCATTGAGTCCAACCTATGGCCGAACACCACCTTGTCAACTAGACCATGGCACCAAGTGCCACATCCAGTCTTTTCTTAAATACCTCCAGAGATGGAGACTCCACCACCTCCTAGGACAACCAATTCCAATGCCTAATTATGATACACTTCAGAAAATACCTGCTTCTCCAGCTGTAAGTTGCACTAAGTCCTCAAACCCACTTGTTACTTTCAGAGCACTTATCTTTGTGTCTTACCTGCTGAGAGCTGTCACCATTTCCTATACTGAGGGAATCTGAAGGTTTATCGATAGGGCTGCAAAAGTGGGAGGGAAAAAGACAGTAAGACACTCAAGTATTTAACGTGAAAAATCATCATTTGCTTTTGTAGGGGAAGACAAGCCTTAAAATAAAAACAAAGCAAAATTAAGAAGTAGGAATTAAGAAAGAAAAAAGTCCACTTATTTTTCATGAGACTGCTTTTTTCATCATAAGCATTCTAATCATTTGCCATATACTGTAGTACTTCTTTTCACCACCCTCCACTCTGCTTGCTGACCGCCTTAAGGAAAAAAGAAAAGTTTTGAACATGTTCATAGCAACTCTATACCACACAAAGAGCCAGAACTCTATACTATGGCAGTATTTTGTAACAGGCAGTTTGAAAAGATCTATTTTCCAAATACACAATTTTTCAGTTTCCGTACAAATCCTAAATAAATCTGGGAGAGATAAAACATTAAATTAGCGATTTAGTCTTGGTGGCAAGTTAAGCTTCCTACCAGCCTTTAAGATTTTAAGTAGCAGACATTAGTCCCAAGTTAAAAAAATTGAAGGTTGAGATGACAGAAGGGGAAAAAACATAGCATAAAAAACTGCCAAAAATTAGGATAATATAAGATACAGTAGAAAAGCACCTCAGAAAGCCATTCACAGCAAATTATTATGACTTGGCTGACATGGCACATCTCAGGATTCAAGATTTTTATGGGCATCTGTGAGTTGCCTTAATTATGCTAAATACCACACTAATGAAATGGTATCGTTGAAGTTCACACTAGAATCTTTGCTTTGCCACTTCAAAGTACTCTCATTTTCATCTACCCATAAGAAAAGACGCACAACCATCAAGCTGCGCAGGCCAATACACAGATTCTACAAACAAGTGCCAGAAGTAAGAACATGAATTTCAGTTTCATTAAGAGGCTCCAACGTGATGCAAGTCAAACTACAGTTATGATGCTAGCACAGGAAAGACATATGTAACAATTTCTTTTACCTGGATGCAGACTTCATATTCTAAATACACTTTGTTTTCAAATAGCCCCTGCTGCTGCAAAGTTTAATTATGGCATACAGCCATACAGCAAGGTCAACAACTCATAAGATTAATTCCACTGATAATTCTTCCCCTCACCCCAAAATGACTAATCAAAACCCAGCAGAATTACTTCTCCATTCTAAAAGAAACTGTGTAAGAGTAACCACCAATAAATTTTTTTGTGAAAAAAGAACACTGATTGGGTCAGTACCTCAAACAGATAAATTAAGCTGAAATATTTATGACTATAAAAGAAAAACCACTGCATTACTCCAGTGAAGATTTACAAATACACTCTACTTAGTGATCCCACAGCATGAATAAAGCTCTTCCATTTGAAATAAACTGCTTCTGGTTAGTAATTTTAAATACCTATAGAACAGAAGTTTGCTGTAGACTCTTCATTACACAATCAATTCTGATTGTAGAGCTGATATTCCAGCCAAATTCTTCCCCTACAGCTAACAGTCACAATACTGCAGTTTAAAAAGCAATGAGTAAGACAACTTTTACTGACAATCTAAATGATGAAAATGTTTATTGTACTTGAACCCGCCTAAGGAGCCTGTATTTGCAAGACAGACTTCAGCCCTCAGGAATGAACAAGACTCATTATCTATTGACTACAATATTTTTATTTACATTTAATACATTCTTTTCAGGAAAAAAAAGGATTGCACGTCACTACTGAGATGCAATTCACAGGCTCTCTGATCACTCCTCACTGGGACTGCTATTTAGCCTAACGAGAAGGTACCACTTTCAGCAACACTCTCCATTTTAATGCATTGGTTCAATATTGATTTAAAATTAACACTATTTAATCAGCAGCACCACTGCTTGAAATATTAGGGTTTACCTTGTTTTTTTCCCATCCAACCTCTGAATGAGTCAAACGTGTATTACCTAAAGGGGTCCATAAACAACAAACCAGCATGACTACAGACTAAAATTGGAACTGCAAGCAATGCATAAGGTAGAAGAGGACACCAGTTCTATTCAAGAAGGGCATCAAAAAAGAAAAAAATTTGGCTGGCAATAAGAGGTTATTGTAAGCAGATGAATTACTTCCTCTAGAAAAAGAAGCCTCAGTTGAACTGCTGCCCTGTTGTCCCTCCAAGTGGTAATTGGGGAACCCTTTCCTCTGGAATTGTGTTTCTGGAACACATCACTAGAAGGAAATGACAGATATTTTTTAGGCCTAACATATAACTTCCCTCTATTGACGCTTTTCCAAGTGACAAGCCTCCTGATGTATAGCAAATAGCATGCTGCTTTTGTGGAAACTTCTGTATAGAAAAAAAAGGAAAGGCTCAGCTCTGACTGGGACTGTGCAGCTGTACAAGCTGTTGATGCCCTGGTTATTCTGTTCCCCTCAGCCCTTACCTATACTGTCACTTACTAATTTCATGTTAGGGTTCTCCTGCACAGTCTGTCAATCAGTCTTTTTAACACGGGCTATGCTAAGCCCAGCTTTTTGTGACCTGATCAGGATTTGAATCCAGCTCTCCAACCAGAGAGACTGAAGAATCATTCCCTCCACACCAATCAGTGAGAGAGAAAGCAAGCTATCTGAAGTATAAAAGGCAGTGCAATTACCCGAAATCTGAGTCTGCACCATCTGGAGTCATGTGTTCTGGGTCTGTGCCATTTTCTAATATAGGAGGCGTTTTCCTGTGTTCCATTGTTAAACCGTTGGCTGATTTACTTGAACTCTGTAATGATGGCCAGGCATCTTTGTTATTACTGTTGGGTCTGGAAAAAGGCAAGAGTAAAATAAAAAAAAAAAAAAATAGAAGAGTTCAAGTTATGAAGAAAGTGTTTTAAAAATTGTAAACACTGGGGAAATAAATCCTTGTGCCAGACAATCCATAAGAATAGATTTATCTGGATATTATTTTTCAGATTTTAAATGGTGATGACTTAAAAAAGTAATTAGTGGGATAGGTAGGGTAGAGAGAAAACCAGAGGGAAGTCTGTTTTCTTTGCTGAATAGACAGCTGCTTTGCCAGTGCTAAAGTCCAAACTTGCCCATTTGGGGGAGAGGAAAAAAATATAAATAAAAATGAAAAATGCCATCAACAGTTCAAGTGTCCAGACCTTTGCATACCTCATTTAGAATTACTTGCTTTAGCCCATAACTATTGTTAAGTTCTGTAAGTCGCGAGCTAAATCATTCTTTTTTTAATATATGTTTTATATTCCAGGCCCTATCAAGCCTGGCCACAACAGATGAAGTTTTATGTTTTACACCTACAGTCCACAGCTTTGCTAACAGACCATGAGATGAGCCAGACAAACACACCATTCAAGTTACTGCTCCCTTCATTTCTATTTTAAAGCCATAATTAGTTCCCTTTTATAAAGTCACGTTAAATTTCACTTTAGAGTGCACATTAGAACTGAAAAAAGTTCAAGAGAGGACTCAAAGCCCAAGTTTTTGCTGTAAATAGTTACATTCTGTACAAATGTAAGCAAAATGGAATAGTCTATAACCAAATGGATTCAAATACACTGTTGTCTGCTAACCCCGCAATCTTATTATATAAGATCTGCTTTTGTGTTCTCAAGTTTTTATTTTAACTATAGCTTTTCATTTGCTTCTATTATGAGCCGGTTCTAATGTCCAAGTCCTGTCTTCATATGGAAGCAGCTCCCAGAAAGAAAAATTTTTAACATGTATGTCCCTCCTGATGCTCCCCTATGTTAGTATGTTCCTATTACATGGTCCAACATTTACTCTACATCCTTAGGTCAATCTACTAATTTCAGAGTCAGAATCTGAAAATTTCGGTAACCGTTTATAGCAACACAAACATTTCCTACTTCTATTCAGATAAAATTAGTAATAGTAGCTACCCTCAAATATCAGTATTTTAAGATTTGCTATTCTGTATCCATCTTTTCTCAACTACCTCTACAATACGTACATAGATGAGAACCCTGACCTGATTTACAGATCTCATCTTGGCTTTGCACACATTTGGAGTAAGTTAGTGAGTTGATTAGATATAGAACATCAGGGAGTGAAGACAGCAGCAGCATGTCTATCATTTAATACTCTCACTTTTACAAAAATGAACTGTAATCCAGATATATAATGATTGTCAATCAACATTTATTTTAAATATCCAAATTTATGTTCACTGCAGTGCAAAGCCATCTCTATACTAAAACTAACTTTAAAATGCCAGTTAAAAGTCAGTTTTGCATCCAAGGTGAAAGGGAAAGAGAAACAAATTGGTTTATGTTTTGATGGGGGGTTGGGTGTGTGGGGGGAGGTCTTGTTTTGGTTTAGTTCAAGCTGCCTATCTCTGAAGGGCTGTTCTCCTAAAGATCAGCACATGCTCAGCAACTGGTTCTTCTTGTAGCATAAGAAAACATTCATTTCAGTTCTCCAGAAAAATGTCATCAGGAAAATAAAAAAGCTTGACCTGTTTTAAATGTGGAATATACCTCCAATTTTAAGAGAACACAGTCACCATGACTATCAAGTAACATACTAAGACATGAGTAGACAAAGTGGCCCTAGGGGATTTTAACAGTTGTCTTCAGCAGGAACAAAAAGGTCTGCAAGTAGGATCTTTCAAATTAGAACAGTTGTAGAAAAACACTTATCAGAGTTTAACAAACTGTTTTCTACTACTGGATATTTACAATTAAGCATCTACTACTTAGAACTCAAGTTCTGTTCAACTCCACAATGAAACAGAAATCCTGCACCCCAGAAATACAAGAACCAGTACAGAGCTGTCAGAGGCTCTGACAAACTGCTAGAAATATGAATATCATATCAATGAATCCTACAAAAATAAGAACCCAGTTGGGTAGAAACCGTGAAAGAACAATGTGCATTCACCAGTGCACCAACTACATTTTGTACAGATGGGTCTTGAAGAAACATGTCAAAATCCCAGCTGCAAGAAATTCACTTTGCAACCCTAAAGGTGGTACCTAGACATTAGCAAAGAACAGTATCCATATTGTGATTATGCTGTTCAACTGACAAAAGAAATTACCTCCAGAAATTACCACCAGTTGCCTTTAGAGTAACATGCCATTTTTTCCATAAGTGCTAAATGTTAGCACCACAGACTGGCCAAGCTCCAACTCCTAATTGCTTCCTAAAGGCTTAAAAGTTTGCTGCTGTTTCAAATAGTGCATTCTTCCCGCACTGGTATAATTTGTTTTACAGGGATCTAATTAGGTTTCAAATTAAAATTAGTTCAGATTACAAACATAAAATAATCAATACCCAAATTCAAGAAGTGGTGTATTTGTTTTGCTTGCTGTACTTTACCTTTGAAGTCAATATTGAACCAGTGCCTGAGAAATAAGCAGCAGCACTGTCCTTAAGAAAAAGGATCCTCCTGGAAGCCCTGACCACTTGCAATCAAAGTGCATATGACACTGCCTCCAGAATTTAAAGAAAATAGTCCCAGTACACCAGCTGGAATACCAGTTCTCAGAATAGTATTCTGCCTATTCAAGATCCATTGGTAGTATTTTAGATACAGTACCCACTTTCTTGCTTAGACTGCTGTGCAATGATGCTGCCATTGGTAAACCGTTGTCTGAAAAATTCAGTAATACATAAACTGGCACACAACACAAACCCTGAATACAAGGCCAAGGTACGTATGAAGTGCAGTCTAACTTTCACATTCTGCTCTCCCCATCTCCTTTAATCAAACTCCTACAAAAAGGAGTGGAAGAAATTGTCAACAGTTTTTATTTCTTTATTTTAAATATGACATTTGAATGAATAATTAAGGACTGGTAACCTCAGACTTTCATTTATCTTTGTGTGACTATATATTCACATGGACAGAAATCTTTTCACAACTTAGGTAAACTATAACAGAACATTATTTTAGCAAGCCATAATAAGTGATATCTGCAATTACAACCTAGTAACAATACATGGACTGCACTATAAATCATGATGTAAAAAAATATATCAAGATTATAAGGCATCTCACTAATAAGAATACAGACTGCACTCATCATGATGCCATGCCAAGAAAGTAGACATCTGGTCTCTAACAAATACATTTGGTTTGCAAATATAAAATACAAGGTCTTCTTTCAAAATAAGAATATCTCGTTCTGAACTACTGATCCAAATGCAAAAACATGTTTCTTTCCTAAGACACACACTTTGTTTTAAAATGAAGTGGTGCATGTGTCCTGGTTCCGGCCACGACAGGGTTAATTTTTGCAGTAGCCAGGAAGGGGTATGGCTAGGACATGGGAGGCATCAATTCTATACCACCTTAAGTCATTTTCTGGGGTCTGGGGAAGGGTTCCCTTACGGGTCAGCATTGCTTGGCAGAGGGAGTGGTCAGTACTGCTGGGGGTTTCCATAGGGTGAGTAATCACTTGTGAATCATTCGCCTTTCTTGTACCCTCAGTCATTTGTGCTGTCGCTGTTAACTTTGTTTTCTTATCTCATTGCTGTTTCCAGTAAATTGTTGTGATCTTTACCTTCTGTGCCTCCAATTCTCCCCTCCTGTCTGGTGCAGGGGAGGGCAAGGGGGAGGAGTGAGCAAGTGGTACGTGTTTTGGAGTGGTTTCAGTGGGAACACTAAATTGGAGAATACCATTCCTAAACAACAATATGTCTCTCCACAGAGAAAACCTGTCAGATTTAATCATATAATAGGTACTTAAAAGAGTAGTCAATTTAGGGGATCAAATAGGAATAAAAGTTTTCTTTGGAATAACCAGAAAGCATAACCAGGCAGTCCAGCATCAGTAGTTACGCATCATACCTCTGCAGTGCTGTCACTTTGTTCTTGTTCTTGTCAACTGTACCCGTAGATAACTGGAGGAAGTTGGGGTTTAGTTTGTATAATTCTTGCAGTAGTTTCTGTTCATATTCCTGGTGCTTACCCGCCTAAGGAAAGAGAAACTCACAATGAATGAATACTGGTTTAATACATATTTTTATAGTTATAATTTTTTAATATATAATATGCCCAAATACATATATAATATGCCCATATATATATATAAAATATGTCTCAAAGCTTAGTAATTTAGCCTTTACAGCTCATCAGGTCACTCCTTTCAAACTCAAAACTGTGCTTCTCACTCTCAAGCACAGATGTGATCTCAACAGCTCTAAAGCTTGCCTAAAAATCACTTGCATGTACCTACCAATTTATAATTTTTTGAGACTTCTAAAGCAGAAAAACACCTACAACCTTATGAGAACTTGCTCCTCAGTTCTAATCAAGACCTTCACAAATACACCTTAGAAATCACAAATAGCTACATCTCCAAGGCAGTCTGTGTTTCATGTATCAACCATACTAAGCTTTTCAGAAGATGGGAAGGAACAAAGAGCTCCTTTTAAACAAAAAGTTCTTACAAAACGAAAGTAATTTTACATTGGCTTAATAAAACAGCTGAGGTGTATGACATGACAAGCAGTACATTCTAAGCAATAACTGATAAATCACTTTTAATAACTGAAAAATTGAAATATTATTTCAGCTAACTGAATCAATTGAGAACAACTTCTTGCTTTCAGAAATTGGGGAGGCTCAATCCAACTCCAGAATACTACAATCTGTCAAGTGAAGGAAGAGAGTATTTTTCAGTCTAGCTTGCAGATAACATTCTGTGGCTTAATATATAAAACAAAACCAGCAAGATGTACTCCTACCCCCAATATTTAAAATAACATCTGAAAATCAAGATGAGCATTCATGGTTTTTATAGGTTGTTATGACACTCCAACCTAAAAATTATTACTTGCAAGTTAAGTATTGTTATGAGTTGAACCAAGATGCAAAATAAAACAGTGAATCTGAAGTTGTCAATAGCTTTTATCTAGTTTCCAGATACTAGATGATGTCCCCTAGCAAAGGAAACAACTGCTAAGATTTATGGTCAGGTCTTCTGACTCTTAAGTCTGAAACATGGAAGTTATTATCTATCACATCTTCAGTACTGATTTAAAAGCTCTCATACTACTTGTATGTCTAAAACTTAACTTTTTTTTTACATTACTGAATTCCTTAATATTTTGTTGGAATGGAATTAGTCCACAGGTAATGTGGACATACTCCTAGAAAAATTTTACAACCTAAAAATATAACTTTTTTTTTTAAATTAAGCATGAATGTTTGGCAAAACACAAAAAATAGTACTGTTGATAAACTACATTCCCTTATGGGTTCCTTTAGAAGGCCAACTGCATATCTCACTGGAACACTTCAAGTTAAACACTATCAATGCCTCCACTCTTTTGCTACTTAATTCTCCATTTCTCCATTACTGTTCGATTCTGAACATGTCCTTATGTAGTCAACTTATACAACTCTCAGGAAGGGTGGAAACATCTGGTGTATGCATCATCTTACCCACTTTGTCAGAGCCTACACCCAAGCTGCTACCTATAGTAGAAAAAAACCATAGGTGGTTCCACAGTATGGCTCACCTAAATGCAAACAGTGAGATATTCTGCACCCTGCAAATGCTTCTTTCACCATCCAACTATGACTATAGCAACTAGGTTGATGCACAGATTTGCACTGCAAACATTAAGCAGCTGAGTAAGAAGAAACCTCTCTGGATCTCTCAACTCGCTTCAATGACAAAAGACGGAATATCACGGCCAGGTACATCAGAGGTCAGTCTTAAGTGCATTTACTTGCCACATAAATGCAAGAAAGAAACAAGATTAAAATCCTATATAGGAGCTTGGAGTAACTGTGTTTCATTTATAACAGACAACCCAGAGGCCAAACTTAGCATCTCCAACCCACCTAAAACTCCCAGCTTCACTTTCAGAGACTTCCTGGAGTTCTACCAATTCTTTTTAGTTTGCCACAATATTTAGCTCTATTAATGATTTAACCTAGAATACAAATTCATCCATTGACAATTTTTTTTTTAATACAGAGTCAAAATCTGCAACAATGAACATTCAATCTCATTAAATGGCTCTGGAAATCCACTGACACTAACCCAAATGCAGGAAAGCTGGCACAGTGAAAGAACAATGTACTTAGCAGTTGTGTAATTTCCCATTGTTTCTAAGAAAGCAATATGAAATTTTAAAAAAGTTTAAGCAATATAACAAGGAACAGGGAAGGAAGATTCATGTAAGCCACCATGATGATGTAAAATCCATTCAAGACTTCTGAAGAAAATAATACATAAAAATTAAATCCTGACCAAGGTATGTAGCCTAGCAATTTTAACTAGCAGTCAGGCCAGAGGACTGACAGTTTGCCACTGACTTCTACAAAAAGGGCTGTAGAAAAGATTCTGCTTAGTAAACCTCCCTCCTTCCAAAGATTCCAAAGTAATAATAATAATTTTTTAAAATAGGAGTTCATGGATAAACACAAGCCACCGGGATTGAATCTGAATATCTATTTTAAAGGTAAACCCTGTTTCACTAACATGAATTCTTTAGAGTCAGAAAGCATAAATAAAGAGGATCCACAAAATTTTAAAAGAAGTCTTTGATAAGGTTTCACACCATTTATTTACTAATCTGCCATGGAGGAGAGGAAAGGTTCCTGTGTGAATTGAAGCTGGTTCCAAGGTAGCACTCTTAGGGTGCAGAAGCAAGCAATGAGGACTGATGACTGGCATCAATTCTACACAACACCATCGGCACGCATGAGAAAGGACTGAAAAGCAAGTTCTTTGCTGATAATATCAAGCTTTTTAGGTAATAAACTGCCATGTTGATAATGAGGAGCTCCAAAAGAATTGCAGAGCAATTGGCAAACAAGCAAACGGTGGCAAATCAGCTTCACCAGGGACATGTCAGATGACACAAGAAGGGAAAAGCAGTCTAGACCATAGGAACCCTCTATTGATCTGTGAACTGGCTGTTACAGCTCAGAAAAAAGATGCTGAGGTTACTGCCAACAGACCTCTGAAACTGTTGATCATGCACTAGCCACAAAAGATATGCTGGGCATCATTAAAAAGGCCACTTCAAATAAACTAAAACAAAATGAAAAAAAAAAAGCACATATCACACTACACATAAGACACTGAGAACTGAGAAATCAACTTGGCTTCCTCAACATCATGCATCTCAGCTCTGCATCTCAAGGAGGACACAGCTAGAAGGGCAACAGAAATTATCACAGAAATTGAGCAATTGCTTTAAAAAGAAGTTTAAAAGCCCAGAAACTATGATTTGGAGAGAAAGCTGGGAGAGACTAGATCAAGTTTTGCCACATCACAAAGGCAATGAATAAGGTGAATACGGGGTTTTCCTTTCAGCAATCACTACAAAGCCAAGATTAAGGGACACTTGACAAAACTAACTAGAGAACAGTTTAACACGGGCAAAAGAAAGCACTTTACAAAACAGCTGGTGAATTTCTGGGGCTTGCTGCCACAAAAGACTAAAGGGTTGTCAGTATCAACAGGTTCAAAATGGATTAAATAAATTCATGGCTGATGGCTCTATGAAAAACTAAAAAGACCAGACAGAACATACCCTCAAACATGGGTAGATCTACGTGGTGGAAGAAATACAGGGAAAACAGGGAAGGTGGCCTGGTTTGCAACTAGTTCTTGAATTTTTCCTTCTATTGCAATTATCTGCTGAAATCCTCAGAAATAATTTGTGGAAAGTATTTAATAAATATGGACATTCTTCCTTATTCTCCAGCTTACATCAGCCTAACACATCAAAAAAAATCTACTAGAACAACATATGTGCTGGCACTAGGGGTGGGGACTCTCTGCTTCATGGACAGACCACATGCAAGAATTACAGCACAGATGCAAGGCTGGCATACTTGAGATTGAGTTTAAAAGCTTTACCATACCTCATGTAAAAGGACGGAGGCAGACCCAAAAGACCTCAGAATGCACCGCATTTGAGACAGTAAAGCTATCCATTTACTTGGTTCCCTACCCTAGACAATAAGTATTTTGATGCTGAGATAGTAAAAAAAATCCCAGCATCGTTTTTTATGTGGTATTATAGTTACCCTCAATGTTTTATTTGCAAATGGTTTCCGAACACTTCATAGGCTAAAAGGGTTATCAGGATTCAGACAGCATGGTCCAATCACAGCACAAGAGTCAATCCATAACTATCCGCACACACCAATTTTACCCATATCTGTAGTAACTTCTTTCACAGAGATGTAAAATAACATTACCTTACATTAGTATGAAAAAAGAAGAAGTAGTTAGCTCAGCTTATTTGAATTCTTGGCTAAGAGTTTATCTCCATCTTTTTGCCTTATGAATACTCACCTGATTCTCAGACTTTAAAAACAGCATGCATTTAAAAAAAACTGAACTACCCCTTCTTTGCAATATCCAACTGGTTAATCACCTTTTGGATTTCAAAATTCAGCACTGCCACAACATTCAGCGAACACATTACACATATTAGACTAAATCACAGACAGTAAAACATACATGCCACATTTTATGTGTTTCCCATTGACTACACTTACCTGCATTTCTTCTTTTGTGAAACTGGCTGCTTCATCACCTAGCTCATGTAGATACATGCAGTCTGGTTTTGGACACTGCATATTTTTTAGAAAATAACTGCAATATTTTGTTGTACCTAATGATGCCTGAAGGAAAAAAAAAAAAATTAAGTACTGGAGGTTAAGAATGCCTTTAACCATATAAGATAAAAGGGTCATATTTTAAAAAAATTACCTCAAGATTTGAAATTCCATCATAATGCATTTTTGATGCAGATGGAATAAAAAGTCCATTTGTAAGAAATCTATATATTCTTGAGGATTAGATATTTAGGATGCATTTTTATTTTCATCCAATCTAAATAAATGCCAAAGTAAGAGCCTCCGTAAATATTTGCATAATCATAAGGAGACAAGTAGCAGGGTCAGGAAATGAGTATTAACCAGATTTTCTATAGCCACCAATTTGGCCAAATCACACTGAACACCTGTTTACACAGGCATCAAAAGGAAAAAAAAAAAATCAATTTCCCAGGGAGCTTCTGAGAGGTGTGGTGTATGGACTGCAGAAATGTTCTGTAAAAGCAAAAAATGGGTTTTCACACTGTACTATTATGCTATACAACAAAAAAGCCACTGTGAGGATGGGGAGGAGTTACATATCTTTGTCTCAAACTTTGTTTTAAGACGTTACCTGCTAACCCATCAAAACACTGCCTGCTGGATGCTCACTGAACTCCCACTTTGGGATTAATACCAGGAAAAGAAGTCAAAAGCCAATGCACTGGACATTCTTGTTCAGCAATACAAGCATACCCATACAAACAAAATTGTGTACTATGCCCTGATACAAGTGTTCTCGAACACATACATAAAAACATAAAAATATTACCACCTTAAGTGTTCTGCCGTCTACCACCACATTATTGACGCACTGTATGGCTCTGAGGGCATCTTCTGACCGGATGTAGGTTACATATGCACTGGCACTTGGACCCTAGAAAGAGAACATACACTATTTACTTGTTATTTTTCTTTCCCCAGACAGATCTGATCATTGAGTCACCTTTTTAGCCACTCACTTCATAAACTGGTGTATTCAGGGCTTGATGTTTTTAACAAGAAACTGACAAAAAAGGCAGAAGTCATAAAAACTCATGTGATGCATAAAGAATGAAGAAAAGAAGAAATGCATCAATATGTTGCATGAATGTTCTAAAAATACTTAAAAGGCATTTTATCCCCAAAATGCAGATTAGTGACTGAATGCCATATCGCTGCTTCTTTAAAGTTTCTCATCCTGTCTCCCAACTTTCTATGTTGCATTCTGCATCCAACTTTGAGAGTCTGGTTGGAAAATGTGTCAATAACTTAAGAGTAATTTGATTCTTGCAATGCCTTTTATTCTTTTTACACTCTTACCTATTGCCTAATCAGAAATAGGGAGCCCTAGATTCACTCTGCACATGTGTATTCTCTAAAGGAATTAAAATAAATTACAAAGACCTCTGACTTACCTGTGAGCCTGCATATGATGTGCTGTTATTAATGACAACTTTATGTATTTTACCAAACTTCCCAAAATATTCTGGTCGTTTCAAAACCTGCAAGAAAAGAAAGTTCAAGTGGTATACTTATAATTCCTACAGAGGTGTACTTATTCTTCTGTGAAACTGTGCAGCTAAAACCTTTAACTAATAAAAAACAGGTCTCTCATACAAAGAGGAGCACATAGATTTAGATTTGTTTTCCCACATAAAAACACAGTTACTTGCAATACAAAGTATGTTGTCACTGCAGAATTTTAATGACAAATATCCCACATTTTATGTTGTATTTTAAAAATTCTTTCAGTACTCTGATTCAGTACCCAACCCCCACCCTGGCAAAATCTATCCCATTCAGCATAAAAAGTTCCTGTATATATCTATTTTATAATTTGTTTTAAAAAATATAAAAATCACATTTATTCTAGTTTCCAAATAACCATACACCTTAAACTTGCATCCACCTAATTACTAGCCACAAAATGCTGAATCCTGACTGCCTTGCCCCACACTCCAAAGAAAAAGCGAGCAAACCAATTAGCTCAGGATGGTCTCGAGTTTTCCAAAGACCAGACTAAGGAGAGGAAGACAATATATGAAAATTTCCAGGGGCAAGAAAAAACATTTCAGAATCAACATCATGCCGAAATGAATGAGTGACTATCACATTTGTAAAGGAAAAAAAAAAAACCCATCTTGCCCTTCCTGGAATCAGTTAGTACTAACACATCATTTAGGGACCCTGTGCGAAGCAAGATCATCACCAGCATATTAAGCAACCCTGCTGAATAACCATTACCTGTGTGCCAATGAAATATCTGACACGCTTACACCAAAAGCCTTTTTTTTTCCTATTTCTGTGATGGAAGAAGGTGCAAAAGTACTGACTACTCAGACTGAAGCTAGACAAAATAAGGGCATTTCTAGTTCTAGACAATAATCTGAGAGGTTATAAAGGAAGATTTGTTTCCTCTGCTCCATCTTCACATTCGCACTGGATAGTGCGGTTAAACTGTACTGATCCAAGAACTAAGCTACCACCTCTCCCTTCCCAAGCGAGGATCCATGTCTTCAAGAATTAACAGCATCACACTTGGAACATCCTAAAGAACTACAGGGCACATTGTATAGACAACCAGTCATTTATTGGTCTCTTCTGACTGCTCTTCACTTGGTCTACAGCCTCTCGAAACACACTACACCCACCCTCCAGGCATCATTCCACAAGAGAGTGACAATCCTGAAGAAACTCCCCTTTTACTCAAGCATATTGCAGATTATACTCCTGGTACAATATGACAGCACAGCCTTCACAAGTTTCCTAAGAGCGTGTCAACAGAAGAGGATCCACCTGTACTCCATTATGATCCACAGACCTATTTCCAGAAATAGCACATAGCAGCCAAGCTCCCATTCCAAATAATCTCTATTTATGAAGGAGTTTTTTGTCTGCTCAAGTAGAAAACTTGTACACTTTCTTAGCTCATCTCTCTCAGGCTAGGTTTCTTGGAGATCAAGTCACATTGTGCTATATGCAATATTCAGTAAGTACACGTTATTTTCTGATATGTCACTGAGAATACTGCTACCAAAACACCTAATACAGCACATCCCCACCCCCCCCAATAAACCCATTCCTAGTTACTTCAAGTATTCAGTGTAGAATTATCTGAGGTTTTAAAAAAAAAAAAAGAAAAAAAAAAAAAAATCAACTGTATTTACTACTATTTCTCTTAATTACAAATCCTCCATCTGGTCAAAGAAACCAAATTTCAATAATAAATTCATATTGCATTTCTCAATGATAAATAGCCCCAAGCCAGTGCTGACAGTTGCTTGCAAATACTTGCTGCTATATTTTAGTACATACCGAAGTGTTATACACCAGATCACTTTTAACTCGATTTTTTTCTCTTCCCTTATTCTCCATTTTTTCCTCCTTCACTAAAAGCAGCTTTTTACATTTGTTCTTTACCAGTGTACCAAAATACAGACCATACTCTGAGACCTCAGAAAGAGCCACTTCTGTTTGAGAGTTCTCTAGATAATTTAGTCTGATAAGGTGAATTTAATCTGGCACCATAATTCTGAAGACATCTATCATATCCTGTAGTACATTTCCTCCATATTCTAATTCAAGACACTTTTACTCATTAGCACTTATCCCACTGGCCACCTGCAGCTATGACTGATGATGGAAGTAAATAAAACATTTTAAATACAATCAGTTTTCTCAAATGAAAACCTTATTTCTGATGATGCAGAGTAGCAAGCCAACTCTTTCCTGGGTCTTCCTCTTATTAATTTTTCCCCCAACAACTTCTGAAGGACATCATCCTTATGTTCCTTCCTAGTGTATACTTCCAAGTGTTGGCTTTTTTCTTCTATCCCTACAGATTTGTGTGATACTGTATATCAGTTCTTTGTCATCCAACCAAGCTCCCATTTTAGAACTGGTGATTCATGACATAGTTGTATAGTGCCAGCAGATACAACCTAGGAAAAGGAGAACCTAAAAAGTCCTTATGTGTATTTTTAGCTTAAAACCAAACTCCCATTATTAAACAAAGAACAACATCTCCCCCACCACCCCAAAAAAAAAAAAAAAAATCACAGAGCATCTGTACTCCCTAAATGGAGACAAACACTTATTGAGGTTATTTTGGAGGAGGAAGCTAAGTTCCCTTAAGAAGAGGGAGCCTCATGGCAGTGAACTTTTTCAACACGGCTTCATTTTGTACCCTTCAGGGAGACACAAGGATATTCTAATGTTCCATGGCAGCAAGAGCAAGATCTGCAAGTGTGAACTGCTCACCTCTGGATCTGCTAGGCGCTGAGATAGCCCTACCACGAAGACAAGGTTCTTCTGTACAACCCGTACACTGGCCAAATGTTTGCGATTCTCTGATATCTTCTGTTTCCTCTCATTTTGTTTCTGTTTCTTTTCATTTTTTATCCTCTGCAGCTCTTCCTGGGAGAGTGGTTTGTACACTGCTGGATCTTCTGGATATGGCTAAACATAACAAACAGCATTAACACCAACCCATATAAGAAACAACACATTTGAAAATCGTTAATCACCATGTTTTAATGCAAAAATTTCTTTACTCCATTACACTGATTTGATTGTTTTGGCCACCCACATTACAGAAGCATATTCAGTCCTTTGGGAAAGGTCAACATCTTGCACATTTTCATGGAATTCTCCTATTTATAGGCATAATATTGATTTGGACAACAGCCACATTCTAACCCAGATACCTAGTCAATTTGGTAACGTTACAAGCAGCTGCAACATGACAGCCAACACAACCTGCAATAATTTCACTAACAGAGCTTAGTAAGCAGGGTGAAAGCAAGCCCTTTGTATTTATTGTCTAATACAGATCTGGGTACTTAAATGTATTCAAGACTGAGATAAGAAATCAAAATAGAAATGTAGTTTCAGTGGTCCACTAAGTTCAAGACAGTAACACCACTACACTACGCAAACTTTACATGGTTAATTTCTAGTGAAGAGACAGATTTCAACACAATTAATGCACACTGACTTAACAATATCCTTGCCATGCTTATGCACCAGTTTGAAATTTGGTCTCTCCCTCCCTACATGTAATTCCTCAAACACAGATGTAACACTGTATATTTTATTCTCAAAAGTATACAACAGAAGTACAAGTGTCCTCAGAGTTAGCTAGAAAGACTGCTCTATTCATGCTATAAAAGGCACTAATTTGGCCTGGTCTTGCAGACTACAGCGCATCGTCCTCTGCCCCAGATTACTCCTCAAAGCAGTCCCACATTCCTTACCTGTCCCAGTTTTTTCAGACTGAAAAGTCAGGTTTCACACTGTACACAAAAAGCAATGCTAAGCACAAAAGCAAGTACATAAAATATATCTCAAACAAAAAGAAGAGTTTCTAAACATCAAGAAGTAAAAAATGAGAAGAGTACGGGAGATGTGAATTAAGACAAAGACTTAAGACAAAGAAGCTAAGCTCAAGCTCACCAGTATGTTGAACTAAGGTCTTTGCTTGTACTACCATAAGCAAAGATTTCAGTGTGCAAGTCCAATAAAAATGAATTTAACTCTTTCCTGACTGTCCTGTGTTAATGACAAGAGCACAAGTTGTCATACTAAATAACCTGAGAAAAATCTACAGCAAATGAAAATACTTAGGTTAAAAGCATATCTTCTTCGTCGTTGCATGATGTTACTCAAAGAGCCACCAAGTGCTCAGACCTGACAGTCTTCTGAGTACATCCCCAAACAAACCAAGATCCATTTTTCAGTTTAAAGTTCAGCATCGTTATGCTACACTTGAGATATCTTCTGAAAATATGCTACAGTTGACTCGAGCAGATGGCATCTCACAGTCAAACATCAAGTCCTCTGGAACATGTTTTAATATCACAAAGGAATTTAAATTTGTAAGATACCTTAGCACTAGCCAAAGGTGTCCTTAACATGAAAACACAATAAGGACTCGAGTTACCCTTGAAGAACAGTCAAAACCATAACATTTCACAAAAAGATATGTTACTCAGAGTTAACACTAGATATGTTATATAGATTTCAGAATGTACTTGCTGAACACCAATGACCCATTAGTAAGGTCATTTGAGATTTGCTACAGCCAATAAAGATCTTGTGTTTTAACACATCTACATATGAGGACTTCTGAGATGCAGAATAATTTTACACTTAATGAGCTTCTCGAAGTCTGTATTAGTCAATCATGTAAACTAAAGAAGGTTGGGTTTTTACAGAAAAGAAAGACTAAGCAGGGCAAAGAGTGAATTAACTCAGTTATCACCGAGTTCAGGTAGGAATGGGAAGAAAAGTGCACCAGTATAACAGATATAGTTCAAAAAATACGGCTTGCCCTACATCAAGTGACGTCCTATCATTGCCACAATCCATTCTTTCAAAGATTAATTCCTACTCCACATCCCAGACTATGCATGGCAAGGCTTTCAAGAGTGCTGCTCTCTGGTACTGTGCAAGAAACGCATTCATGGTTTTCAGCAGGTTCAGTAAGGTTCCTGACAGTCCAAGAAAACTACAGCAAACAGTGCCAAATTTCATCAGCTTCTTTCCTGCCAAGTATAGCCACATTCAGAGCATATTCTCAAGTGAGTAGCAAGTTAGGCAGGATGTTTCTTCTCTGTACAGTTATTTGCTGCTGGAGGTCCTGAACATGAGTCAGGAAACATCCTGGGTAGCTCAAGCATAACCCTGAACAGAACACTTATATGTCCAAATAGTAGTTTGTATTTCTACAGGAAAGCATAAAAACTCCTAGTAGGAACACAACTGGGCAGCAGCTTCAGAATCAGGGGAAGAGAAATGTCTCCATCTCAGCAGAAAATTTGAGACTTGCTGCATAAGAATTTCAATCATTAAGCAGCAGCAGTAGTTGGTTTGCCACCATGGATAACTACACTTGTTTGAGCAACAGAAACTTCCAAAGTTCTCACAAGATACTGTAGAGCTGTATTATATACATGTTTTGTACATATATCACTCATATGACATGCATATAATGCTTCCAAGGAATAGGACTAGTTTGATATCCTGACTTGCAGGACCTGTAAATCAATCTGCATACACCTCTTGAATCCCAAGAATAACTCAAACACAACTGAGGGGTAGATGATATTCCTATCTCTATATCGTGTGTGGCGTGATAACAGATTAGGAGATACTGCACATTTAAAGAGGATGGAAGGCAAATACACACAGCATCAACATTTCAGAAACTAATTCTAAAAAAATTAGTATTAGAAATCATTTTCCTTTCAGATAAGAACAAAGTCAGTCTACAAATAGGAAAATAAATTATTTCATCTTCACAGTCATTGCTTCCCACAATGCTGAAGTTCATTAACTCTGATGATGGTTCAACTCCAAACAGGTGCATGCACTGAAGACTGCTGGAACATGTCTCTGAAAGCCAGGCAAGGTGGACTGACAGCTGGTGTATATCACAGCACCATTTGGTACGTTGTTTACGCTGTCTAACCCTACAAATCAGAAGTACACAGAGGACTATACATATCAGAAGCTCTCAGGTCTTGCAACAACTAAAGTGGCAATGCTATTGACATGCCCACATCTTACTGTTTTTCAAACAAGATACTTGCTTAACATACTATCTCTAATGCCTTAGCTGATAGAGGATTTGAGATTCAAACAAAGTAGCTACCTCAAGTGTTATCAGCATTGATGTATTTTCAGATGCAAGACATTAGGAGATATCAACATCACTGATTCACTAAGTTTAGCTGACACCTTTCACTTAAGTTATACCAATGCTTTTCAGCAAAAACCATTGAGGTTCCCCAAAAAGTGTGCCATCATGGAAAATGACCACATTTTCTTTACACTAAGTGCAAGGTAGTCCCTACAAGAACTTCAGCAAAAGTTTGAATATCTCTTTTGAAGTCTTGATTCTCTAATCAGAGATGGCCCTTGATGAATTCTCAGTCTTCCTGACTAATTCTGTCTTGTTATTTAAGGTTTGTTTTCTTTCAGACTTTTTTCCCCATTTCCCAATTGTTGAAAGCTGAGCTGTGATTTATCAAGCACTTTGCTTTTGCCATTCCCAGACGGGTCACATTCCTTCTGCACAATGGATGTACCAACATTTTCCACTTGTTGTCTTGCTATCAAGTAGGTCCTGAAACAAGAAATACAAAGAAAGTCAATAAGGTTTATGTACAGTATATACCATTATACTTATGTTTTAAAAAAAGCAAAGACTTATCTATTTCAAAATATCAATTTTTGCACCAAACTACTCTGTTGTGGGATTAAAAGCATAGGAGGAAACACTGACATTTGGAGACTGTGCACTACATCCAAGTGTTCCTTTAACACAGAAGTAGTAGGAGAAACATAGACGAAAACATGCTTAAAGCATGTTAATTTCCTGATCATACATGTAGCAGTACACTATTTCTCTCCATCTCTAACACAAGGTGCTAGGAGAAATAAAGGTTGCTAAGTCAAGGAACTGGAGAAAAAGTCAAAGCCGCACCACAGGAACAACTGTGTATCAAGTAATATTATTTGGTGGAAGAGCAAAGTAATTAAGAGACATGAACAAAAGCTAGGCTTTTTTGTTGATGGATTTAAAAAGCGCAGGAACTGACACTAAGGTCTGAGAGTGACATGTTCTAGCTAAGCAACTGAAACGGTACATATTATTTACATGACAAACAGTACCTAGACTGCTGAATTTTACAGAAAAAAAAAATAGAAATATCACTACAAAGATAAAAATCACTGGCTTTACAACCAGAACCAGCAAGTCTGCTGACCTGCAAACCAGCTTTTGGCTACAAAAGTCTCTTCTGGAGACAGTATATTTTCATTCTAATTTCACTAGTTAGCAGCTATTTCACCCACAGTTAAGAAATCAATTAACTGGAAAAAAAAAGGAAGCCTTGCTTAGTATCTTACAGTTGGCTACACCAACAATTCTGAAGGGCATCGGGAAATTGAAGCAAGACAGTTCCATTTTTTAAAGAAGATATTCTTTTCACTTAATGAATTAAATAAAAACAATTTTTATTTCTCTAGAAATAGACCATTTTCTGAGTCTACTTCAGAAGATTCAGACAAAGTTTAGAAAGTTTTTAATATGTTAAGAAATATCAGTTTCCAACCAGCATCTAAGTTTAATTCATACTAGCACCTTACTAAAGCAAATGTTTGTGTACACTACTGTAATTCACTGGAGGAAACTCAAGATAGACTAAATCAATTGACTGAAACCACATGAACGTATTCTGCACATGCAGATGTTAAGCTATATAACAGTTCAAACATGTAGAAATACTCTCTCCTTGGTAGAAGAAACCACAAGCTAATAACTTTTCAGACAGAAGTGAACTAAAGCAGCTTAGGAAGATAATGGTGTATATGTAATGCACAGTTAAGATCTACCAAAATAATGGCATAGGTGCCACTATAGCATTTAGCCAAGCTATTTTATTACAGACTTCTCCAAAATCTCCTCCAAACCCTTCAACCAAAATCCCTGGACAGGGAACTTGTTCACTGTTCCTCTCTATAGGTTAGTGCTCAAATCACTGGATAAGTCACACTGCACTCAATAACACAGGCACAGATAGCAGATTTCTATTACGTAATTGTGAATAGCATACTCATCCTTGTTTTAATATATGTTTATTCACAGTCCATTTCGCAGTAAGTATCCTGCAGTGGTATACTCATTATAAAAATATGACATACCTTTTGAAGCCATTGTACCTACTATAAAGTTTCCTGCTAAAATTTTATTGCTTTGCCACGTTCTGTGCTTCAGCATTTTAAGTGGCCACAATCAACATAACAGAAAACTGCTCAGATCTTTCCCCAAAAGCCTTACTATGCACAAGCAGGGACTACTTAGACACACTGAACACAAATACACATACCTGGTTCCTTCTGTCCAGAACACTTCAAAAGATGGCTTCTTCACTTATTTAATGCTGCAACTGTGTAGCTCAAGATGATTTTTTCCCAAGATCCTGGTAGGGGTCTCTGCACCACAATGTCTTTGTCTATGCCATGGAAGAAATGTCCTCCTCAGCCAGCCTTCTTCATGCCAACCTCTTACAATCCAATGATAGAGCTCCAAATTGGCTCAAGAATATCTTGCAGTCCCATGGATGAAGAAAGTATCAAGAACATAATCCTCATCTGTTATGAAAGAAGAGGTCTCCTTTCTCTCCAGGAACAGTCAGTATGTTTCATTCCAATTGTAGCACTCATTCAAGCTTTCCTCATGACACAGTTTTTCTGAGCAAACTGTATCCAATTAGGCAAAATATTTGCACATCCAATCAGAGGGCAGAGTATTCCACATTTAAGAGTTCAGCTGTGGCAGGATCCATATTTCAAATAAGTCAGATACCCAAAGGCAGTGAATAGCACACTGCTTCTGTGATTCTTCAAATACATTTCACAAACTTCCAACAACAAAGGTAAAAAGTAGTGTAATAAATCCAGGAAAACCAAGTGACGTAGACTAGGAAATCCCAGAAATCTCATGTTGTATCAGAGGAGTAGAAATTTTCTTGTACCATGGGAAATTACTATATGGCATGTGTCATTACAGCAGGTATCCCAAGTGGAGAATGATTTGGCTGATGACATACGGATCTTCCTTGTAGAACACAGAGCTCAAATATTGCAGCAAATTTGCAGAATTTTTTAACAAACATTGCTGCGGGATAGCTTTCAGGCTTACAGAGGCATCCAAACACAGGTAAGCAGTAATAGCTCTAGTGTAGCCAAAGCCCAAAAGAGCAGCAAGAAAATATGACTGGAAGTGCTTATAAAATACTGTGGCAGTGAATAAAGAGAGTGAGACCAAGTAAGATTACTTGGTGTCTGAAAAGGAAGCTGTAACACGAGACAGGAAGACAAGACAGGCATAAACTAGGGACAGGATAATGATTAAATAGTAGGAGAATGAGAAGACATAAGTAGCTGCAACTACAAGAAGAGAAAGGCCAGGCAAGAAAGTTACAATCAAGGGAAGTCATTAAAGACAAGAAGATACTGAGAAAGAATTTTATTAAACACTGAAGATAAGGAAATAATGAATTTAAGCAAAACACAAGAAGGAGAAATAAAATAATTCAAAGGAAATAACAGGTAACTCAGTGAAGCTGAGGTTTACAGTTGTGGCCAACCAAAGTATCAGCCAGACATTAAGACACAGGGAGATATTAAGTACTACCTTCAAGCATTTGGCAACAAGATCAGAATACTAGACAAACAGACTTAGTCTAGATTTTGAAATGCTTTAAAGTTTGGCACCACTGGATATTTTTCCACAGGTTTTATACATTTAGTATCCAGTGAAATATGGATTAAAAGCTCCAGTGCCACAAACAAAACAAGCAAGTGCTTTATAAACTTGCCTCTCAATCTCAGCTCCATCAGTTTAGCTGAACCTTAGCTCTCAGCAAACCCCTGATGCTTCTAGAATCCTCACTGTTCTTCCTGAAAAGACTTTGTTAATGCATGAGCACCTCAACTCAAAGGATTTTTATTTTTGGCAGTTCTCTCAGCATCAGCATGCCTTGGTTCTTATCCACAGCTTCCCCTATCAATCCGGTTCTGAATTTAATAAACCGAGACTAGCCTCTTCGTAACAGCTTCAACAAATATGCAGACAGAATCTGAAAGTTCCAACACCTCACCCTTGATCTAGGCCATGACTAGATGATTGTTTCCCTTAAGGAAAAGGATGTCTTTGGTACCAACACAATGCAAGAGCCTTGTGATATATGCAAGACAAGCCGCTGTTCCAGGGATTTACCTTTCTGCAAGCAGGACAAAGTCCATTCTCATCAGTGCGAATACGATGCCAACAGAAACGACAGATTTGGTAGCCACAGGTGCAAGGGAAGAAATTGATGTCATCAATTTCCAGAGGCTCCATGCAAAGAGGGCATTCCACAGGGTCTTCCTTAGCATCAGGGCTGCGAGACATCTTTATATGTTCGCAGAGCAGCAAAAGTTTATAATAATTTAATAGACCAAGAAGGTCAGCACTTGAAGGTCTGCAAGAGGGAAAAAAGAGAGAAAATATTATTAATGCTGTTGACAACTTTTCTTTTGTAACTTTTAACATTTCAGTTCTTCATCACTTTTCTTCTCCCCATGCAAGTTACCTACTAACACACAAACTTTTGCCTAATAAACTTGGTTTTTCCTACTTACGAGCCTCACAAATAATACAAAGATGGTACTGGTGATACACCCTCCCCACCTGGACAGACAAGCACTTCGACAGTTCACTAGCCTGTTTGGGTTTCAAAATGTAGATTGCAAAGAAATCGGTGTACACCATACATTGCTGTTGTTCCACCAGCTCCTTTATTGCTTTCTTGAAGTCTTACAAATCCAAAGTCAAGTCCTTGAATGCAGGACTTAATGTTTAAGATCAATTTATTCCTTTGCTCAGAGATGTGGAACAATAGATCTGCAGTAACATTTAGGTTATCCATTCAGACTTGAGTAGGCTACAGAATTAACAAACAAAAACAAGGAAAGCTTCTTACTCAGGACAATTTGTTTCTTTTGTCTATTTAATTTTTTGGCCCAGAGACTGATCTCTGAGATCAGCCTTAGGACTACTTCATTAGCCAAATTCTTCAGGTGCACATCTTTCTACATGTGTCAAACCTTCATCCAAGTCAATTACGCTTTTCATCAGCACCCAATTCACACCAAAACCAAAATACATTCAATGTGCTTGAAAAAACTCAAGTTGTAACTTAGAGTGCAGCCACAATAAGGTATTTGTGAATCAGAATTTTGAAGAAGACCAATATTCAAGTCACCATTTTCTTAACTCATTTCCTGAATTCAGTCATTTGAGTATGCTTCTGTTCTGTCAGTTCAAGGATGCAGCACAGGAAATTTACTTTCAGACTCAAAACAAGACACTTGGAGTCACCACTGAGATAAATGAAATAAAGAAGAAAACACCCAAATTGGTTAAGTATCACTCTGGATATATGAAATTGTACCTAATCTCAGCAAGCTGTCTCCATCTGCTGCATGACACATGCATGTAGATGGGGCAGAGTTCAAGGGCAACAGTAGAATTTTTAGGTGGACCTTTGGAAGAAAAATAAAAAGGAAGAAATGAAAAAAAACCTAAGAACCCAATGAGAAATACTGAAAAGATGTGACCAGAATTGATAGTTGGATGGTCATACTAGCTCCAATGAGCTACATCACTTCTTTAGAAATAAGTGAGCTCTAAAGTTTTTTAAAATCCAGAATTCTTTTTGCAATCATGTTATTCCCAAAACATCAGTAATTTAATTATAATTGAACCACACACAATCTGGAGTCTCCCTTTACTTTCCCAAAAAGTTTTCTGTTTCATTTCTAACCACAAGCTACTAGATTGTATACTATCCAATATTTCTCCAGGCTTTTAGGAGCAAATCCAGAAACCAATTCTCACATCCACCTACTTGAAGAAGAGTGACATTTAATTCTGTCCTTAGAAATAATATGACTAAATGTTTTGAAATCAAACCCTTGTTCAGAGATTTCAGTATGATCTGATGTCAGCCTTACGTAGCATTGATTTGATACTTTAACCACCCCCCAAAAAAGAAAAACCAAACAACTGGTTGTATTTTGATCTTCCTCACTCCATATCGTACTTCCTTGCATGAAGTCTATCTTATAAAGCCCAAGAGGTTCCAGCTCAAGTTGGGACCACCCCACCAAACAGGACAGGATCCATTTAACATCAGTCTGCAATACTTGTCCCTGTTGGCGCATCATTTCAGGGACAGAAATTCCTCTACAAGCAGCCAGGAAAGGATGCTGAAGATGAAAAACACACATGCAACCAAAGCACCATCCAAATAAATAGCAGAGAGCATATAGCTTTGTATGGGAATGGCTGCATTGTCATTAGGTTAACCTGTAATCATAGGCTGGTATCAGAAGCCCAGATTACTTGCAATTCCAACTAGTTTGGTAGGGAGTATATCCTCTAAGCACAAAGTGCAGTTCTGGTAAACATATACCACTGCCCTTGAGAGAAAAAGTTCCACTGGATGACCACAAAAAAGTAAGGATGAGAGAACAGATTTTAGATGCTGTAAGCACGATTTCTCTACATAGCATGCACTAGCAGCAACACTGTCCTCTTTCTCACCGTCACAATGACTAAAATCAAAAAGTTAAACTTCAATGACAATACAGCAGCTTTCATTTCATTATCTGTACTTTCATTCATGCATTTTCACAATCATTTTGACAGTCTCAAGACCAGGTTCTGGAATTTTGCCAGTGTTTTCTACAAAGAACACTAGCAGAATCTGACCTGAAGGAAGGAAAGGATTAGTTTGTTCAGGAGCTTTGTCTTGTTTTTAAGAACACATCCCCACTGGCTGAAGAGTGGGAGGGACTGTTAAAAGGCCCCAGAACATCATTAAAGTGGCTATTATGAAGATAATGCACATTTTTACAGTAGCCTGTAAACATCTCCTGTAAACTTCTCACACTTGCATAGCAGCAAAACTATAACAATATGAAAGTGACTTTAAACCAAAGCATGGGATAAACTCAACAGACTTCATTCAGTTTGGCTCTGGATTTGACTTTGTCACAGATCTCCAACAACAGGGCAGTAAGCACTCAGCATATTCCCTTCTACTGCATACTCATTACACCACCTGCCCAGCAGCTCTGAGCCTACTGCAACACATCTAAGTAAAGCTATACTAGTACTAGTGAAACTGTACTTAAAAGAGCAGTTTCAAAGAAACTTTCACCACTACAGTAAAACTACTGAACTTACTTAAGAAGTTTTTATTTAGAATTTCCACTAAGAAATGTCATCAATTCATGTGGAAAAAAAGCATGACATATTAGCTAGTGCCTCTGGGATATGCAGATGAGCTCTAACAAAACTGCAACATAATTAACATTTATGAGCTGTTTAAGTTAACACTAAGAGTTCAGCAGCTGCTAGCAATAATGTCAATAGCTTCCTTCAGTCAGCAAATGGCCTGTTATTTTACAACAAGGAGTAAGGAGCAGCTGTGTGCCATGTTTCTTGAAACTGAGGAAATATTTATTTACTTGGCTACAGACCATTCAAGCATCCCATTTAGAGATTCTCCACTGAAGTGTGTCTCCATTTCAGAACGGTTTAAATACCAGGATTTGTGTCTGAAATCTCTATCAGAGCAGTGCTTGTTTTTTTCAAAACTGGAATAACAAGCATAGTAAAGCATCAATAATGCATTCTGTACATAGTTCATGCACTACCAAGAAACACAGAGTAACTAGCCAGTTCTAAGGCTATTCCAAACAATTCCAGATTAACAGCACGGGAAAAGTAACACAGCGATGGCAAAAAACAAAAGGCAGTATTGCATGTTGTGCTTAATCCAGAGTATTTGGTCTTTGGGATCAAATTCAAAGAGATTAAATTAATAGTGTCTCAGGAAAACAAAAGGAGGAAGGCTGTGCAGGTTTACACATGCTTTACAAGCAGCTAGAATTTGTACATACATTTCCAAAACTCCAACAACTGCAGTCAAACACGGCTCCAACAGTTCCACATCCTGTTTACGGGACAATATGCCAAAACATTCACACAGGGATGGAGGAGAAGTGGACAAGGTCCAGCAGCATGTTTTAGGTGTAGTGATTTTGTAAAAGGTAATACCGAAAATACAGAAAGATCAAGTTGTGTGCTTTATCCCTTCTACTAATCCAACTAACAAGTTCTTTTCCAAACACATACAGAATGGAAAAAAAGGAGACATTTTTATTAACTTTAAGTGCTTACTTAGCAGATGACGGCTGTGTCTAATTGGCTTCACCAAACAATTGTTACTCCCAATGAAATCCTCCAGATTTTGCAGTTGGGGAAAAAGTGATCCTACTATTTGAGGGTACTCACCTAAACACAACTTAAATTCTAATATACCTAGTGATTTCAGTCCATTTAGGATGCAGATGTTTGCTTCCCTTTTGCCCCTGAGGGGAGCAAGTTTAACTTCCAGCAGTTTATCTTCCCTATTTAATTTTAAAAAGGATCATTAAAAAAGGGGGGCAGAGGGGGGAGAAAGCAGGGGGAAAATAGCTTGTTATGCATTCTTTTTCCTCAAGTTTCTCAGCAGTTTGAGACTTGACACACACTCCTCTCATCTCTCCACAGTAGACGTGAGAACATCTCCATTTGCTAGCAGTTCATTTTAGAAAACATGTCCCTTAAAGCTTAAGTTCTCCTCCAGGAGGGCAGCTAGCTCCAGGGAATACAGACACATTCTTCTTCTCACACAATGGACCGAACCCAGCCTTGCTACTTTTGCTTTAAGAAAATACAAGTGTCACAGACAAAAGTTCTCAAAATCTAGGCATGAAAATCCTCAATAAGGACTCACATCGAAGAAAGTATTTGGAGACTTAGGGCCTGTTGAAGGAAAAAAATCCAGACATGCATTAGCTAATGTTTCACCTGAAGTTCAAACATACCTGACACTTGAAGTGAAACAGGTCAGAGTCTATGCACTGAACCTTTAGTAAGGACTCATTAAACTTAGGCAAACAGAAACCCATGCTTTTTTTCATGGCCTTGTATCTCTTGAAACTCATCAGCCATGAGAAGTCTCAAAACCTCAATGCACGTAGATGCTTGCCAGAATAATGCTACTGGGAAGGCAACTCCCCCTGCCAAGACCCCTGCTCCTACTCTGCTGAAGGAGCACTTCCCTTTCTACACTTCACCTCTGGGTTGATCCCACATACAAGCTGGAGGGAGAAAGACAAGCAGACTACAGACAGAGGCTATAATGGGTTATCCCATCCTTGAATCAGAGGAGAATCAGCAGCTCTGCCAGCACAGCACTCTCCTGCCCAGCATGGGGGCACAGTGGCTGAGGCACATTTGGACCACCTGCTCCCACTAGTGACTACTGAAAGGAAAACAACACCCACCTTCTTCAGACTCTCCAAGTAAGAAAGGCATCACTTCAGTGCATTGCAGTGACCACTGGAAGCTTTACATTAAAACATTTCATAGGCTACAAAGAAAAGCCCATTTTTACTGATTTAAGCACATAGAACTGAGGGAGATTAGGATGAGATAGTTGATAACCCATATGGCAGGAAGTTCACATATGCACATCTCAAATCCATGTAACAGACAAAAGACTAGATGTTTTTATGAAGTCATCCACACAATTCAGAAGAAATCTGTGAAACTTCCACAGAATTTTCCATCTCTCACCCTGTACTTGGCTATCACTTTTTTGAGCCCTACACAAGAAGAGTGGTCTCTTTCTCCCACCAGCCCTTCACTCCCATCAAAATACAGTGATATTTTACAATCACCTGGTTAGCAAAACTGACATGTGAGACAGCAGGAGTGCTGGAAAGGGGCTATGCTTTTCTGAGTTTTATGGCTCTGTTACTGACTAGGAACAAAGACACTTAGTAGCAAGCAAGCAGGCTCCTGAATTCACCCAAGTTAATTTTCATTTGAGACCAACGGAAAGTTCACTTCCTACTTCTATTTCCTGACTGTGCTGAACATTTAAAGCAAAATGTACTACTGATTATAAAATCATGCCCAGTAACTACAAAGTCCATTTTCCCCCATGTCTTCCTTCTGGGATAATGTTTATTACTCTGTGATCTTCAGCTACATTTTGATCACAGTACAAACAACACCTAAGAAAAGTTAAGACGTTGACAAAGTCCCAAATGTTTGGAAAGTATGACCAGGAATTAGGCAGTCATCTCAGTACTTCTAAAAACACTGTTACACTGGCTAGGATTATCCCCAAGTTATTTAGCTCAGAGGTCAAAACTGAAGCCTCTAGACACTCCTCTGCTTTGTGTCTCCCTATAGGTAGCTAGGGAGCTCACGCTCATAAGCAACTGTACCCTCACTTGAACCAAAAGACCAAAACATAACTATCTTTGCACGGTCATATTTAATTAAATCAGTCCTCCATCTCCTTCATCACACAGCCATACAGAAGCTTGCTCCAGTATTGTGAAAACACAGAAACAAGCACCTAGAGGTAGCAACTGCTCAAGCCACATATTCAGCAACATTGCAAAACTCAACCAAAGAAATCCCTAGAGAAGTTTCTACCTAATGCCCTCAAAGCAGCTAATAACAAAAATAGTCAGATGCCACCTGCTAAATGAAAAGGGAACTAATAATTCTTTATAAACCCAATGTGAACACAAACTATTTCAAGACAGTTATGTGGCAAAGAAAAAGACGTTATGGACCTCAAAAAGATATTTTTCTCTCATTGAAACTGAACCAAGAATTGATCACTATTGGCTTATTGTTACAGCACCCAGAACACTGATGCATAAAGGGCTACATACTGTCAGTGACACATGAATGCCAAGTAAGATATTATTTACTCAGATAACTTACTTTCTTACAAGTCATGAACAGAATCAAGATGTTATATTTTATTCAGAAAGAAAAAAGGCCAAATAAGATTCTGACAAATTCATGCACAAGCTCATAAAGCTCTGGACATAATTATACAAGACAACACTATCCCAGCCCAGCATGTAGGTTATCTCACTCAGTGAAATTAAAAGCATAATATTGCTCTCTAATTGTAAAAAATAATTTCCCAAATTCATTCACATTCAGTTCTAGGATTCCTTTTCTTCATCTTCTGCATGCCCCAATTTCTTTTTCGTACTTACTGCAACACTATACATAGACATGATATGTCTAAAGCATTTGGATAATGAATTAGAAATGGGCTATACAATTATTAGTTTAAACATTTTAAAAGCCTCTGTCACACAGACAGACCATGTAATATTGGTATACATATTCTAGCATGGTTATTTCCTTCAGACAAAGCAGATACTCAAGCAACAAGTGAAACAAAATAGCTATACCTGTACACATTTGTATACAGCAAATCATATATCACAAATTGTTGTCAAAGGATGTTGCAGAGACCATAACATGTAATACTAAAAAAAAAAAAATCTGTCTGCTCCTGTTAAATCTAAAATACGTTCCATCTGAACTATTCTGAATTCCCTAAATCTCTCATTACTGGGGAAAAGGGTACTACTCCATTCGTTGTACTTTTTCTTCAGAGCATCTGCTACCAGTCACTGTCAGAAACATGATCTAGATAGATCAACTTGCCAATCACGCAGCAACCACAGGTGGCTATTCAACAGGCTGTTTGGGGAATGGAGTGTCCTTATGGTGCTCACACAGCACTCCAGCATGAAACATTTGCTTTGCAGTTGAGGTATCTACACAACAGCGTGCCATAGTTCAATTTTTCCACAATACTGCGTTCTATCTAGTCCCTATTAAGGTGCTACATATTCATACACATAATCTACAGATCAATTTGGAACTTAAACTCCAAAATTCACAATGCGAAAAACTCAACACACTGCCCCAAGTCACCACATCAGCAATACCCCTTCCTGCCTTTGCACTGCCATTCTTCCATTTCCCATGACACAGCTCAGCTCTCTGCCTGTCGCCTAGGTAGTACTCTCACCATCTCCCATTTTTGTTTGATCTCCTGGCACCATTCAGGCTATTCATGTTTCTGTAGGATGCCTTCACCCAAAAGATTAAAAAAACCAGCATTTGTTCCAGGCTTCTAGGTACCAGACTTTTTATCAGTCTGGTTTTTTCTTCACAGAAGAGGTAAGAACATGCCATTCTATAATGAAAGTTTCTTGTGCTAGCTTGTATTGGACTGCATACTTAATAATAACGGCAAATATTCTCAGATCCAATTAGAAAGAACTTGGGTCTAAAGAGCTCCACAACCTTTAAACAGCAATGACCCAGAAATTCTTACACACAGGAAAAATCAGCCCACTTGAGGCTGTAAGACTGTATTTGAATATAACTCATTCGCATAATCCTGCCTGCAGCCATCACCTTCTGGATAATTTTCCAGAAGGACTTACTTTTGACTTGTTGCTCCAGCTGCATTAGTTCACGCAGACTTGATATTCCAACTAGTCTGATCTGAAAGTCATGCCATCACCGAAGAACGATCTGGCACAGAACACCATCAATGCAGTATGCTCAGAATGAAGCATATGATCTTTTAACTTGCATTCAAGGACAGCTCAGCTTTTACATTATAAAAAACTCCTGATTTGAATTTTCACAGTGCAGCACAAACAAGACCACTGCAGCATCTTTAGAAGTCCTAGGCTGCCTATGCAGCCATACTTCCTAAAATTACAACAGCTGTATTATCCAGTGCAAAAAAATCCATAAGCGGTTTTCTTATTAATTCCTGAATATTTATGTTATCCAAATGAAGGAAAAAGAATACTCAGTTAAACCTCCTGCAAATTTCTCCAGAGATTTAAGTATCTATTAGATAAATGCCTTCCTCTATAGTAAAAGAATTCTCTCTTATTCACCCCTGAAGAAGCAGGTATAGGAAACAGTACTATACAAAGCATAACTAAAGAAACTAACTTGTCATCAGAGTAAAGGCACACTACACATGAAATTTTTCTCTTTGGATTTTTTACAAAAATTTTAGGATCTTTAATTGTTAACACGCAGCACTTTTGCTCTTGGGGGAACAGTATCCAGTAGCTAACACACACTCACTTCTGAAATTATCTTGGGAATAGTACTTGGAAAGTTAGAGCTGCTAGGGGCAGTGGGGAAGAAGCACAGAAAAGGGGGATAGAAGCTCATCACACCAAAGAGATATGCATTCTTATTTGTAGCACCATGCATTATAAAGACACATATATATTCCTTTAGCCAGTAAGAATTACCAAAATAGCTTGTAGAAAACTAGATATAAAAGCAAAGTCAGCATGATCACAGGTTATGGCTTCTTTTCTCAACCAGCTAAGTGAATCAGGAACCTTCCAAATTCTTTAACTCTCCTTATGAACTGCTGCATTGTCACAGCAATATTAAATGATAACAAACCAGGAAAAGTGTAGCAGCCACATATTAGTATTACCAAAAAAACTCTCACACAAGACACACAGCAAGTAGTAAATTTTCTGTTCATGCAGAAGTGGGGGGATTGACCACCCCACATGCCTTGCCTCTAGTCAAGAGCCCCCTCGAACACTGTTCTTAATTTCACAGACTGTTTGAGACGCTTTTCTTGAATAGAAAGAGTATAAATCAATGCATGAGATAACCTTTTTTCCTTGTTACCAAGACATGAATAAAACTAAGAATTATTCACTCTGAAGCTTAATAACACAGCTGAATACACTTCAGATCTAGGGTATGGGAGATCCAGCCAGGGTAAGGAACTATTCCTCAGTTCCCTTCCATAGCATCCTTGAAATCAGGAAAGCAAACTAAGACACCAGAAAATCTGAGACAGAAGAAATTTTAAGTAATTCTCAAAGTTTATGTATGTGTTAAGAATTTGTTTAAAACAAACCTTCAAAAAATGGATAACAGAGTACTTAATGTTTGTTTCTTCTCCGCCTTCTCAATTAAAAAGTTTTTATTAGGCTTCAACTCATGCACTTGTCCAATATTTTCAAATAACTTGTCCTTTACAGAGCAGCAGAGTTATTATGTGACTTTCAAGTCATTTCGAACAGCAAACACAAACATAATATCAGCCTAATTACTGATTTCTTAGCAACAACAGTATTAAGTCTCTCATGTTTTTCCATAATCCGTGAAAGCAAAAAGACTCTTTAGTTGGGTTGGAAGGGGAGAAAAGCACCAAAACAAGTTTAAGACCGAGAAAGAAAGCCTTATACAGCTCATCTCTAGGTTCTGGATGAGTAGTGATTCCAGCTTGAGTGCTTCTGCTAATCAAGTAATAATGCAAAGCATTGAGCTCAGAAGAATAAAAACCCTTTGTTAAAGTCCATGCACTTCTCAGTGCCCACGATTCCATCTTGAAACTCACTGGCAGCTGATGACAGAAATTAGAAGACTGGCATAAAGTATGCTGTACGACACATTGATTGACAAGTCATCAGTCACATAGAGCACTAGATTGAAAATGCTGTCTTACAATAGTAAAACACAAACTATTACTTCATCACTTCCCTGGTCACAAACTGTGAAGCACCTATGTCAACGCCTCCCCTAGTAGTTTGTACTTTATGTCTAACATTAACTTAGGAATAAAAAATCATTTCACTCTGAAATTATGTGGACGCTTTACAAAGAATCCAAATCATCATCTGATTCTCCAGACTGTGGCTTTATTCCTCACAACTCGGTATCCTACTGGATGCCACAAAGCAATGAAGCTTTCACAAGTCTTTTTAAGTACCAGCTGTGATAATCAGAATAGTTTGAATAGTACAGATACAGTATCAGCCAGAAGCATGTCTCACTCCTGAAAGTTTCTAAAAAGACACCTAAAGAAAAAAAAAATTAAGGGACAAGCAGCCTAATATATATATAATAAAATCTACATTCTTCAAATGGAGTCAAAAAACAATGGAGAAAACTCCAGAGATCCCTCTCTCCAAAGCTGCAACTGCTCCCGTGGAAAGCTAACAGGAACCACATTTTTCTCACTCAAGACAAAAATTTTCACACCTAGGTCAACCCTATGAGCGGCAGCATCAGCATGTGGCTACTAACTAGACCTCTTGGTTTTAACTGAAGAAGACCACAAGAGAGTAAGAAGTGATGACATTAGCAAAGCCCCACCAGTAATCACCATACAAGCCATTCTTGAAAAGGTCAAGAATGAAGCAGAGACAGTAAAACTATTTATTTAAAAACTATTAAGCACTTTCTATTTCTGGACCTAGAGAGATGGTGTAGGAGCAATAGTCAGCTGCTGTCATTCCTCTACATAGGACAGAACACAAGGAAAAACTGCTGGAGCAATAACAGATTCTGACAGACTATCAACTTTTTTGCACTATACCACTTAAAGTATTTCCAAGTCTGAATCAAATGTTTTTCCTTTTAGAGACTCTGATTAGATATGGTCAAACCAAGATGAAGAGTTCGGGGTTTTTTTAAATCATGTAACTCAGCAGTAATTTCTCTTCACATAACTCACATTTTTTGAATATGCTGTGGTCTATAGCTCACTTAGAAAAGAAAGAAAAAAAAAAAAAAAAAATCAAACCAATCCCCTGACTGTGTTCCTGATTCAGCACAGGAAGAACAATGCCAGAATTTTCTCTTTAGGAGCATCAAGCCAAAGTTAATGAAGTTGCATTTTGAATTTTCAAGAAAAATACACAGTTTGGCAAAGAGAATGACAATCAGCAATCAGTTACAGAATGCTGACACGTGAATTGACATTCCCAATCACTAAACATTACAAAGATCTTGACTATATTAACCCATAGTCTAGAACTGGGATTTCTTGCCTCCATTTATACTTGTAAAAGCTCCAATGTGTCAGTACACATGGCCTGAGAAGAAGTTGGCAGAAGTTTCTCCTTCCATACCTGCACATTCATTCTTTATCCAATACTTTTTCAATACAAGATCTACTTGCTACAAATAAGTAGTTAAAATTTATAAAATCAAACATAATTAATGCTTGATCTGTTTTGAAACAAACTTCAATGAGGTGAAGAATAAATTATTCACAAACTTTTTATGCAAAAGGACTATAAATTCTAGTTCATACTTATTTTTAAAGCCATTTTGCTTAAGAATTTGACTGGGTTTGTCTCTACAAGTTTATAACTTATTTGCAGGTTTACTTCCACAGTGTCTTGTCAGTGATACACTGATCAGGTGGCTGGGGAGGAGCCCAGCTCTTACCTGTTCAGCCTGTACTTCACACAGAAAAGACAGGGTAAGTATAAAGATTTTCATGTTTAACTTAAAATCAAGAAAAGCTCTCCCACCATAACTTCATTAGAAGTCCTGAAGATGGTTACCAGTAGTTAGTCTGGTAACAGGCAACAGATACACATACCATTAAATTTCACAGCTCTTTGTAGAAGCACATCAGGAAATTATGTTGAACTGCTGAGAAGTATTCCCCAATTCTGATCAACGAAACCTATGAGAAGCTAATTTAATGTTACAAACCGCTGAATCAGCCAGGTAACCACCCTCACACTACATGCACAGAATTGCAGCTGCACCGCTCTTATTTTCACACTACAGGTACCACCTGATGTTCTCAGGATTCACTGTTGTACCACAGTGCATTCATTTATAAGACTTTAAAAGACATTATAAGCAAATCTACAGCAAAAAGCATTTCTGTGTCCAGCAATACCAGGTATCATGATGGAGAAACATTTACCCATAGCACTGAGATACTGTCCATAAGCACGCTTTTCGAGACTCTAAGAGCTGATAAAAATTTGAGGAAGACATTAGTTACATCAAGATTGGTTTAATCTACTCAAAGTGGGAGTACAGAGATATTTCTGTAGTATTACTTGAACATCATTTCACAAAAAAACCAGTCACAACCCAGCTCCAAAACTTTAGCACTCACAGCAGACTAACTCACTCACCTACTGCTAGTATCACTTGGAACAAGCTGTTTGTGACCACAGTATTCTTTGTTGGTTTGCTTATTATAAATAAAACTTTTTTCTTGACATAGCAATATCTCAAATAACCAGATCCAAGTACCTCCTAATTTACTACAACTTCATACATAATCTGTACAGCCAGCCACAACTGAAATCTTAAACATTTGAAGAAAAAAGAAGCAACACATCTAAGGTCAGTAAATTACATGGCCTCCTCATACTGCCTAATTAGAAGGACTCTCTTCTGTTTTTCACACTGGTACTGTCACTTCTCATTATCAAATGGCTTTCAACAGCCAAGAGGGCAGTTTTCACCTAAAGAGCAACAGACGTAAATTCTGGAAAAGAGCAGCATCAAAATACACAGAGCTCAGAGTTGCAAAGAACTACAGATACTGCTCCGTGTAAAATGTGCAGGGACACAAAAAGAGGCTATATAAGCCCAATTTCCCAGTTTGAGCACAGTTTGTTTTACAGAAGAATCACTCATTTCTAAACAAGGTCCATTATACTCAACCACTGCACTAGACATAAAGGAGACATCATACATTATGTGTACCGAACCTGTCTTGCAGAAGCAGAATTCAGAGGGCTGGTGCTAACAAAGCTGAGATGACTGCAGTAACACCACCTCACAAGAAAACACCATGGATTTTCCCTTAAATAGGACTACACAAGATTTCAAGAGCAAAGGAGAACTTGTAAGAACACAGTATTATCTATGGATTAGGCTGCTATTGAAACAATCAGTGTTTGAAACTACAACAGAAAACTCATACTATTGTTGAGTGTCACTTATATTCAGTGTCAGCTTTCAGAATATAATGGCAAGTATGTTCCATTCCTGGAAAATCTACAACTCATTCCTTAATCGTACTAGAGACCAATGAAAACAGACTTAGGAGGCTTATTGTTTAGATCTCAGTAAAATCTGAAAGCACCTGTAAAATATTTCTTACCTTTCTACAAAATAAGCTGAATGAGTTTGCTTTGTAGCCTTCCCCAGAAGCTGAGATCCTTGCCTTTGCAAAAGGTAGTTTACCACATTAAGGCTTCACACCATCCAACCCAGTACGGTTAAAAGATCATGGAAGCATTAAAAAAAAGCAAGTGGGGAAAAAAAAACTTAGTATGCCATCATGACTTCTCTAAAAAGCTATAGCTTTCTCTGAAAATCCTTGGCTTGATCATCACTGCCCTTTTTCCCACTATGGGGAGAAACACAAGTAGAAAGACGCTTGCACCGGTAACAGTGCACGCGTTTTTTGTTTGGGGCCAGAGATGCGAGCCTCAGAAAGAGTTTCCTGGACTGTATGCCTATATCGGCTACACATTATTTTCAGGGACAACTAAAAAGCTCTGTTTATTGTGGTCTATTACAGTGCCAGACTCTGCATGGCCAGCACAGTGACAATCACCAAAAGTCCTCAGGGCTGAACAGTGCTAAAAGCTTCACAGTCCTCTCTAGATAAAATGTCAGGAACAGAGATTCGAGAGAAGTCTCAAGGTAGTAGGTCTAGAATACTAAATACAGAAAGAACATCTTTGTTTCTTGATTAGTATTGCAATCCATCATACGTCTTTCAGCAGAACAACCCTTTCTCTTTCAAGACAGTGGTCATGAAAGTGATCTCTACAGGCTCAGGAAGGCTTTCCTAGCATTTTTTATAGAGAAGCTGAACCCATAGAAAAATGTATTAAAGCAGGCCACCAAGAAATAAAGTTACAAGCTGCAGGAACTTCTTTAAAAAACAAAAAGTACTTGGTGTTTTATTCAGAAAGTCATTAGTACCTAACAGCAATTTGAATGAGCAATAGATTCCAAATAAGCCTCACACTAAAAGCAGCCATACGATCAATCTATCACACACATCAATTTAGGATCGGTAATTCCTAAATTGACGCGAGTCGGAACCAAGAGGTGTCTACACTCTTACTTCTCATTCTTCCAGCAACCCAGGGACAAGTACAACAGCTACTCAAGTGTGTCCAGACTGGCATACAAGAACCCTGAGTACAGAATCCAGTGAGCAGCAAAATAACATTATTTTCCCTTGCTATGAGCACATGTTTGAGATGTGCTGTTATTGACTCTTGTGCTTTGGTTTTCAGAGCTCAACCATTTCTGACTACTCTTCTGACAGTATCATTCTCTTTTCATTAAGACATTCCACTTAGTAAGCTTTATGATATTTGAGTCTTGGACATAACTACAGCATTACTCACACATATGCTAAAAACTGATTCTCTAAAAACCAACTGACACTCTGAGTTTGGAGGAAAATAATTAGCAAATCTAATTTTAAAAGGGAAAATGGCTAACATACATAGCTGTTACAAAGAGCCATATACCCCCGCTAATCAAGGTATTTGAAAAATTAATATGCAAACAAACCTAAATCAGCCCAGCAGTTGCATTCTACAAGAAGAATAACCTACTCAGTCTGTTTTACTGTACAGAATTTCTAGGGTCTTGGCATCAGGAGGCCAAGTAATAATGAACCAGAATGAAATACAAATGTGTTTTTTTTACATTTATACTTACTAGGGGTACTGACTACAGGCCATATTTGACATGCAATATACGTTAGGGAAACAGTTAAGCACAGAGCCCAATTTGATGAGAAAAAGTCATTCAAAATTAAGTCTTAAAGACATAGAAGCTCCATCTGAAATGTGCGTGCAGAAATAAGAAAATAAAACAATGGGTCATATTGCACTGCTGCTTTTGGGTGGGCTAGCGTGTGATTCCAAACCTATAACAGAAACTTTACAGTGTGCTTTAGTGTTCATCTGCAAGGTGCAGAATAGTAATTAAGTGTTTTAAAGAGTAACCTGAAAACCCATATTACTGTTCCTACATCAGAGCGGAGTGGTTTCCGCTGTCCCTAACAGCAATGTCCACTTTCAAAATGAAAGTCACCACTCAGCATTAGATTTACTTCCTGCGTTATACAAAGATATTTCTCAACATTTTTCCTGAGGACTTGGGAGAGGGAGCAGGGGAATATCATATTATTCAGGGATATGGCACCCAGGTTATCAGCTTCCTGACAAGGAACAGGTTACACATTCCAGATTCTTTTAATACCCATCGGCATAAGGGCCAGATCCATACAGTAATGAAGAGAGCATAAAGTAACCTGTACAGACTGTAAGAGCACATACAATATCTTTTGCTCCTCTGACTTAATAAAGTGACAGATTTTTATCTGCTTTTTAAGATGGGACATTTGTCTTTGGAAGAGGTTAGTGTTTTATCCTTACCTACTGTAACAGAAAAGGCTTGTGAGCAGTATTGTGCATACAGATAGGTAAATCAGATGTTATCAAGAGTTTACGTTGATAACATAATGCACATGGAAAGATGCTGGTAGCTCAGACTGCCTATAAAGCACTACTATGGCTGTAGATAGTTAATGATGAATAGGGTGAATAAACAGCACCTTTGGTTTTGTGGTGTTCTCCTGCCATTTTGTTTCCATTCTGTTTATTAATATCTGGTTATGTATGCAGGTTTCAACTACATCACTTTTCCCAAATTTACACTAGAATGTCAGCCAGATAAATTTCCACCTCTTATACAAACAGCAAATCTTTGGAAGGGGATGAAGTATTCCTGCTACTGCTGGGACATCAACAACTCAATTCCCTGACCTTGTGGAAGGAAACACTCATTGGGTGGAGTAGGTAGTGCAGAGAAGAAATCCAATTACAGAGTAATAGAAAAGTAACATCCTCTCCCAGGAGGAGGAAAGCATGCCGACGTCAGTCAGTGGCAAGGACATGCTTCCCACTGCCCCATTCCTTAGGGTAACAGATTACAACAGCTGCCAGGTTAGCTGCTTTCTCTGTAAGGCAAGAGCTCCAAACTGACCACGTACAGAATTTACATTATTTCTCCACCTCAAGGAATCTGAAGGTAAAGAACTAGGCTCCCAGTAACAATCTTTCAATGAAAACTCCACAGTTTAGTTTTTCAACTTTCATATGAAAATAATTTCTTTGAAAGACTAAAAATTGTTCTGAACACCTTCAAAGGGGCATTCATAGTCACAGAGATTTTAAGTCCTTGAAAAACATGGCTATGCATAAGACTAAGAATGTTAGAGCACACAGAAAATTCCCTCTAGATTAAATTCATAGCATATAAAACAGCACACCACTATGCAGAATTAAAGTTTTCAACATGAAGTCACAAGTCACTTTGCTACACCTGAACACAGGGGTACTAAAGACAAAGCATGTGCCCACAGCAGTTTTCCTTAAGCAGGACAGGGATCAAGGACAGCCACAAGAAAAGATACAAGTGAACATGAAGGGAAAGAAAACTTGTCTCCTCCCGGCACTGCACACCTCTGCAGAGTCCTGAGACCGCCAAGGATGAAGAAGCCACATCCTTGTGCCTTGCATACACTCCTACATTCATCCTACTCCAAAGAAGCCACAAGGTTTGTAGGCTGAGATAGTATCTTGTGTTATACCAATATACTAGTTCATTATATGTGTTGGTTTAATAAAAGATGCAATCTCTGCATCCAACAAGACGCTACTTCTGCAGCCCTCTTCTTGGACAGGAGAACAGGATGACAAAGTCTGACACTTTAAAAATTCAGTAATTACTGACTGATATAGTAAAGGTCCTATTTATAACTTATATTCAGCACTTGATCCAAAGCTACTGTCCCAACTTTTCATCACCATTAAAGATGATAAATGTATCTTAGAGTGTGCATAAGAATTAAAATTAATAGTAATTTACCTTGTTATTCTCAGTGAACAGCAAAAAGAGAAACGTCATTTGGAAATTAAATAGACTAAAATCAACTACAGCATAGCAGAGAAAACCAACAGCTACACTTGAGGGATGGGAGGGGTAGAAGGGATCTTTAAGATACTCTTGAAACATACACATTGTAAGTTATCCACTATAGCAAAGTCTTTTCAGACGAGGCAAAAGGAAAAAACCAGAGCCTTCAGCATATTATAACTGAGCAGTAAAATAAGCATCTTGCATCAGTTTAAAAGGGATCAAAAAATCCCCAAAGTATCCATTATACAGTCATTACACAGTGTCCACAATAGGCAGCACTATCATTGCTGAACATCTCAACTACATCTGCTTCCTATTTAAATGTGTTTACAAATCTCACATTTACTCTTTTCTCACAGATCAACACAAATCTGGGGTATAGGTGGCAAAAGTCATTACATACAGGTATGTAAATAATGGCAAGTATTTTAGGCAGAACTGCAGCAGTGTACTGTTAGAATTTATTATCACTATGAACTTTGCACAGAAAAAAAAAAATTTACAAAAGCTTAAACTAAAAAGTTTATTTTACTGCTCTCCACAAAACATACAGGATCAGCTTCTCAACTTTCATCAACCTTTAAAAGCCATTTTGTCTTTCAGAATCCTTTTCTTATACTAATTATCTATACAAGGATTATGATGTACAATTGAACATATCATATAAGTCGCCTGCCCCCCTACCTTTCAAAAAAGTTTACACTTGTTATAAATGTTACACTTGCATTTTTAGAGAAAGGCAATATTGTTTAAATTTTATTTTCAATATATCTAGCATCAGTTAAAATACAGATGTAATTCACTGGTAAGTTATTAAGGAGGGAAACAAACAACCCACAACAGAAAACATCTTATGTTCAACAGTTCCAAGAAAAAAAAGGGAAAATAAATCATATATGTAGAGGAAGAGCTTGTCCTTCATCATCCATGCTCTTAGAATAAAATGCCAAGATTTTGTTTGCAGAGTGCTACTTCTCCAGTAGCCACTGAATGTTTTAGAATTGTGACCTTCCAGCTGGCACCTAGATCCAGCTCAGAGTTGGTGGCGACCACACTGCCCTGGTTCCAGCTAGGACAGGGTTAATTTTTACAGTAGTCAGGAGGGGGCACTGCTATGACACAGAGGTTATTCTATACCATTTCCCAGGGATGGGAGAGTCCATCCCTTCTGGGTCACACAGTATGGCAGAGGGAACAGTCTGCCGGGGATCGTCAGGGGTTTCCCAGGATGAGCAACCACTTGTGAATCATTCACCTCTTTCTTGCACCCTCCGTTATTTGTGTTGCTGCTGTTACTGTTCGATGTCTTATCTCATTGCTGTTTCCAGTAAATTCTTATGTCAACATGTGGTCTTTACCTTTTGTGCCTCCAATTCTCCTCCCCAGCCTGCTGCAGGGGGAGGGAGAAGCGAGCAAGTTGTATGTGGTTTGGAGTATTTCAGTGGAACACTAAATTGTGGAGTACCATTTCTACACCTCGACACACCTGAACTACTCATTACACCTGTCAGCCCAGGTATCCAGCACCCACAGTACCCCACAGTTTGCCTACAACCAACTAAGTCACCACCCATGGAGAGAAACCAAGAAAAGGTCAGCATGAAGAATGAAGTACCTTCTCATTCCTCCAGGCCAGAATTAGTGTATGATTATTCACATTATGTCTGCTAAACTTCTCTGACTGACAAAAAACCAAAGAATAGTACTAGACACACAAAAAAGCTCTCCAACACTTCCTTTACAGCAATCTATAAAAGTTTACAAACACATGTATTCGTTCATCAGTCCCTAATTAGTTTTACTTCGCAAGTGCCATTAAACCCTCACAACTCTTAAGAGTCAAAAGAGTGAGAATTACTGTCCAGTGCTTTGTTTTTAAAGGAAATAAAAGTGCTAATGCACTGAAAAATTACGTGTCCTTTGGATTTCATCTAAGAGCAATATTAACATAACAATGGGTTAGTTTAAAAACACTTTTCTAATTTCCCAAACAAAATTCCCAAGCCTGAGAAAGAATACCTGCAAAATCTAGAATAAGTAGTGTAAAGGACATTATCTATTGGTACAATGCAAAGATGAAGATAATTGCTAGGACCAGATTTTCCTTTGATCTCCCAAGAGACTCTGCAGAAGATATGAAACACCATAAAAATGCTCAACACCTAATTTTATCTTTCATTAGGGGCTCTATTCATAGTCCTGATCATCACATGGAAGCTACCTAAAAGTCTTAGACTAAATTCTGCCATAAAATAAATCATAGTGTACTTGCAGTTACAAATTGAAGAAATTATTCTGAATTATCAAAATTGTGCTTTTTATCCAACAGAAGTAAAGTATGTTTCTCCTCCTTTTTACATAGACACAGCTACAGAAACAAACGAAATACAACTGTGTTGCTGCTCCTGAGGCTTTGGACAGAAGTACCTAACCTGAAGGACAAACAAGAAAAACTTTACAAGGGAGACTGGAATAAAAACACCCACAACCCCCCCCCCCCTCCACAATCCAGCCCAACTTCAATACTAAATCACTTATTCCAACACACTCTCAGCCTGACTATGGCTACGGAAGGGAAATGTCTGCAACTGCAGTACCATGGACAGTGTATGGAAAAGTTCATAGAATCATAGAATATGCTGAGTTGGAAGGCACCCATCAGGATCATTGAGTCCAACTCCTGGCTCAGCCAGGACACCTCAAGAGTCACCCCATGTGCCTGAGAACATTGTCCAAACACTTCTTGAATGTGTCATCGACAACTGTACGCTCCACAGATTCTATCCCTTCCATTATAAACAATGCCACCCTCCCCACCTCGACCTCTTCTGCCCTGCCTATCCCTCCTAAAGAGCCTGTAACCATCCGACAGGGCGCTCCAATCACAAGACTCATCCCACCAGGTTTCACTTATGCCAATATCAAATCTCTGGGATTGGGCCAAAGCTTCGAGCTAGTCTTGCTTGTTCCTCATGCTGCCTGCACTGGTGTAGAAACATTTCAGGTGTGGTACCTTGTAGTCAAACACCTCCTGAAGCAGATTGAGGGAACCCATTAGTACTCATTTCCTCAAGTTTTGGCACATCATCCCATTGCTCATCACTGGCAAGTTTTTAAGCAACCAGCTCGAACTTTAAGAAAACAAACATCCTGTGTCTGTGCAAGAGATTCAGCATTACATCCATAAGCTTCAGTATTTACATCAAGGAGTACCTCTAAGTTTAAAAACCTTCCTGCATTTCCACTGAAACCACACTATCTGCTTTAAGCCTATTAAAATAGAATCATAGAACGGCCCAGATTGGAAGGGACCTTAAAGATCATCTAGTTCCAACACCCCTGACATGAGCAGCGACACCTTTCGCAATAGACCAGGTTGCTCAGAGCTCCATCCCTCCTGGCCTTGAATTCTTCTAGGGATGGGGCATCCACAGCTGCCCTGGGCAACCTGTGCCAGTGCCTCACCACCCTCACAGTAACAAATTTTTTTCTAATATCTAAGCTAAACTTACTCTCAGTTTGATTGTCACTACACGATGCTGCAAAAAGTCCCTCTCCACCTGTCTTCTAGGCTCCTCCCTTCAGGTACTGCAAGGCTGCAATGTGGTCACCCCGAAGTCTTCTCTTTCCTGGGCTGAATAATCTCAGTTCTTTCAACCTTTACTCAGAGCAGAGGTGCTTCAGCCCTCTAAACCTCTTGGTGGCCTCTTCAGGACTCGCTCCAACGGGTCCATGTCCTTCCTGTGCAGAGGACCCCAGAGCTGGATGCAGCACTGCAGCTGGGGTCTCACCAGAGCAGAGCAGAGGGACAGAATCCCCTCCCTCGCCCTGCTGCCCACGCTGCTTTGGATGCAGCCCAGGACACGTTTGGCTTTCTGGGCTGTGAGTGCACATGGCTGGGGCATGTCCAACCCCTCACCCACCAGTAACCCCCAGTCCTTCTCAGCAGGGCTGCTCTTGATCCCTTCATCCCCCAGTCTGTGTTGATATCTGGGGATTGCCCTGACCCAGGTGCAGCACCTTGCACTTGGTCTCGTTAAACCTCATGTGAGTTTATAGGCCCATCACTGATTTTTAGTTTCAAGCTTTAACATGGAACAATTTTATACTCATGAAGTTGAGGATGGCTTCAGTTTCTTCTACAAATTCATAAAATAATTCTGGTTGGAAAGGATCTCTAGGGTTCTCTATTCAACCTTCTTAAATCAAAATAGCAAAATAAGTCTGTATTACACTGTGCTTTATCAAGTTGTGCATCAAAACATTCAAAGCTAAACACTGCAGAACCTCTTTCACCTGTCCCAATAATTGTCCCACTCCATAGAGAAACATGTTCTTAAATTATTTTAATACATGACTGCTGTCTCTTGCCTGCCTTCTACACATCACTATAAAGAGCTTGGCTCGGTATTCTCAATAGCCTGCCCACAGGTACTCCAAGGCTACCATTAGCTCCTTCTACTTCCCAAAGTCTTTTCTGCAGCCTAAGGATGCATTTCCGTAACAGCAGACAGAATTTTAGCAAACTCTTACTTCTTATACACATCTGCTAGATTTAAGTCTTCCAATACAAACCCAAAATTTTGATTCAAAGCAGCTGTTATCTTTATCCCTGCACTTTCCCAGATACAAATTTCCCAGCTGCAGGAACTAAGACCTCATACTAAAATCTGCTCTAGCACAAGCTAAAATGAGTTATACACTGCCTTTCTGGGCTCACTATAACCCCTCTCTAGGATGCACATCAACTCTAAAGAGACCATCTCTTGTTCAGCCTGCAGCTCTGTTTCTAAACTAGAATTAAAAGTTATGGAAGAACTTCTAAAAAAACCCATCATACAGTTGAATGAAGAGCTGTAGTTTTACAAGCTCATATTTATACACACACACATACAGAGATACTTACGAAGATAGAAAGATGCCCTGAACTGAACGGAGAAAAAAAGACCAAACCAACAACCAAGCCTCAAATATATCAGGAAGGAGAATAAGAGTACATTATTAGGGCTGCTGTCTAAACCATTGTTACCAAAAAAAAAAAAAAAAAAAAAGGTAAAAACATTAACAAAAGCACCACAAGCACTCCAGCATCTGGAGCAATTTTCTGGTAAGGTATAGTACCCTACTGACAATTACATGCAGAGGTTCCTGTATCAGTCTTCCCAATCCTCCAGAGTTACTTATCAGACTAACAATAAGATACTTCAGGACAGTAACAGCTCTTCAGAAGAAGTCCCTCACTCTTTGACGAAGCAACATCAGAAATTATTAACCACTGAAAAATCCATGTCATGACTAGTCAAATCAAGAAATCCCAGAGACAGGGGAAGGAGTGAAGAAGAAGAAATGCATCCAAAGATTTACTTCATACCTCCTATCAGTAAATGAGATGTGTTCCAGCATTTACTTCTCAAAAGAAAACGGTGGGGGGGGCTACAGATACTGGAAGAAGCAGTGATGCTTCCTTAACAGAAAAAAAGGAATCTGCTCCACAGACCTCTACATTTCTCTGGAAAACCCACATTCTATATTTCATTCTCAGCTGAAGGGGAGCAAATAAGTCAGAAAAAGGTCTGTACTCCTCATCCAGCCTATTAAAAAAAAATCCATACAAATAAAATAAACCCTTGCACAGGCTTAACACCATTCTTCAGAATCCTTGAGAAACTACCAGGAAATAAAGGGAACAAGGAGGATTTGGTCAGTCTCTTCAACCTCATCCTAAAACTTGTGAAACAGCAGCCACTGCCCCCAGATTCACTCTCAGCCATTCACACTCAGTATCTTTACGGTCACAAGCGAAAAAAAGCAAACTTGACTTTTCCAAAAAGTGACAATGCTTGCCCCTCACTACAGAGTCAGGAGAGGCAAGCCAGTTTAAGCCACAGGTGAATGAACACTGAACAACTGGGAGACAGAGCATTATTAGTTGAATAACTAACTGGGGCCCCCAGCATAATAAAGACAGGAAACTGTTTCAGCAGGCGCAGAGAAGGGCCACAGATGAGCAGGGGGCTGCAGTATCTTTCCTATGAGGTTGAGGTTGTTCAGCCTGCAGAAAAGAAGGCTCCAGGGATATCCGGATAGCAGCATTCCAGTATCTAAAGGGGGCCTACAAGAAGTATGGAGAGGGGTTCTATCTGGAAGTAAAGTGATAGGACAAGGGGTAAAAGTTTTAAATGGAAGGAGGTAGATTTAAATTAAGATATTAGGAAGAAATTCTTCACTATGGAGGTGGTGAGGCACTGGAACAGGCTGTCGAGATATGTTGCAGATGTCCCATCCCTGGAAGTGTTCAAGGCCAGGCTGGATAGGGCTTTGAGCAACCTGAGCAAGTGCAAGATGTGCGTGCTCACAGCAATGGTGTTGGAATGAGATGATCTTTAAGATCCTCTCCAAACCAAACCATTCCGTGATTCTAAGAACTTGTCTACACTTTCCGTTCTAAACCTAAAGCAACACAGAAATGCATTAGAACTTAATTGCATTTAGGCAGTGCTCAAGGCAGAAAACCAAAATACTACAAATTAAGGCTGTGATCCTACAAACATTTAAGTAGTAAATTTTACCCAGTGGAATAGATCTACTGACAATAATGAAGTTACAGAACATGTTTGAAACAGAGAAACAAGCCTACATTTGCAATATTAGCTTCAAAAATGTAAGTTTTATTATAACAATTTCCTACCATGAGCACTGCTGTTACACAATGTAACAGTCTTAATACATAAATACACAAGGCACAGTTGAACTGTAAAGATACAACAGAAGTTTAATACACACAAGCCCATTTCCACTTTAAAAAGACTACAGTCACACCAAGGTATCTTGGAAATTTTCAAGAGTAAAAAAAGTAAGTAAAGCATTAGCCCCTGTAGCTAGTAACTGCAAAGCCCGATGGAAAAAAATAAATGAGTGAACCATTTCAGCTTTTACTTGATGTGTATCTGGGAGGTAAAGTCAATTCCAAATATAGCACACGTCCTGTGCTCAAATTTGTGGCACTACCTGAAAGTAGGTGGAAATGAGGCCTATGGCTTATTTCTTGCTTCATGTTGAAAATGACAAAGGGTGAAGCTTCTCTAAAATCTGAAATTCTCTAGCACATAATTCAAGGAGATAAAGTATCTCTTTTAGCAATTTATAAAATAGCTGGATACCATAAAAGGTACATCTAATTAAAATGCAGTATCAAATAAATCAAATGATCTATCAGTTCTATTAGCTGAAGAAAAAGATCAACTTAGAGTTCAGTATGGAAAAATAAGAATACTATGCTTAAGACATCATCTTCAGACAAGAGCAGGATGCTGTTTCAGTAACATTCACTGACATCTGAGTCAACAGAAAATAGTAAAAACCTCTACCACGTCACAGTCACACTCAATCACAGTTTGAGGCTGGTTTGGCTTCTACAGAGAATACTTAGAAATTTACTTTACTTTCCATTCAGTAATTCAAAAAATTAGATTTATTTCAAAAAGCAAACCAGTCATTTAAGGAGAAGCACAGAAAAGCTTCAAAGAGCGGAAGAACCTTCCTATCACTCATATTCCACACACCTGCTAGAAATCCAGAAAGGTAGTTGCTTTGTACAATATTCACTCACATCATAAATACCCATTTCCCACATTTCTGGTACACAAGCCACAATTGCCTACTTCTGCTTTTCAGGGAAATACATATTTGTTACTAAAAAACAAAGTTGAGAAAAATCAAGACCTGCATTGAGGGAAGCACCTTTATCCCAGTGAGGAACAGAACAGAGAACGGCTTGAAGATTATATGCTGTAGTAAACAAATTTTCTAGACAGGCACAGTCAAAGTAATTGCATTAGAAGAAAAAAAGGAAAGGTAGAACAATGAGAAGTAACAGCATCAGCTTCCACAAATTTAAGCAGGATGTGTAGTATCTGTTTTATATAAATTCCTTCTACTGCTACCTCCACTACCTGGAGCTGCATTAACTCAGGCAGGTGAAGTCAAGGAGTCATTTGGTACGTACAAAGTGCTGAATGAAATCCCAAACAATCTGTCAGATTGTGACAAATATGTTATAAAAAACACAGAAGTTCAAGTTGACTGCAAATACATTTGCCCAACGTATCTTTTAAATCCGGTAACTTTCTAATGCTAAGAGACAGGTCTGAGGTTTTACCAACCGAGCGCATCTGAATTCCTTTGGAGAAGCCTAAGCCCATATGAGATGCAAACTAACCAAAACCCATAAGAAAATCAAAAAACTGCCTTAAGAGAACAAGTAACTGGTTGATAGATTTAAGTTTCTTTAAAAATAGAAGAAACAAAATACAAAATGAAGACATTAAGGATGCCACAGAAACATTTATGCTGATGTCAGCTCTGGAAAGATGCTCTCCGATATCTGACTTCATATTTAGTAAATAAAAAAAGTAAAACGAAAACCCAAATAAAACACAGAGTGACACTGAGTCCACCTCCTTCCTTATACTTTCATATGCTATGTCATTTTTTGAGTCCATCACAAGTCTCAGGAAAACCCAGTAAAATCAAAAGATGCTGCACTGCATCTCTACAGAAGTTACCTTCACCATGCTTTCAGAGATGGCACACACTGAATATACCAGAAACAGCAGCTGGTAGCAAGTGGCTCATTTGTTAAGAGTGGATGACTACAGCACTGCAAATGCCAAAAGGAACCTCTCCCTCCCTCTCACCTCATTACACCAAATAACATATGTTTGAAAACAAATTTTGCTTCACCTCTGGTTAAGAGTTTAATATATATGTGCAAAGAATTTTTTAAAAAACCCTCATGGTAACTGGTATTAATTATGAGTAGAGGCAGAATAACCATTTTACTTCAAAAATGCTTGTTTTCTGACTCTTCGCTTTACTTATACTCTATACAACTATGGTCAAAAAAATAAAAGCCATGTGCCACTGCAGGCTTCCTTATAAAGATGGCTGTATAGTGTTCTCTTTTTTGATCACTGAAGTCAAAAGCAAATAGGTGGTTTCCCAGGAAAAGATACTCCAGAACCAATTCTAAGCAGTTTCTGCCCAAGGTATGGTGTTTTTTTCAGACTGTCAGAGTCACGTGGTCACACAACACAGCTGACTCTCACCAAGTTTCACTGTGCTATGTATTTATACAGTAGTAACCAGACGAATAGTTCTCATACAAAGTATGCCCCTGCCCCACCCCCAGGGAATCACAAGCCTCAAGTTAAATCAGAATGAGACCATGAGCAAAAAATTTAAGACATTAATGGCTCTAAAAGGGCTCAATGAAGAGGAGAAGAGGAAGCCATTACACTGGTGAAAACATGAGAATGGACATACCTTGAAGCATGCTTACAATCATAACTACTATTCAAGACTCAAATGAAACTGTAATCCAGTCAGATGATAACACTGCCCATGTGCAGAAGGCAGCCTGATAAAAAAACTGCTATTTCCTTAACCTTCCCAGCTGTTCTTCCATATTTTCAATGTACACTAACAGTTATGTAAAGGAAAACCAGTGATCATCTTCTGGTTTCAGACTTACCACCTATGTTCTAGAACCAGTTTGCCACTAACTGTGAAACCACAACATTAATATGTTAAATATATGCTTTACTAAATGAAAGGATTAGCAAAGGAGCTTTCAAGAATGGGAAGAAGCTCTAACTTCTCTAACGTGGTTCCTCAGTTATAAATTACTTGACCCTTAACCTAGGATGAAGTTTCATAAAAGGAAAGATTACCTTCTTAGGAAAAGGGATTCAGCATGCTAAACGATCAACAGAAACACATGCAAGAACGCTCCTTCAGAGGAGCAGCAGTTACATGATAAATGGCAGTAAGATTAAGTCACTAGACAAATTGGATTAATGCTACTGGGCCTCTCTCATTCAGACCAGTGTGTTTAACATAACTTCAGGAGTTTAGGGGCCCCTACAGATCACACTGATTGAAGGAAATGCATTCAAATTAACTATTGGGCACGCTGACCTAAAAACACTTATTTTGACCTAGCAAGTTTTGGCCTCTTATTTTATGCTAGTTTAAGAGCTCTCAGGGGACAGACACATTTTATGAATGAGATACTGAAGACTAATTCTAGATTTCATTCAATAAAAAAAAAAAAAGCACATGTAATGAAGCAGGAGCTATTCAAAGACAAGGAATAGTTTCTATTTTTGCAATGTCCAACAGCCCAAGGTAACATCTACAGATCACAGAGAAGCTTTAGGTCTTTAACTGACAGGCACAGCTATAGCTACACAAACCTATCTTCATTCATTATACCTGGAGAGAAGACAGAGAAAGAAAAAAAAAGTAGCTGAACACTTTCTCCTCACATCTAGTGATTACTGCTACATACTTCTTCCCTATCCTGTTTTTCTGTATTTCTAGGCTGTATAAGAAAACAAACTCTGAACAACAGCCTCCACATGCTTACCTATCTGGGACATAACCTTCATCAAAACTTCTATCACAAACTCCCTCAGGTAGGCAGTTCCAAAGCACATATAACTGCTTCCTCCCAGTCCTGCAACTCAAATTCTGGGGTTTTAAGATGGCAACTTACTGTAACATGTAATAAGAGACAGGTTTAGAAGAAAGAAAACTACTCCACACCTTGAAGTACAGTATTTCACACTTGAGGTGTCTTAGCTCATGTATCTTGCAATTTAAAATTAATATACACTATTCAAACAGGATCCACATTAAATCTATACTGGTGAAAGAAACTTTAAACCAAAACCTAACATGAACCCTGCTTTCAAATAAATCTCATCTGCTGAATTCAGTGTTCCTGAAACAAATTAACCTGGAAAATTGTTAGCAAGTCTTCCTATGCTGTGTATATTTTATCCTACAAGGAGTAAGCTTGCTACCCTTTTAGTTACTACTCTTGCATATCAAATCTTATATGGAAGAAAATATTTAAGAACATCCACACTGTTCTTAAATAAATGCCCCTTCTGTTAAGCAAGGAAAAGATTAGGCCTCAGTAGTCTGAAACAAACACTCAGCCACAAAAAAGGCCTAAAAACGGGCCAAAGTAAAACCTGGGATGAAGCACTACTTGAAAATCACAGTACACGTGCCTATCACATTTTTTGGCCATCTCTACAAAGCTCATGTGATTCTGTTCCGAATTTGAAGAACTCATTTGAAGCGAAGACAGAAATGTGCTGCCACTTCTGCAGTTTCTTTCACTTCATTTGTTTTGAAAAAGGAAAACAAAACACCAAACCCCAACAACACAAACACCACCCCAAATTTCTACTGCTAATAATTCATACTTGCAATCAAATACAAAATATTGCAATATCACCTTCCAGCAATGAAAGGCTGCTAAGCTGTGAAAAGTAAAATACTCAAAGCCCAGAAAGCGACAGCACAAGAACCTGCACTACAACAAGGGACCCTCCATCTCACAACCAAGATATGCAGAAGTACAATTACTTTACATCAGATTTTGTAGTCAATTGAAACCCACTTGATATTAGGCATCTATTGCTCTCAAGACAACAGTGGGATAGAAGAAACAGATGCTGGGATCATAGTATGTTAGAAAGCTACTCACAGGCAGATGAAGTTTTCCCTTCTTCCCTTGCAAGAGAACAGAACCAGATCAAAATCAGACAGCATTGATCACAGAACAAGCCTTAGCAAAGATCCAAGCTCCCTTTCCACCAAGCTCGGTAGCATGTTTGCTTGATCTCTACATCCACCTTTATTTTTAACTCAGTGACTAAAGGATAACCCCCCCCCCTTATGCCAATCCCAACCTATCTTCCCCCAGTTTGAAAACCAGCAACAGATGACATACCTTAATAAAAATACACAAACGGCTTATTAATCATTATGAAATCAACACTAACATGTTCTGCTCCAGAATACAAACACAGTACATAGCTTTCAGGATACTCAGAAAAGGATGAGAAGTGTCATTCCCTTGGCCTGCATTTGGCTTGATAGCTCCAGATGCAGGCTTCCTCAAGTTGTTAAAAGCACACGCATGAGGTTTATAAATATCTAAATTTCGTACATATGTGTTTAGAAAACACTTGCAAACTCCATTTAAATGATGATAGACTCCTACTAGAAATACCTTGGGGTCGTCATGGTCCTAGAACATCCAAGTGGAAGGAAACAAAGCTAAACGTATCACCACAAAACTTACTTGATCTTAGTACTATATGGAAATCACTAGTTTGAACACCAATTCTTCCTTCTGAGCTGACGCAGCCAGCCTAATAACAGCTAAGCAGAAGTCAAAAACATGTATTCTGAATGCTCACTAAATTCGTATAATCTTGGATACAATTTTTAAATAAGGAAATGATGACGATTCCTTTTTCAAACTCATACGAGAAAAATGCCATCTGACAAAACCAAGCACATCGAAGTTTCTGGTGTGACAGAAGAAATCCCAGTTAGGTGAAAACATGCACCTAACTGATCCAAACAGTCTAATGCAAAAACACATACATGCTTTTACTTAGAGAGGTTATATTCATATTTCCTGCTAGACACTTGCATTGCCCTCCCAATTCACTTACAGGAAGAACCAGAAGGTCTGAGCAGCAGCTCAAGCCATGCCAAACCATTTGCTGCCATACTTCATTTTCCAAGTCTGGAAAGTGTTTACAGTTGTTAAAATGTTAACAAATGTTAGCCAATCTCCTGAAAGGAATAAATTCATATACTATTCTCCAAGAAACAGAAGAGGGGGGCCCAGAGGGATGGGGGCTCTATTTATTCATAAAGCCCTAGCTCCTCACACTGTTTCCATCCAATAAAAAGGTGACTAAGCAGGTAGAAAGATACACACCAAAAAAAAAAAAAAAAAAAAAGAAAAGCATGAACATCTTTAAAGAGAGAAAGCATTCAGAACACTGAAGCAAGGTAAGTTACTCAGTCTTTCACGTACACACTTGCTCAAGTTATCTCAGCAATACAGCATAAATGCAAGTAGGACAAGAAGTGATTTGTACAACCTAAGGCACTATTCACCGTGTGAAAGTTTAGGAACCCTTGACCCTATCAGTCTTGCTGAGCAAATAATTTCCTTTCAGCATGTGTTAAGGCCTATAGATCAGCCTCATCTTACCAGAGCAACCAAGGCCCAAGATGCAATCTGTGACCAGCCACTTAACAGTTACCTGTGCTTACAGAGCAGTCTATTTGAAATAATCTCATTTATTTCAAAGAGGCAGATGAAATTCTGAGAAATAGTTGCCAGAGTTAAGCCTTCAGGGCCCATACTCAGGATCTTGGTCAGAGCAATTTTAAAACATTCAACTCACAAACAATATCCTAACTTTTACGAACAACAGTTATGAAGGAAAACATGTATTTCTACACAAAGATTACTTTTAATTACATAAAAAACCCCACGTACTTGTGTATACTCTCTCACCAGCTTTTTTAAGCCAAGCTTCTTATTTAGTGGATACTCTAAGGATGTTCCTAAACTTTCTGAGGTACCAAGAAACTAGTAGAGCACTATTCCTGACAGACACTCACTACCTTTTCTCTGTAAAGAAAAGTGTATCCTCCGACACTTATAAATTTAAAAGCTAACCAACAGGCACCTGAAAAAGCACGCAAATCAAAAGAAGACATTATTTTATCACCATATTCCCCCTTTCCAAAATAATCTTTTCCCCTAAAATGAATTTAGTTAGCAATTCAGTCAAGTTCAGCTGCCAAGCATTTCTAAACACTTGCATGTGTTCATCTCGTTTATTAAAAACGAAACTCTCACAGAATTCCAAAAGCCTAAGGTGCAGCACAGCTGAATCCTAGACCATGAGTTAGATCACATTATTACAGCGATGCTAAGAAACCAGCAGTATATTTGACTGTTTGTAGGCCATCTGAAACTAACGCACCCTCTTGAGTCAAACAGCTGTTTTATTCCCTGCTCTTCATAAGCCTGTATTTTATTTTTTCCTTCTCCTTTTTAAGCAACAAAAGGGGCTAGAAAAAAATTCATTCTTCTACATATTCATCTTTCAGTGTGAGTGCTCTTCTGTTAGTGCCAGACACCATGTTTACATGAATATGAAGTCAAAGTACAGGGATGTTCAAGTCAAGACATTTCAAAACTAAAACAAAATACAGACAGTTAAAACACAGTGAGTTAGAAACCTGTGCAGGCTCAGTAAACATGTGACTGGCCAACATTAACTTCTAAAACTTTTGGACAGGAGTAAGCCAACATCTGCAGGTCTAGAGTTTCCACAGCTTTAACTAGCTGATAAGTTCTGCTTACATTAACATACGCTCTGGAGAGAATTGCTTCTCCTGTGAACGACATACTTGGTATTACCACACTGACAGAAGCACACAAGCCATGGACACTTAAATCTTTTCTAGTATGGTAACAAAGCATTTTAAGGTAATTATCTAGTGCATTTTCCCTCCCCTTTACTTTACATACGAAGGCACCGGCAGCTCACTTTTAAACTGGCAGGTAGAACTGTAGGACCGTCGCTAGAAGCAGGATGAGCATCCCTACACAGCCTTGTCATTTGCTTCTACTAATACACAAAATAGAAAGAGCTTCTAGGATTTTGCAAGCAGGAGACAGAAAGTTACATACCAGTTATTTTACTGACAGACAAATCTCAGGAGGTTGCACGGACTGTCCAAAATAACACCAAAATTAAGAGGCTGCCATTCACCATCTGTTTGCCTCTCCCTCAGGAAAAAAGTGCATATCACAAGAAGAAATGGAGCCTGGCTCCGGGGAAGAGGAAGAAGGGAAGAGAGGAAATTTCCACGCAAATTCTGAGTGAATCACGCCGCGATGCCCGCGCCTGGCCGCGCCGGCCTGCCCCGGCAGAGGCAAGCGGTTCCGGGGCCACCGTCCCTCCGCCACCCCGGCCGATGGCCCGGTCCGGCCCAAGGGCTTCCCCGCGCCAGGGGGGGCGAGGAGGAAATAAATACAGCCTCCGCCGCTCAGCGGCACGGAGGGAGCACCTTCCCCGGCGCCCCCCGGGGTGGAGGAGCCGCCCGCTCACCCGTGCGCCCTCCCCTCACGGCCCGGTGCCCTCGGCGCACGGCAGCGGCCCGGCGCGTCCCCCCGTCGCCGGGGCTGCACCGGCGGGTGGGCTGCGGCCTGCGCCGTCCCAGCGAAGCCTCGGCGCTCTCGTAGTCAGAGCGGCCCGGCTCCCCCCCGCCTCCTCCTCGTCTCTCCTTCCCTCCCTCCTTCCCTCCCCGGCCCGGCCTTCAGCTCGCACTCACCCGCCTTCCTCCTGCCTGCCGGGCCCGCGGTGCGTGTGCGCGGCTCTCCCTCTCAGGCTGCCCGGCGCGGCGGGGGCGGCCGGGCGGATGGGTGAGTGAGTGAGCGTGCGGGAAAGGAGGCGAGGGGAAAAGGAGGAGAAGGGTGGGGAGGGAAGGAGAGAGGCGGCGAGGAAAGAGAGAGAGAAGCGGAGGGGAGAAACCTGCAGCGGCGCTCCTGGGGCGGGACGTGCGGCGGCGGCCGGCCGGGCGCTCGGGCGGCTGCTCCGACGACCTTTACGCGAGGGACGGGCGATCTCCGAGCTCGGGGCGCTCCGCTGCCAGCCCGGCCACCATCTTACATTGGGGAGACTTGCCCCGGACGCCGCCCCCGCTGCGCGTGCGCTGCCGGCAGTGGGCGGGGAGCGGCGCGGGAGGGGGGACGGGGCGCGACGGCAGCGGCCGCGACGGCGCGGGGCATGACGGGACTTGTAGGCGGCGGTGGCGGTGGCCCGGGCAGCGCGGGAGGAGGTGGAGGCGGCGCCGGCCCCAGCCGGAGCGCGCTCACTTTCCTCCAGGACGGGGATCCGAAGCTCTCCTCCGGGCAGGGCTGTCCCACCGGCCTTCTCCGGGGAGTCCCCGTCCGTAAACTGGCTGCAACTTCAGCCACCTGTTGCTGGCCATTAAACCGCGCGGTTTTCAAGCACTGGGTTGATTTCTTTTAAAATATTTTTTTCCTGTCACTGGTGTTGCTTTGGGGTATTTTTCCCCTGCCAGGTCGAAGCGACGCCGTCGGGGTTTGCCGGTTGTTGGCTACAACGTCAGGGGATGTGCTGTGTTCTCCCAGGAACACCTGACGCGGCTGTCACGGCGGCTCGGTCGGGGCTGGACGCGGCTCCCGGGACAGCCGCCATGGGCAGCGGGGCCTCACGGCGCGCCCGGCCCCTCACCGGCCGGGAGAGCGGGACTGTGCCCGGGCGCTGCGCCGGTCCCGGCCCTGCCGCCGCCCCAGCCTGACAGCCAGCCGAGCTCCCCGGGAGGGAACCCTCGCCACACCTCCCGCATTACCCTTCCCTTCTTTCGCTTTATTCTCACTTTTTTTTTTTCCTTTGTCAGAAAAACTCGTTTCATTTTGTAGAAACTCAGAGGAACTATAATGCTTGTGTTACTTCTTTCTACCACTGACATCCTGGGCCATGGACCTGTTCAAATTGCACCCGAAAACACCTCTCTTTTTCCTATGATCCCCGATGCCGCACAAAGGATCTCATCGCCTCAGAGAGCAGGCAAAAGTGCTTTTACTCATCGCCTTTATAGCTCTCTTGCGGCTTTCCTGTCCTGGCAACCTTAGCTCTCCAGACAGACAGCCTCATCCTGGGTGTTTAATTATCAGTTATCTCCAGTGCACAAACTCTTACTACTTTTGCCATGACAGTATTCACCTGAGATTTTTACTTATTTCAGCAATTGATAGGAAAGAGAGGTGTTTATCACCGAGTACACTGGCACAACTGTTACCTTTAGTGGCATGGATTTTTTCTTTACTTTTGTTTCTTAGTTTGAAGTGTTATACTAGTACAGCTTTGTACAATATGCCTGTTCTACTAACAGTGGAACGTGTGTTGACATAGCTTATCTCCTTCCTAAAACAAATTAATGTAACCTTGTGCATATTAAATTTTAGACTGATATATATATCTCCCCCACAGGAAAGCGCTATAAATTAACTTTACTACTTCTTGCTGTAGGCAAGACCCAGGTCTGCATAAAAAGATGTGCTGTTCTCAGTAGTAGTCTTGACATGTGTACTCAAATGCAACATTATTCTGAAAACAAAACATAAAATGGAGAAACAGCTATTTATGTGAGAAATTCTGCGTTTTTCTGCATATATCTTAGACTGTAACATATGCTGAATACATTAATGTAAAAGTAATTAGTATATATTAATCGAATTCAGGTGAATGTGTGTATATAACAATGTATATCTCAAAAACTTTATTATTTTCACATTTTCCTATCAACTGATACATAAATCATTAGGTTCCAGAAGTACCCATTATGTAAGTAACTTATATAAGTAATGTAATTGTTGACACACCTAATACCCAGCAACATTTCCTGTTGAAGAAAAGCAAGTACTCTGACTTGGAAAGAAAGGTTAAAAATAATATAACTAAAAGCTGCAATTTTGAGTCAGAATTGAGGCTGTTAATATTAAGTGAATTCTGTGATTTCTTTCAATTCAGAATTAAGGATATCTGGAGGTAAGAAAAGTCAGTTCAAATCACTTTGCTGAGACCTGCATGAACACGGATAGCAGCAGCATCCAATAATAATGTAGGAAAAAATCTACATGGCTGAAGATACTCTGGCTGATGTTACCAAAGGTTGTCCATAGCCCTGCTTCCACCTCTTCTTTGATCTGGTAAGAATAATTTACTAGGCCATCATGTGGTCATTTTAAAGTTTTATGATGTCCTCAAATTCATTATTTTATTACTTTTAAGTAATGGTAATGGCTTTCATAAGGTTACTTAACCACATTTTGACACCGTATTTACTTTTGGAAATGTTTGGGTTTCATTTATTTTGAATGGATCTGATAACTCAGCAGGATTGTTTCTAAGAAATCATTTCCATGTTTATAAAGAAAAGCTTTTGGAATACATCTTCTTGGAAATAACCATTGTGTACTAGCTAGAGTAAAAATGTCTATCCATATGAATTATACATTGTGATTCAACCCCCAGTTCCCAGAGATTTGTTGCATATACAGTTGTGCATTGATTCACACCATGTATCGGGAAATTGTTCTCCCGGGCATTGATCCACACTCATTGTCTTGGGAACAGATATAGGAACCTACTAGGATTCTGCAGTTTGGTGTGAAACCAAGCCATTTTCAGGATTCCTCCAGTGTTAAGCCACGACCATTTCAAATGGCTGCGAGCCTGTTTGGAGGAAACAATGGAGGGTCCTGAGAACGGACTAGAAAGAGACGTGACGGTGGTGTGCTGATACTGGCAGAAAAGGAGGAGGTGGAGATCGAGTAATTCCATGCCTGGTTGGGATAGAGAGTAATTATGCTGGGACTTCAGGATGGTAAATGTTGCAAAGTATCTGTACAGATTGAAGTCTGAATATTCAGCAACGAGAAACTAATACAGCAGCACCTCTACATGTGGACTTGCTGCTCACTGGGATTGATAATGGTCTACAAGTATGTGCTGGAAATATTTATCACATGCGTATTTCACTGTGCTGGTACTGAGAAAATACTTCCAGTTTTGTAAAGTTCATTACCCCAAGCTCTGCTGGCAGCAGTGGCTGAATGTGTGTGCCTATATTTCAGACTGAAAATTTGGTTTCATAAATAGAAAAAAATTATTTCTCTCAAGCTTCTGCAAAACCTCATGGATCGCTACAGAAAGTTCACAGATATTATTACAGAATGATATACAATGGTTGATAACAGTTTTTTTAGAAATTCAGCCTTATTTACTGAAACAGAAATAAGAATTTCTCTGCCGACTGCAATGGATGTTATTGATGTGTTCACTCCTTTTGTCACTCTAGGAGGTCCAAACATCTTTCTGCTTCTCTGACTAATGATGCCTTTTACTTGGCAAATGCACTGGAGAAAGGAACTGCATGACTGTTCTGACTAACTGCAGAATAATAATGAAGGGCTTTGTTGGGAAATTAGGGGCAGGTGGAGGAGCCTTACAAACACTCTGATCGATATTTGCTGCAAGTGGCAGATGTTCACTATATCTTGTTGGAAATATATGAGAGGAGATCTCCATGCTGCTCAGGGAAACAAGATGAGTGAATTGTCCTGCTCTTTCTCAAATGAGAGAATAGAGTGGTGAAAAAATGAATGTATTATAGCCAAAGATATGAGAGAGATGTATCTTTGTTATGTTTTTGAATTATTAGGGGAAAATGAGAACTCCAATGGGATAGTTCAGCCAGTTTTTTTCCTTACAACCTTTGCTTATTCAGCATAACTCTGGCACAGCACACCTTCTCTGCTAAGGGCACCTATCTTTGCAAATGAAAGCAGAAATCACTGCTGTTATCTGGAAAGGGTGTAGTGGGGACCTCCAGGAAGCTCCCACTATTCGTTAACCTCAGAGTGCACTTGAAGTGGTGCACTCTTAATATTCTTCAGAGGACTGAATTTCTTGGACAGTTTACAGCAAATCTTCCTGCATGTTTTTTTTCCCTTGTCCCAAACTCCTCTGAATCTAGATGCTCATGTCCAAGTTAACACAAGTTGTTATAAACACAAGTTGTTACAAGCATCCTTCCAGCTCTTTTTTTGCCTTCTGGCTCCTGTGCTGAAATCCATTCACAGAATCCTTGAACTTCTCTTTCCTATCCTCCTTTTCCTTTTTGAAATATTTTTTATGCATTAAGCAACATGTTAGGCTAAAGTTCCTCATCATAACGGGGCCTTTGTTGTCAGAGATAAATTGCAATTATTTGTTATTTCTGCACTGAACTCAGTGCCAATGATAATAGGTTTCATACTTTTTTTGTCAATTTTGGAATGTCATTCCCATATGTTTTCCCAGTTTCGGCTTCCCTAGGAAGTGGTTGTTCTCGGGGAACCCCATCGTATGTAAAAAATTAGAAGCCTCTCTCTCTACATCTCCTTTCTGTAGAAATCCTGTGCTGGTCTTGGAATAGGAAGGAGGGAAGAAGAAGCTGGGCTAATAAGAGAGATAGTATCCTGCTACTGAATAGTAACAGGACTTGAATTTGCAGTTTTATGTGCACCTCTGTAGCAATGTTACCTTGAAGTATGTTTCCAGGAGCCGAGAAAAAGCCTTACTGCAAAAGGCAATGGATAAATCGGAAAGATGTGCAGCACTGGTACATTGCATAGAAAGGTACTGAAGTAAAAAGTGAGAGAGACCATACAGATAAGAAACCAAGAGGGCTGGATTGCTTTGCTCTGTGCATAGTAAAAATGGAGCACAGTCTTTGCCCTAGGATCTCCTGTAACACATGCAGATCACTAGAAGGGAACAGACTGTAGAGCAGTTGGCCTGAATTCAAAAATTTTATATTGCTAAAGGTTTGATTACAAGTGTTTTATAATCTCAGTGTTTTGAAATGTTTAATTTTGAAATGTTTCATCTCATAAAATGTGAAAGGAAGCTAAAGAATGCTGAACAAATTACAAGCCAAAGTATATTTGCTACTGCCTTTTTTCCCCCCTGCATTTGCTGTTGCAATAAATATGCCTGCCCCGCAATCTGTATTCCTTTTAACTCGGGGGATGCTGCCATGTTATTTGAGTGGCAGGAAGAGCTGCAGCGAGCCCAGGTGCATAGCAATCAGTGCAAGGTGGGGACACAAGAGTGAGTTCTTGTTTGTGGAGCACCACGATGACCACAGTAGAGAAGGTGGCACCAAACAGATGGAAAGAGGCTCATGGTTCGTACAGCTCATTTTCCCCTGCCAGTGATGGCATCCAGATACCACCTGGCTTAGAGATGCAGAGCTATGACATAATATAGGACATGATAGGAATACTTCCCTCGGCAGAGTTTCCAGGCTAACCACCTATCTGGATTTCAAACAGCTTTTTTGTAACCTCAGTCTTTGCATTTCAGTTCAGTGGTTTGAAAAAAATATTAGCTCTACAACTCCATAGTTGAAGTGACATCATTTGACAGCTGTAGTAAGTCACCTGGATCCATTACAATAGTGGGGTTCAGCAGTGACTTTCAATGGATCAATCTTTCACATCTTATCCTATTCTGGCCAGTTAGAAGTCCTGGAGGTCCTGTTGACATCCGTTCAGGTCTTGTAGAAAAGCCAGCATTATTTTGCTTTATGGCAGCAGTGGTCCATTTCTCAGGACCGTCCCTCTCTTGCATTCAGTTTGACCAACAGTCACAAATAATAATATTTGAGGCAGTGCTGTAAGTTGGGGCTGGATGTGCTGATACACACAACCCATGAGACAATATCAGGGGAGGGAAAGAGGTGGTGGTCAAAAAAAAAAAGTGTATCTGGAGGAACACACACATACTGGAATTGCAAAGGAAGCCATCAGCATTCAGCAAGAGTGGTAACATACTTGATCTAGATAATCTTGTAACAGAAGAGGGCACTCAGGGGCCAGACAGCAAATAAACCTTTCCACATTATACAATGAGGGAAAATCATTCAAAAATGGGCAGAATCCTCTCATAAACTGGATGCAGCTCATAGCTGAGGGCTGGTGAGCCTGGGTTTCATTCATGAAAAAAAGAAAGCCCAGGCACTTTAAAACAATCGCTATGAATATGCTCAAGCCAACTCATCTGAAATATTTGAAGTAACGTGCCTGTGTAGACAGGACTTCATTATGTTACTTATTGTTTTCAGGGAGTCATCACCTGCTCTTTAAAGCAAAATATATATTACGAGACAGAATGATTGCTCGTTATTGTCATATTCCTTAATTGCCTTCTATATTAGTGCATTCAAAGGAATGTATTTTTCCTCTTCTGCCCTTCTCTGCCTTCATCCAACAGCACTCAGCATTTTCCACCGAGCTCAAAATTGCTCACATTCTTACAAAAATGCCTCAGCCGTATGGGATTTGCTGAGATGAAATAAAAAGTGCATGACTTGAGAAAATGCAATACCTTATCCTGCATATTGATTCCACGGCTGCTGTATAAACAGGAACTGTCAGTCACAAGAACTTCCACTGACTTTTTCTTGTGTTGGAACTGATGTCCCGCATGAGCCAGGTGCGACAGGAGCTCACCTGTCAAGAAAGTATGACGTTGCATTAAAGGGTTGGCATGAACTTTGACGCTTGTAAATATATTGCACCAGCCAAGCTCCAGCTGCAACCTTGCAATTTTCCGGACAGATAAATTTGCTTTTGCCGAAAGGAAAGTGAGCTACTGCAGCTAATTTTATGCTATATAAATAATGCTGATAGAGAGACAAGTCTGAAATTAGATAGGTTAGATAGGCAAAATAATAGATTATGTAGGAAAGTCATAGCATTTATTAATCAGAAATATGAATATGTTCCTTAAGGAGCCGCAGCAAACCAGCTGTAATGATGACAAATGAGAGATCCCAGAATAATAAGATCGGTTTTGCATATCAGCAGCACTGTAACTGAGACTCTGTATGACACAGATTTGCTTGTTGTACAGAGAAATTTGGCCTTTATATTCTGCTAGAGAACATTTCTGCTTCTTAGCCTGTGCTTGACACACCGACAGAGGGAAGGTTGTGCTGTGTGCCCTGTGCTGCTCTGCCCTCTTTCCCCTTCTGCTCCATCTTTCCTCTGGCACTCTACATCCATGATGGGAGCAGGCCAAGAGCCACTATGGGTCGGGAACATACCCAAGGGGAGCAGAGACTAAGCTGGTATCCTGGCCATATTTTATAGATTAAACAAGACACCTAAAGAATGGTAGATACTTTTCTATTTTAATATACATTTTAAAATTCTTCCATATGAATTTTAAAATTGTACTATGTTTTTCTCAGCAACATTTTAAAATCATTGGTACATCAGTGTATGAATATGAGAATTTCCTGCTAAGAGGCCAGCCATGGAATTAAAGCCCTGGGTAGACCCAGTTTGTTTTACTCCTAATAATCCAGCATTTGTGGGGCTTTAAGGAATGATAAATTGCCTCGTCTTAAATAAGTTATTTTAAACTGTAGCCAGTCAGCCTCTGGTAGGGGCCATATTTTGCTAAAGCATATAAATCAGGTGCTGATTTTTATTATAACCTATTTTCATTTTGTTTTCTCCTCCTTACTTTCTTTGTGTTGGTATCATACTTGGGAAACCAAAATTATTTTTTGCATGGAAAACTTCAGAAAAGATATGTCCCGAACATTTTCACTGATAGTGTATGGTGTCATGCTTGCCTGAAGTGCTTATAATTTGTTTTATGCAAACTCGTTGTATGCTGGGCCTTAAAATGTACTGTGCAGTTGTCAGATTGACAGTGGAAGAGGTAGGATATGCTCAGTGTTTTGTGTGTTTTTATTCCATGCCTAGCAGTATTTCTCCTGACTAGTACACAAACCAGTGTAATGTCTAAAAGCCACAAAATTTGAAACTTTTAGGTGTTTATATTTGCTTGGGATCCCATGAAAGTAGCCTGATTTCCAAAACAATTGAGCATGTGCAACTTCTCCTCCAATGGTCAATGAAAACTCATCTTCTCTGAAAGACAGTTCCATTCTGCAAATTTCCACACAGGATTTCTATGTCGAATATTAGACCTACCCTGTGGAAAACACTATGTACAGTATTATGATACAAAAAAACCCAGGGGGACACACACCAGTTTCTACCGAGTATGCCCAGATGCTTCCATGCTTAATCTCTCAGGTGTATTCTGTTGGAAATTTGGAAAAGACTTAAGGGTAAAGCTATGCCTAAACAGAGTAGAAGGTAATGAAGAATCTCTTGAGAGAATAGGGTAGGGAATGTACCATGGAGTAAGATGAACAAGGTGATGCCTAACAGTAGGGTCTGCCGTATACATGTGGACAACTCATTGTCCTTCAGAGGCAACCCATTCATTTGACCGGCTTGGTGAGCCATCACTTTCTTCACTGTCCAGCATAGAAGCAGCAGAGTAAGAGCATTAAGATTAGGTGGGTAGCCAGCTACTTCCCATTTGTGTAAAAAGACTTGGCCAAAATCAGGGACAAGAGAGAAGTGAGTTCCTGGTTGCTTGCTTCTTCACTCCTGCTCTTTACAGATAGGCACCTAGACATTGGACTTCCTTCCTTCTGCGTAATATATACCTTTCCTCATTCTTCTGAGCAGTATATACCTTGACTCATCTCAGGCTTACTTCAAAGGCACAGAAATCAGAGGGAACACTCTTAGACCTTTCCTACTAGAGTGAAGTCATACATTCTCACCTTAGGACAGGTAAACAGTGAGTTGTGTCAGCTGAAATCTTAGTAAAGACAAGGGAGTTAATTTTTAACCTTGAAGATCTCATTAAAATTTAAGTTTTTTAAAATTTACTAATTTAAATGAAAATGCCACTATGGAATTTATTTAAAAATAGTTAAAAAGGTACAGTATCTATTTTTCGAGGTACCTCTACTTTTATGCACAAAAAAAAAAAAAAAGCTCAGGTCTCAAAACATGCAAACTGCTGAAAGAATGACCATAGTTCTGTTGTACTCCTATAAAAAGCAGGACCAGGTGGCCTAATTCGGTTTTATTAGGCATTGCTTTCTAAATGTTGAAGTGACTGAACCATCAAAGCTGTAAAAGGTGCTTATCTAATATTCTGAGCAGTGTACTTCCTTAAGAAAACTTAGCTCTGGTGCAGCATTCACCTTTAATTGGTACCTTTCCTCTCAGATAACTGTGGAATTAAGATGATAAATAGAGTCAAATTAGTTTTTCATGACTCATCTTCATCTTATATAGAGTTTTAAAGTTTATAGCATGATATGTCCTCCTTACAGGAGGTCTGCATGTCTCAGTCAGCAGAGGGCTGACAACTTCTGTGGAGCAGAATGACAGCACAATTACCTGCAAGGTGTGCCCTACTGGGAAAAGGCTGAGCTTCAGCAGCTTGGTCATGTCACAGCATGTGACAATAGATTACTAAAGCGGTGATTACTCCTGTCCTACCACAGCATTCCTTGTGTCAATTGGTTCTAGCAATGGCAGCCATGCTAAAATTGAAGAACTTCTTACTAAGCTCCGGCCATGATTTGGATGAGAAAATGTGGGATGTGGGTGGAGAAGCGTCATGAGAAAAACATACAGTGCCCTGGGTGATACTATAGCTGAGTGTGTACTTACTGCACTGCATTGTATTCCTCCCCTTGATTTTAAATATCAGCAATTAATAACTATCCCCTTAACATTGTCCAAGTTTGTGTTTGCACAGTATTTAAAGAGGAGGTAAGTTGCCTACAGACAGGGATTCCTAGAAATGAAGTAGGCTGTTAACTCTAGAGGGATACTAGCTCCTCAAAAAGTTCTTTTCTCATGTTATGCGTGGAAGTTTGTGTGAGGAAAGAGTTGGAGTTGGATCATTATTTCACAGAGCCATGAACAGAGAGAAAAGACACAGCTTTCAGATGAGAAATCATTTATTGAGAGCGCTGGGGCTATACGACTTATTTATCTGAGTAGGCAAACAAACCAGAAAATATTGAAAGAATAGTTGTGATCAATGAAAATAAAAACATGATTTTGTTCTTGCTGAGATCAGAAGAAAATCCACTCTGAATACAGCTTGCCTTGGTTTGGAATATCTGTAAAGAAAACAGGTTATAGCTGGTCAGGTTGACAGAGCTGGTAGTTTGTTTTCACATACGGCTCAGGCTTTCAAGAACTCTCCAAAGTAGTTAACACATAAGTTATATTTTTTTGTGAAAATAAAGTGAATTAGTATTTGAGTCAAACACATGGTGATGTGTTTGTCGAAAAGACTTAATCACTGAGAGAAATCACAAGAGAAATATTCTTTAGCTGGTGGTCAGATTATCCTTTTGAATGGCAGGATTTTCTCTGCCCGTTCCCTAGCAGATTCCAGTTGCATATCTGGTGGAAGTTTAATTATTTTGACAAAATTAAGTGTCACTAACTAGAGACAGCACAGAATGCCAAAGACCCCTCCAACCTTTATGGGAGGTAGTAGTTGCATATTAAGCTGGGAGGAAAGAATTTAGCAAGCCTCTCACAACCTGAACAAGTAATCTGAACTCTTCCAGTGAAAGGAAGGCATCAATCTTCCCTATAATGCTCTTTGGATCTCACCTCAAAGCTGACACTAGACTTTCTGAGAAGTTCTGGGAAAACATACTTTGAAACACATTTGCCATCTTCCAATATAAAACAATGTCAAACCAAGACACCCAAAAGGCATAATCAAATCCTCATTAAAACTGTGACCACCCAATTTTTAGGGGTTTCTCATAGCTTAGTGTCCTTGTGTAGTTATAGTCTAAATATACCTGCAAGCAAACCTTTCCCTCAGTGTTTCAGAATGAGTCAGTACCTCAAGCTTCTCTTGGGCTGGACCTCACCATAACTACTTGTTTCTGCAGACAGACTGCTCATTAAAGAGGACTCAGAGTGATGCATAAGAAAAACGAAATTATATTGTTAACAGGCAGATGCCTAGGAATGCAGCTGAGTGATGCACTCTGAGTGTTACTTTCAAGCAAATATTGATTGTTGTTTGTAAGCAGATAGCACAAGATGGAAAGCTGACCTGAGATTTTAATCGTAATTTACTGCTACCTACTTAAAGACCGTTTTTGCAGATACCAGCCATAATGCTGAATGGATGTCTTGACCTTTGAATTTCTGTTCTTCAAATCAGTATTTCTTGTCTGCACGCTTTCAATGGGTTATTAACTTTGGAGTGAACTATTCTTGTAAGTATGCTTCATTATAACTCTACCAAAGTTAATCTACAATAGTGGTTGTCCTAGCTTGCAGAAAGACTTAAAGGATTATTGTTCCACCATGCTGGGCATCTACAGACACATGCAATTATTTCTGAGAATTTTGTTTTCTTCATTGGTTAGGTCTCATTTTATCTGAGAGTCCAGATTAGCTGACCAGGTGTTTTTCAGAGACATTTCAAAGACACAGATTTAGCATTGTCTGATTTAGAATAGAAAAGTTCTTGAACGATGAGAGAGATTAATTTTGACTGTCTGGCACCATCTCTAAGAAAGGTAGGAGAGTTGTATGTGCCGAGCAGCTCTGAAACCTGCTCATAAGATACAGGATTTTTGCTATCAACTCTTAAGCACTCAAGCTACTGAATGAGCATAAACCATGAACTCCAGCCTTGACTATTCAAGGACACAGTATAGTTTAGTGCTCCAGTGTCTAAGGTGTCACCTCGGTAGGAGTTATTGAACATGTGGTCTCAACAATTGCCCCATTAACTGTGAAGAGCTAATATTGCTTCTCATTATCCTTCTGCAGCAATAGTCATAAGCAAATAAGGCAGGAGACTTTAACAGACATAGGACTTCCACTGAAATATCTTGACATCAGAACCAATTAATACAGTTGCTTGTTCCAGAAATTGAATTTGTTCAGTCCATGTCCTTTGGATTCTTGCTCCTGAACATAATTCTTCCTGATTCTCAAGAAACTTAAATTAAACAAAAAAAAATGGACTGGAGCAGAAAGAAAATTCTTTCTTATGCTGCCTATTTCAACAGGGTGTTTCTTCAAATAAGTTACCTTAGAGCATCAGGACAGGGAAAGTATTTCAGTAAGAAATTGTCAGAAGTGCACAAGCTATATTTTGCATACATCTTTTGCGTACAGGACGCTTCTTGTCTTGCGCCCAGAGAACTCCAAAGAAGCGGACAGTACTGGGAAGATAATTAACAAAATGGCAGCATAATTCGTTAAGCAATTTTACATTGCAGTAGAGATGGCATTGCAAGATACCCTTTTCCTTAGTCTCATTGGTTCCTATATCAATTTCACTCATCAGTTTGTAAGTATGAAGTAATGATTTATTTCAGTTTAGCTAAAATTGCCAAGATACTTCCTCTCCCATTTCTTGCATTATATCTAGTTACAGAAACCCACTGCTTTACATTATTACCACAGAGATTTTTGTGCAACTTTACCCATCTTCAGTGTTGCCCATGTGAACTCATTACACTTTTGTAGCCTTGCACCTATTCCAACTCACCCATTCTCTGATGAGAACCCAGAAGGATGAAAGAAATATGTAAGTCAGCTGCAGAATATATTCAACATGCTCTAGATAGTGCTTAGAGTGAATTACAGGATAAAGTCTGAATTTTCAAAACTGGCAACTTGCAAAAACATCAACCGTCCTTAAATCTGATATGTAAATGCCTGAACAGAATGAATATTAATAAGGCAGTTGATGTGCCAAGACTTCTATTTACTATATCAAATATCTCCACTTTGCTTATGCTTTGTTTTTCCAGCATTTCCTTGGTTGTAGGTTTCTGCACCTCTTGTCGTCAATCACTAGCAGTTACATCCTTGCACTAATCAGATTACCTTCTGGACTAATAACTGCCTCATTGCCCTCAGTAGCTGAATGGAGAAATTATTACAAAAAAAGAAAGGCTATTCTTCATTCCAGGATGGAGAAGAAAGAGAAACAAGACAGATAGCTTTAAGGGCCCCAAAGCAGGAATTAGGGAAAAAATAACTCAAAATATATCACAGAGCCAAGAACAGGATTTTCCTTTTACCTCTGAAGCCTGAACAAGGATCATAAAGACCCAGTTGACAAGCAGGATATTGTTTATCACGGCATTCATTTCTGGTCAGATGCCTGTAGTCAGTAATTGTCCTCAATTACACAGGAGGGACAGCGCTTGCTGTTGTTCAGCTTGTCTCCCCCTGCTCCCTGACCCCAAGGAAGGTGTTCATATAACTTTGAGAACGTTTAGCTCATTGTTGCTTTTGACTAGATAAACCACTTACACAAGCTAGAGACAACCTCACACAGTTTCTTTGATGAGCTTAGATACCATGGTGACACTAGAAATATCTAGGATGGAAGACAGAGAAATTACAAAGTTATTTCCTTGAGAAATGCTGCAGGGAAAGGTCTCAGACTTTTTTCTAAGATTTGATGCCAAGCTAACTATCTCAATGTATAAGGCAGGATTATAGCCAGCTAAGAAGTTTCTAGGAAAATTAGCCAGCATAGTAAGAGAATTCAGGGTTTTCTACTCCGCCAACTAAAATGATGCAAAAATACATTATTTTTCCTGTTCAGCTGATGGGGCCAGGCTGAAGATCCATTCAATTGGCATTCCAGGCCTGCTGTGAGGTGTTATACACATTTTTACAAAACAGTAAGCTGAGATGCACAGAGTTAGTGTCAGTCAAAATGAGAGCTCCAGGAAGTTTTTATGCTCTAATCAGTAGCCAGAAATGTTTTTGGCTTTTTGGGAAAGAGGAATATTTCACAATGCAAGGACTGGTCTATTTATGTAGATGCTCTTCTACAAGGCAACTTTTTCAGTTTCAGCTGGAATGCAAAAAAGCCTTTTTTCATTTTTCTCCATCATGTGGTGGATATGTGAAGGATGTGATCATATTGACATTGAAGATTAAAGGTAGGAAATTAAGCAGGGCCTCTTAGGCATTTGAACAATATTCTTTTTTTGGCTAATAATTATTCTTCCTGGTAATAATAACATGTAAAGAGAGTAAATTATATCATCCTCATCATCATTATCTTCGTATCTTTGTATCTTCATATGATTTGACTATGAACCACTAAATATAGCACTATCAAAATTAAGAATGTTACACCTGTAGTACATCACAAACCACCTACAAGTTACAGTCAAAGAATAAGTTCCCACCGTGCAGCTCAGTTTAATTATTACTAAGAGTTATTTCCACCCATAGACATGAATGTAGGTCTCTCACCTCACAAGCAGAATTTGCTATCCTACAGGCAATTTGGAACCTCCTTTCCCTGGAATCCAGGGGAATTAATATCCACCCCAGGTATTTAGTGTCAGCCTACCTTTGATACTTCACAGATTTCTGTCTAGTAATTAAGGATGAAAGACATCGGTGTCCCTTCCTGAACCCATCTGTATTGGAGAACTTGCTGAGAGCTATTGTTAGGGAGAGGAATGAGGTATTCTTTCCCTATAGTGACTTGTCAAAAATAGACTACCAAACCAGCCAGTGATCCTGGGTAAACAATGGGAACCTAAATTAAAGGACAGCAAATAAAGCAAGAATAAGCAAGAATTACTATTCATGGACTTCCCTACTCATTAAAGCATGGATGGATGGATGCAGTTATGCCAATGAAAACATGCGCAGAATGTATGGTATGGTGCATCTAGATGCCTCTCTTACTTCATCCATACTAGGAGCTGAACTGCCACAACTATTTTGCATTAAAATATCACATTGCTGACAGAGAAAGAATATAATAAATGCTGTGCAGCTGGAGCTAAATGTGGTATTTTTTCTTCTGAAGTTCAGCTGCCCAATGACCTACCCCTTGCCATCCACTATTTCAAGCTGTCTTTTTTTTTCTTGTTGCTATGTGACCCTAGGTCAATTGGCAAGGAGAGGAAAGAATTATTTGGAAATTTAAAATACTAAATGTGCGGTGGTTAGAAAGGATTTTTTCCTTTAACAGAGTTAAAAAAAAAAGTGGGTGCAATCTGGCTGTATCTGAATGCCAAAAGAAATATGACAGCTCTTAATGCCTGGGAAAGGCTTTTTTTTTTTTTTTTTTAAATTCAATTATTTATTTCTCTCTCCTCTTTAACACTTCATGTTTCTTAAGGAAACACAGTTTAAGAAATCACACTGTATGCCAAACTTTTTCAGTAACTTTTGAACCTGCTGCAATTTCTGAGTCAATTCCAACCTAATCTGATCAAAGGCTAAAGGGCTCATAAACTTTGTGAAAATCGCAGACTGTATAAGGGAAAAAGATCAAAATTAGAATCACTGTGGAAGGAAAGACTGAAGCAAAACCTCATTACATTTGCTGTGGCCAGATGATCAGCACATGCATCTCCAAGTTTATCATCATACCTGCCTCTCATAGTCATGGGTCCTGGGGTGGCACGTGGGCAGCACAGGAGAAGAACTATGGCTTTGCAGGGAAGGGTGGGTGGGAGAGGTTACAGGAATGCTCTGCCCAGGTACCAAGGCTGCTTCAGTTCAGTTGTTTGTGGAATAACTTCACTTATTTTCTATTTTTACCTCTTGCCCGGCATTCTTCATTTCCTGGAATAAAATGAACAATTCACTATCATTCTCATCATTATAGGTCTAGTCTGTTCATGGCTAAGACCAGGAAAGGGTAAATCTCAAAGAAATATAGGGCCTTTGACTAAATCAACAAATTAGGCCAAATTAATGAGAACAGATTCATCTGTTGAACTCTGAGAGAAACTGTTCTTGACAGGACAGACTTTCCCCCCCCTTTTCTAGAGTGTCCATTTCTCTCTCCTCTTCTGACTTATACTTGTGAAACAGTTTCTCTGCTTTCTGTCTCTTTTTTCTTATAGCTGCCTTGCCAATTCGCTCACCTCAGGACCACTGCTCTCTCTATTACCCCTTCTACCATCCTATTATAAGGGGGGATCTAGAGAAGCAAAGATAGTTATTTTGCCAATTTCCCATGGGTCTAGTTCATTGGACATGGTTTTGCAGCCATGAAATACTGTTTTAATAAAGTTCAAGCGGGTAAACTATTGGAACTAAAAATGAATGCTTTTGGTGGAATCTTTTATCCTAAAGGTGATACAGGAGGGAATTTTTGTAAGAAAGTTGATTACTACTGGGACAGAGAATGGTAAATTGGCTTCAGACACAGACTGCTTCTAAGATACTGGTATTGGTTTCTTCATGCCTGGTACCTTTTTTTCTTTCTTGCACATACTTTGAGTTTAAATGCAGCTTTCTTCACAGGATAACTCCTATCAGAGCTGGCTCTTTTTTTGTTTATTTTTTTCTCCCCTATACAAGATTTTTAACCCTAGTTCACATTCAAAAATTATTTATTGACTATTTTTTTAAAGACTTCAACCAGAAACCAGAGATGCTGAAGCCATCCTGGTAATCCTTTTTTTTCAGTTAAAAAATAAATGAAAATATTCTAATAAATGTATCTCCTAGTGCAGTGTCTGAATTCGGGTATTTAGCCATATTCAGTGAAAACGGTTTACAGGTCAGGGCTTGAAAGGAAAGACTCCCTGGAGCGTGGCATGGAAAGGAAAAGGGAAAGAAAAACTGAACGGCACGGAATCGATGTGTTATTTACACCAGAGGAGCGAAGGCGGGAATGCAGGAGCCCGGCGCCCTCCCTTTGCCGCAGCCGCCTCGAGGCAATACGAAGCCGATGGCACGATAAACCCGCAACTACAGCTCCCATCAGCCCGGGCGCAGGGCTGCCCCTGCCGCTGCCGTTGCTCCTGCCCCTGGCGGAGCCGCCGGCGCGGAAGCGGCCGCCTCGTGCTTGCCACCAGCTGTGCTGTCCCGCAGCCAGCAAGGGCGGGAGCCGTGGGACGCCCGCTCCGGTCCGGTCCGGCCCCGCAGCCGGGCGGGCCTGGCTGGGCCTTCCTCGGGCGCCGGCGCCGCGGTCGCGCCTCCCTCTCGTCAAGATGGCGGCTCCGTTGGCGGTAAATTCGGGTAAGAACAATCTGAGCGCGGGGCTGCGGCTTCTCCTCCGCCTCTCCCCGCGGCCGTCCCGCTCCCTGGCCGCCGCCGGCCCTGCTCCTCTCCTCCGAGCCCGCGGAACCGGGGGCGGCCGCCCTGGGAAGGCCGGGCGTGGCGAGGCGGCGAGGCAAGGCCCGAGCGGGCGGCGGGGTGCCCGGTGCGGGGCGCGGTGTGCGGGCAGGCGGTGGGAGAGCGGCCTCCCGTGCGGCGGTACCCGGGCTCGGGCCGCGCAGAGCTGCCCGGCGATGGAGCTCCGCGGTCAGAGCTGCCGCCGCGCCTGGCTGCTCTTGGCGGGGAGTCACATCAGGCAGCGAAGGCCTCCTTGGTTAGAGAGGACTGTGGTAACTCGGTGTACACGGGGTTACGCATCACTTCGGTGTTACGCTCATCTCTTAGTGCTGTGTGGTGTAGGAGGCAAGAGAGAAATATATCCAGAATTTTGCTCAGTGGTACATACGGAGTCTGGAAATGTGGAGATGGTTTCTCATCCACTGAGTGTTGCTAAGGACTAGGAAACCCCCCCCCCCCCCCC